>WBNH01001979.1:159560-190361 GCA_013401255.1 Urocolius indicus
ATGAAAATAAATCTCAGCTTCACCAGTTCTCTCCACAGAATGCAGGGGAGTCTCTGCTCTGGTACAGCTCCTCTTCTCTTTCATCACTGACCTTGGAGTCCGCATGGTTGTTTCTCTCACGGTTCCTACTCCTTGCACCACCACCAGCCAGAAGAAGATGGGACAGAAAAAGGAAGAAGCCTCCTCTTCTGGCTTCTTAAAAAGTGATTGTGAAGGCGTCTAATTGGCTCAGCCCCAGCAGTGAATCTGGCTCAGAGCTGGGGGGAGTTGCAAACAAATTCTTACAGACACCATCTTTACAGTCCCTTCCCCCTTACCAGAAAAGGCTGGCATGTCAAACCATGACAATAATTGTCTTCATATTTGTGTTTGTCCATTGTATCGTCTGTCTCCATTTACTTGTTTTCATGTGTGAGGTTTTTCATTGAGTTTTTCACCAAATACACTCTAGCTTTGAAGAGTCTCCAAGCTGACTGCAGTGGCAAAGTTCTTTGTCATGTTTTGGTGATGATTCTGTTAAGAAAATGAATGTTTCACTGAGGAATGCAGTGAAGAAGGGAGAACTCCAGAATGTTACAGTCAAGATGTACTTTGTGTGATTTCCTTTTTAGTCTGTTATTGTACTGCATATTGGCAAAATATTTTTTAATTGCTCTCAAATCAACGCTATAACAATCTTGTTGACATTATGCAACAGAGAAGAAACCGTTTTATCCGTTAACTGGAAAATACATACACACAAGACATTTTTTTGGCTTTCCTGAACATCTATTTGAATAATTTGCCAAGTGTTTTGTATTCTGATAAGCTCTTGGAATCAGTTCTGTAAATGGGATGTTAGTCATTAACGCCGATGAGTTGAGGTCCTCAACCAGAAGGGAAGCGTTAGGAGCCTCTGGCTAAGCAGTACCTGATGAATCACTGTCTAGAGCTTTGTGTTTTCCTGTATGTTTCACCAGAGCAACTCCTGATGCGTTAGAACAGTTAGATGCCAAACATCCCAACCCTGAGGCGAACACACGGTGTGTAGCGTGCCGTACACCCCCGCATCCGACCCCATCACGATACGCCGCATCCAGAGAGCCGCGGAGCGCGCCCGGAGCCGCCGCGCCCTGGCCCCGAACCAAAGCGGAGCCGCCGAGCGCGGGCGGCGCTGAGCGAGCGGCCCCGGCAGCGCGGGCGCGACCTCCNGGCGGGGCAGGGAGGCGTTACGCTGCGCGGCGCTGCAGAGCGTTTGTCCACGGCGGTGGCAGGCTTTGTGTCCTTTTGTGTACTAAGCACGTGCGTGGATAGTGTCATTTGAGCCTGCTCTTCAGTAATCAGTTACGTCTGAGATTTTGTCCAAACCGCACGTTATGTTGTAGCAATCCAACGGAGTGACGCTGATGTGTTGAGAGACTAAAGCGTCCTGTTACATACAGAGTATCGTGTTATTAATTTGACATGCAAAAACGGAGAGCAGTTTATGTACATTGCCTTGTACTCTGATGTTCAGTATCTTAGGTAAGTGGGCTAAGAAATCACCCATTGCTCTGATGCTCTGAGCATATACACAGGCAGGGCTCGATGATTTTAAGTCTCTTCCAGCTGAAAAGGATCTAGGATTCTGTAAATGCTTGCCTTATTAAAAGGGGAATATTTCTTGTAGCATGTTCATTAAATCGACTTTCTGAGTTAGAGCTTCCAAAAATTATACAGGGGATACAAATTCCAACACCTTTTTCCCAGCAGATACTGCTTTAAAAAGACATGTTTGATAATATGTAGCACCATCTGTTCTCCTGTTGAGAAAACACTGAATTTAGATTGATTAGAACTCAAGTTGATCTAAGGTGGTGCTCTGAACAGCAAAGTGCTTCTGGCATCTACATGGCAATTCTCATTCCAGCTTTTATTTGCTGACCTCTGCACAGCTGTGTCTCGTCGGGGCTCTGAAGGCTGTTCTTTCCAATGTGGTGACCTAGCTGAACAACCCTGGCATTGATGTGCTCTTGCATAGGTACTTGATGAGCTTTTCTGTCTTGTCAAGTACTTCGCATGTGCTGTAGATTATCTCAGTGTGTGGAGCCTTCAAAAATGTTCATGTTGGAAATCTTTACCATTTGTAGCTAAAAAAAAAATAGTCTGTACAGATTTTATACGTTCTGAAAGTTCAGTAGCACTGGAAATAAATGAACACCTCATTGGCAACAGAATGCTTATTGGCTAGTGGATACATAGATATCTTTTAAACCATATACTGCTTTTGGTATATATTTGTAGTATGTTGGTGCTTATATGCAGCTGAAAAGTTATTTGGTAAATACTGAAGTTTTTTATTTTGTGCCCATCAAAGTACATGGCAGTTGGGCACATATCTCTTGAAATGCTTGAATGAAAATGTGCAGAACTCACAGGTCTACACTTTCTAATATCAATTCTTCAAGGAATAAAATGTCTTCAGAAGGAGCTTTGGGTTACCATCCTTAAATGAATACGCTTTGTTAATGCTTCCTGATTGTTCAGTATAAAGGTATGCTTCAGCTTGTCATGGCGATTGGATACACTTTTGGCTTAAAAAAGGTTAAATGTGAGCAGATACTTTTGACCTAACCATAAAGAAGTTGCACAGTTTGTTTATGACTTCTCAGACTTACTAATCTTTGTAGTTAGGTTTAGTCAGTGCATCAAGCTTGGATGTGCACTGGCTGTTGAATCTGTATCTTTGTGTTACTTTCTGGGCAAACTTAGAGAAAAAATTGCTAAAAGTGGATCTCAAGTTGCTGTTGACGTGGCTGAACAAAGCAGCTTTTAGAACTTTCAGAACACAGCATATGCCTTCTCCTTTCATGTCTCTGAATATGGAACTGGATGATGAGTTCTGCTTCATCCCGAGAGCTTTGGAAATAGAGAACTGCAAATATTTCTTGCTTCTTAAACTCTTTATTTTCGAACTCCTATGCTTTGTGTAAAAATGTGAACTAAATAATGTAAAAATACTTAAGCAGTAGCTGATTAGGATGCTGGGCTGAATTCTGACATTTAGTGAATTAGGAATTAATGTCAAAATGGCATTCTGTGTCAAGAGACTAATAATTGCTTTAGTTTCGTGGACACTCAAGTTTGCTAAGGTCAGATGGCTTTCTCAGATTCTTTATTCTGCAAGATTTCCTGGTATGTGTGTCTCTTGTTCTTGAAAGGCCAAGTCCTGGCAGGAGTGAAATGCTTTCTCTTCAATCAACAATCTATAGTTAGACATCACTGTTGGAAGGTAGCCTTGTTCTAGGTATCATCAATATTACAAGGTCCTTGCTGGGTTATTCTTATCTAGCCATATTTTCTTGGTGAAGCTAAAGCATATCTAAAAATGCAAATGTTCCCCATTTTGCCAAAGGGTGAACTAGGAAAGGGAGACTTCTGTGCCAGCCAATGTCACAATTTGGATGCTGTGAATGGAGTCTGACCAATTTAAAGCATCTGTTCTTTTCAGGATAGTACTGTTCATTCTTCAGCTATTAATGGCATCAGTGATGCTTTGTCTACCATTTCTCTGTTGTTTCTGATTGAAGAATGTCTTAGGCATTTGCCATGTGTGGAGCTTGCAATCCAGCTTCTCTAAGAAATGCAAATTTTTTCTGAAGAAACTCTTTATTCTCTTTCCAAGCCTTACTGATTCACCACAAGATTCTGATATTACTGTTAATATCCCTACTCTGTTCTGTCTGCTGGGTTTTTAAAAAAAATTCTCTTGCGTTTCATTGAGGAACTTGCCCTTCAAACACTGTTCTGATTCTCATATTTGCATGTTGCATATTCTCTAAATAATGTTTATGACCCAGACTTGAAGCTCTAGAGTTAGCTTTTTAAAATTTTGTGCTTGTAAATGTACATATAAAACCCTTTTTGGTTTATATTTATTACATACATGTGACAGAGCATGTTAAGGTTTCGACAGTTTTTGTTGTTAGCTGCCTTATATTACTAGGTAGCTCAGACAAATGCTTAACTTCCCATGTTGTTAGCTTCTGTGTGAATCTGTTTCTGGACAGACAGGAGTCAGCATCATTTGCATGCCCTCAGCTCATCTTAGTTACCTGTCTCTGCTCTCTTGCACAGCTTGTATACCCTGTTTTCTGTTCTAACCTTCTCCCAACTCAGTACTGTCATGGACAGTAAGAGTAAGTGCTTAAAATGAAAAGGCCTTTTGCTAAAAGATAAAAAATCCTTTAAGTGATTTGGTTTGGGGAATGGGGTGTGTAAGGTAGAAAGTTTGACTGTACTTAGTTTAGCCATTAGAGTTTTGTCAGTCATTTTAAAAAAGATAAATCTGTATCCAGTTGCTTGTGAGTGCTTTAAGCTTCACTAGAGCAGGTGGATAGAATCTTAATTCCATTCTTGAATACGTGCACTAAAAAGATGCTATGATTTTCTTTTTTTCAAATGACCCACAGAAGAGCACAGCCAAAGGCCTTTTCTTTCTATCTTGTAAAATGTAATGTTTTATAGTGTAGTGTTACTCTAAAGCTCATGTAACACGTGCAGCAATACTGCAGGGATAAAGGGACCCTTTTATTCCATTGTGAATGTAATGGAATTGATTTTAAAAAGATCTACACCTTAACTAATTTACTAACTTGCTGTTGGGTGATTCTCATGAAAGCTAGGTATTGTTCTCATGCCTGTATCATTTTATTATTTAAAGATAGTGAGAAAAGGAGATACTGGCAATTTTCTCTAAATGTCACGAAATGCCCATCTCTGGAATAGACGTTGATTTAAACTCTTAAAAATGACACTTCAGTGCTAAATCATCTCAGAATTTCTCTCTCCTGCTTCTGTGTTAATTCCTTCATGGTCTGTTCTTAACATTTCTCAAGTTAGAGGAAAAAGCTTTCCGGGTATTTGGAGATAAGTCCACAAACGTACTTTGCGTCTGTAGCTCTTCCTGGAATCAAGTGCCTTTAGCACCTCTGAAACTGGAGTGTGCAATGAAAGGTGGGAGTATTGTGCTTCTTACTTGGGACTCTCATGGCCAGTGCAGTTGCCCTTTGAGATGGGCAAACTGTTATCCATATCTGGAAGTTTTAAACCCAAGTCACGGCTTCTCTTCTGGCTACAGGCTGCTCTGTGTGAGGATACATTTCCCTAAAAGAAGAGCAACTGTTGTGCAGGAAATGCTGTCCCAGACAGAGCTTCCTTCACCTTTGTTCCTGAATTTTACTACTTCAAACGTGACAAACGTATTTGAGCACCCAAATTTTGCTGTTTAACTACAGCTGGGTGTACACTAAATAATTTTATCAGAAAGCTCTGATTTAGTTTGTTTTCTCTGAACTTCAACCCTCACACAAATTAATGCTTATGAGTAGATGCCTTTTCACAGGCATGACAACTTCTTGTCTCCCAGTGTTCAATCCCAGTATACTTTGCAAATGGAAATGGAAAGAGCAGCGTTAACTTTTTCTCTTTGGTGGATTGCCAGTCAGGGTTCTGCATCAGCATTTCATGGTCCAACATTTTCAACATCTTTTTTTTTTTTTCTTTCTTTTTCTGCCTTCCCCTATGTGTGAGATTTCAGCAGATTGTTATGCAAAACAGTTCTGTGTCTCAGTGTGACTGGGGAGACAGCTGTTGGGCCTAATGAGGAGTGCTAGCACTACAGTATTTCTGTTGATTGAGACCCACGGAGGGAGCAGGATGTTGGAGGCTGGGCAGTGGTGTGTGGTGAGGAGGTGCCACGCTGTCAGCTGGAAGTACACGCTCGGCTGCTTCCTGTGACAAGATAAATGAGTTTTGCTGGGGTTTGGCGGAGGCTGAAGCTTTTCTGGAGAATACTTGTAGCACACCAAACTCCCTGTGGGACCCACAGTTTGAAGTGTCATAAGACTGCTTCCGCTTTGCCAGGTTGTTGGGGTTTTTTTTTCATGTCCTACAATACCTGTCATCTTTTTTGAGTTATTAAAAACCTAATGTCTTCTGGCATTCCATTAACACAGGGACTGATGATCTTTCGTTGACAATTTTTATTAATTTAACCAAGGGGATGTTAACCACAGTTTTAGCAGGGTTAGAACAAACTGAAGACTAGTATAAACAAAATAATGGTAGCCATGTGAAAATACAGGGAAAAATCTTAATTTTTTGTGGTAAATGGGTGGGGTTAGGCAGTGCTTTTAAAAGGCTATTGGTATATTGGCTACTATGACAAATTCTTTCTTACACACGGGCTTTGCTTCTCTTCTCACCTTCCTCCTTTAGTTGGGCTGAAATCCTGTTGTAGTTTATAAATACCTTCTTCTTGTTGCTATTTTGTCTTAATTAAAACACCCCACAACTGAGATGAGATACATCTGTCTCACCTAAGAGATGCCCCAGTTTGGAATAGCAGAGGGAACAAAGTGTGGACTGTGGTTCACAAGAAAACCTATGAGCAGAGCACTTCCTCACGTTCTTTTGTAAGTCAGTTTAAATATATGTTGTTTTTTGTTAAAACTAACGCTATATCATAGAAGCATAGAATGGTAGGGGTTGGAAGGGACCTTTAGAGATCATCTAGTTATTCCACTTGAGAAAAAAACCACCACACAAACCTTCAAAGCTCACCTGATCTTTACTTGGATGAGAATCACATGCTGGTAACTGTCCCCTGAGCTGTCAAGTTTATGAGAATGATACTGCTTTTGGCCTTTCTAGACTTAAGTTACTTAAAACTTGACATCCTGCAGTCTTATTTTAAAAATCAGGCATCTTTGGGAGTTGAATCAAGTGCACCTGGTGGTACACTTAAGGACGTTACATTACTCTTACTGTAAGTGTAATGTTTCTTTTTCTAGAGCATAATACCTTGACTGTTACACAGTACACCCATATACTGTTTGCTTTGAGACTGTGATGAAAATTCTTGATCAGTAAAAAGTGATTTTATGTTTAGCCTTTGAATTCAAAGCTCCTTATGAAAAAGGCAATTTTCATAGTCACATTCGTTCACAAATAGTGCATATCCCAGCCTGCAGTGCCTTTACAGGAATGGACTTTTGGGAGGGCAGGCAGAGGACTAAGACCACTAAGTACCTTTAAAAATGTCACTGAAAACGGTGTGACAGCCTTTCCTTTGGCGTTCTGTCCCTTGCCCAGTGTCCAGAGACAACTACAGCAGAACTCCATTGCATTTTTATTTTACAAACTTTTTCTTAGTGTACCCAGAAAGATCTGAATGAATAGTTAAACTGAAAACAGTACAGAAAAGGAGTTTGTTTTCTTTTGAGAGACTTTTCGTTTTTATGGGAGCAGTGAGGGTCGAGCTGACCTAGAGATGGCAATCTGTTTACACAGTGATAGTTTTGAATGTGCTTTCATTTCAGAAATGATAAATCTAAGGATGAGATGAAGTTATGTGGGCAAAGAAACTTAACTGTCTGTGTTTGACAGTGATAAGCGATAAAGAAGAACCAATATGAGATCAGAGGAACTGGAAAGCTCTTCAGAGTTGTGAAGAAAAGCACACAAAATTAGGGTTATTTTAAGACAGTTTCACAACATATTCCAACTATAATTGGAATAAAATATATGACAGAAAATCACATAGGCTTTGTGTGTTGGCAGCAGAGTGCCAAACTCTGTGTATTCTCTCACCTTGCAGCCTTTCTATGGCTTGAATTCCTTATACTCTTGTGTACAAGGAAGTCTCCCAGTATGTGTACAAAGGATGGGCATTTAATAGTGAATTTTCAACTTACTGTTTCAAATGTGTTACAGTAGGATAGAGTTCGGTCCAAGTCTGAAACATTGCACTGAGATCTTTTTCAGGTTGTATAAAGAACTAGTGAGGAGAGAAATTGAGAGATTGCTAAGTTTAATGGAGGTCAGGCTGGTGGAAGGTAAGTTTGGTGCTAAGAATGTACCATCCCTATCTTGCAGTAATTTGACTATGTGAATGAGTTTTCTTCTCAAATGTGAAGGTGCCTGATGAAAGAGACTCATCAGTTTTGGCCTTCATGTATGTTTTAACTTTTTGACTTTCGGTGCATAAAGTCAGGAAAATGAGGTGAAGACCTCTTGTCTCTTATTGTAATCATTTCCTTGCTAGCTTAGCGGCATTATTAGAGAATAATGCATTAAGAAACTTGGTGTCATGAATAAAGTGGGCCTTCGTCCTAATTAAAACTTAATTTGGTGTCAATTTAAATTAAGAGGCTTGCATAAACTGGTCCATTGTGACCTGGCTAGTGCTAATCGCAATCAGCAGCTTGGGTAGGGCATGAATTCAAATTCCTGCTGAACGACCAAAGTGACAGTAACAACTGACAACTTAAATGAAAATTAATAATTCTAAGAAATTGATGTGCATGACCCAAGTTACAAGACAGGTCATTAAATCAAATCGGTAGAAGCAGAGTTGGGAAGCATTCCCTCATGATTTTGGGGAGAGGCAAAAATGCTTTGTTAGTACATCGTGTGGGCAGGAAGTAACTGGCTTTGAGTGAGAATTCACACCATGTTGAAAGGAAAATAGTAATACAAAAACTTTAATGGGCTCGTATGAAATAATAGGTAAAAGATGTTTAAAAAGCTCATCGTTGTGAGAACTGTTCATTTGAGCTCAGCAGTATACTGTTCTCTGAAAGTACAAAACACAAAGAGAATCACACGCTAAAATAAAATTCTGTATAGAATCTCTTCTGAAAGTTTGCACTTTTGATTCCTGGAAATATTCTTGGGAGTCTTTGTCTGGCTGCCCTTGTGCATTTATAGACATACTGGATAAAATTTGAAGAACTGTCTGGTCATGCTGCTTCCTACTGCTACTACTTGCCACTTACCTGACTCAGATTTTAGCTCCTTGTAAAACAGGAACAGAAATCACAATTAGAAATTATTAGTTTGACGTAGCTGTTGCTGGGGGAGTTAAACTAGAAGGTCTGAGAATGTATTACAGCATGTTTGGATGTGTGTACAAAATAGCTTTAGGTGTATGTCTGATAGGTGTTATGGGTCTCCTCAGTGTCTTAGCTGAATGTGAATGACAAATGCCTGAGGTTGTTCTACAGAAGTTTTTGGATGAAAAGTGTGAAAGAACTTGACTAGTAGTCTCAAACACTTGAGAGGAACAATTCTGCTGTATGCTGCTAAGCCTACTGGACATCCAGTAGACAATCCAGACCTTCGAAAGCGAATTAAAGTTTCAAGCCTGGACATGTTAAGCTCCTATTAGGATCAGAGGAATGTGGGAGGTGCCTCCAGAATGAATCTCCCAAGTTGAGCTGCTTGTCTTAGCACTGGGCCAGTCAAGTCCTGTGTACCTTAAGTGACACAGCTTCTTGTAAGACTTGTTTTCTTACTCTAAAATACCCACTTGGAGTTTTTAATATTTCAGGTTACTTTTAATTTTTTTTTCTTTTATTTTTTTTTTCGAAAACTCCAGGTACATATGTTAAAGGAAACACAGGAACAGGAAACAGAGCTTTATATCAGATGCTAGTTTAACAGAGAACTTCAGAAATTGATGTCTTTCTTTTTACTCCTGTTTGTTTAGCACCGTGACGTCTGCAGTTTTCACGGTGGGAGACAACGTTGTTTCTGGAAGTGATGACCGTACCGTAAAAGTTTGGGATTTGAAAAACATGAGGTCTCCTATTGCAACGATCCGTACGGATTCTGCAGTCAACAGGTAAGCGCATCTCTGAGCTACTGATTTCCTTAATTGTTGTTTTCTCGATTAGTTGTTAATTTTGTGATGGTTTAAAGCTGTGCTGAGGAGCTTTAGACTGGGCATTAAGAAGGGTTTCTTTACCGAGAGAGTGGTCAAACACTGGAATAGGCTTTCTAGAGGGATGATTGATGCCCTGAGCCTGTCAGTGTTCAAGAGACGTTTGAACAATGCCCTTAACAACATGCTTTAACTGAAGGGTCTGGGCAGTTGGACTAGATGACTGTTGTAGGTCCCTTCTAACTGAAATAGTGTGTTCTGTTAATGTACTGAATATATGCTGAACTGTAGTCATTAAAGTTGAGATTTGTGGGATTATGGAAAAGGTCTGAAGTAGTTTTGTATAATGTAGGCGTTGTCAACATTAATTTTCGGTCAATACACAGTACTGCTTTACTGGGAGTTTCATGTGGGATGCAGATGCTGTTTGAGCATCTCATACAACACAACACAAGAGGGACAGGGAACTTCTGGAGAGAGTCCAGTGCAGGGCTACCAAGATGATCAGGGGACTGGAACATCTTTCATATGAGGAAAGGCTGTGGGAAATGNGATTTAATACAATTTTTTTCACTTGTGGATTCTAATCAGAGAAAAATCCATCTGTATCACTTCCCACAAGCTTAAACTTCTACTGTCAACTTCTATTTGGCGGGCTCAGTGTTCTGTACGTAACCTATGTTTGCCTCTTCTGTGCAGGATCAACGTCTGTGTTGGCCAAAGGATCATCGCCCTGCCCCACGACAACCGGCAGGTTCGCTTGTTCGACATGTCGGGGGTGCGGCTGGCGCGCCTGCCTCGCAGCAACAGACAGGTAACTGCCCACTGCTGCCCTCACCTCTGCCTGCTCCTCTTTCATTGGAGAAGTAGGATATTGAGCACGACCAACATGCAAATAAGTAACATGTTGATTTTTTTTTTTTTAATTGGAATTGGAAATGATGTTTCAAGTGGATTTCATCAATTTTTCTCCTTGCTTAAGTGAAACTAATGTGTACCTCCTCTATGAAAGGATGTGTAACAGCATTTTGAGTGCGTTTTCATGTCTTGATGTGAATCGTGTCAAAAAAAACTGACTCACTAGAAATTAATATTTGGTAGGTTTTTTAATTACACAGTGTTTAGTTTATTATATAAAGAAACATGAAAAAAGTGGGAGTTCCATGTTTTGTTTTATTCCTTCTGTGGTTATGCACACACATTCTTTGTATTTGGTACCATGTACTAAACCATCCCCATCCTTTCTGCAGCCACCAAGCTTTGTGCATTTGATAGAATCAGTTGGATTGGAAAAGACTTCTAAGGTCATCAAATCCAACCATTGCAGGCATCATCAATGGAGCAAATTAGACTCAGTGAAATTAATTGGATGATACCACTTCAGTAGGCGTTTTTGGATGGATTCTGTGGCTCTTGACAGAATTTAGGAAGGCGTTTTAAGAGGGTTTTTAAGTATTTTTTTTTTTAGTTGAGGGTGTTTTGTCTATTGTCAGTTCTTGATTTTTTTTCTTTAGTCTTTCTATTTAGGCTGATGCTACTGAAATTGCGGCAAATAGTTTTGTTTTTTTTAAGCTGGAATGTTGGTCATAAACCTCCTTGTATCGTTCTTGTTGCTATTAGACTTGAACAATAGACAAGGCACTGCTTCTCCTCAGCGTGACATTCCTCCTGTTGCAGTATTATCTTTTCTGAATTATGGATGTGATGAACACTTAATCTTGAAGGTTTCTAACAGAGTAGTTGCCAGCAAGAAGTTCTGTATTTTAAGATGCTTTTGTAAATAAATGCTGAAATCAAAATTTGATTAGCTTTTGTAAATATAATTGGATAGCAACCATACCTTGGAAAACTCAGAGCTTTTAATGCACTTGTTTGTATGCTTCTCTCGTTATAGCTCTGGGGCTTGTGTTAATGAGTCTCATCTTTATAAAGAGTTTTACCTTGCAGATTAAAGTAACCATGACCTTTAGGATTCTCAAGTACTGGTTGTAAAAACCAATGTGAGCATTAGCAAGTTTACGTTTTGAGTCACACTGACTTGTGATCATAGAAGCTTTGGAAATACGTCATAAGTAATATTGCTATCTCCTGGACTGTCTCAGGGCCACAGAAGAATGGTGTGCTGCTCTGCGTGGAGTGAGGACCATCCAATATGTAACCTCTTCACCTGTGGCTTTGATCGTCAGGCCATTGGGTGGAACATCAACATCCCTGCTTTGTTACAAGAAAAATGAAATGCTGGAAGAATTTTTGCAGTTTATGTTGCCATGGACTTCTACAGTTTTGCAGACTTTTTTGAACACTAGTCTGCCATCGCTGTCAAACCTCTTCCTTAAGGGGAGACTTTAGCAAATGTTGTTCTTGTTACCACAGTGTGCACCCTTTGCATGAATTGTACAGAGGACGTGAGTTGTTTTCTTTTTTTTTTAAATTAGTTTGTCTTGTGTATGAACTTTTATATTTTGGCATCCACTGGTCAATATGTTCACTGTTACATAGAGCACATAAATGTCCATAAGTTATTTAGCATTTAACAGATACACGGTAGGGCATTACATTTGTGACATAAATGTGAAACTTATGTAATTAATGTAGAGAGTATATAGAGGTCTGTTATGTTTTTTCCACGATTTTACATATCTGCCTTGTATTGAAGAGAATCTGCAGGGCTAAAACTTTGAAACGAAGTGTGAATTTCACTATTTCACTAGGTGTATGATTGTAAACATTTTCCTGTTTGCATCTGATTTGGAATACTTTTTCTAGTTCTGCAGTATAGTGCAACTTCAACTCCATTTTTATTCCAGTTATTGAACAAATAGTAGATTTGAGAAGGAAAACACAGGCAACTTGTAGTGAGTATAAACTGCCAGGTTTGGAATGCTTTTTGTACTTGTCTTTTGAAAAATACTCATTCTGCCCTTCCTATATCAAGTGATTCTAAAATCTCATGGCATTCCATACTTGTAAAAAATTCAGAACGTTATGATTCAAATCACTCAAATCTGGCCAAGCAAATTTTGAAGCACTTTAGTTTATAGCTATTGTTATAAACCATTTATGAAAGTCTGACTTTACCAGTGAATGTGAGCTGACCTTTGTAAGAAGGATTGCTTCTTTTTGGTCATTTGCCCAGAAAGGAAATAGTTTTTTTGGGATTGTTTTTTTTGTTTTGTTTTGTTTTTTGAAGATATGCCTACAGTGAACATAGTTGGAGTTGTGTTCACTTCCCCTATGTTGATTTTGAGCCAGCAATACAAAGTAAATGAGTACTACCTCACGAATGAATGTTGGTCAAGATGTGTTGAATCTCTCTGTAGCCTAGAAAACAAGCACTTTTGGTCTCTGGCTCAAGTGCTCTCTCTAACATGAGAGGAAAGACAATCATAACTAAATGTGATCCTTAAGATAGTTAATGCTTAAAGCTAATGGAACAACACCATAACACTTTGAGAGAACAAAAAGACTGCTTCAGACAGACACTTTATTTTAGCTAATGGGAGAGAGAGCCCAACTGTCTGACATATCACCATACAAGATGAAAGGTGAAGGAGAGCCAAGAGTGCTCCCTTACCATGTGAATCTTGGGCTTTATGGTGGTATTAGGAACTTTATCTCACTGTTATGATTTTGTGAAACTATAGCTGTGCTCATGTCCTCTACAGCACTGTTTATGATGACATTAGACAGATGTGTCAACTGTTAACAAACAAATAATGGCATTGGAGTGCAATGGGATGAACACATCATTGAGCAGTTATAGTGAAACTGGAGACCTAGATTTGGAGCATAGTGCTAAGGAAGCTCAAGATATTTAATGGAGAATGTATGTAGTATCTTTATAGTACAGGTCATCATAGTGGCTTGATACCTTAATTTTTGTTTTGTTTTTTCCCCTCTTTTTTAATTTTGAGATAACAGGACACATAGAGTTGTACTGAAGTAATTTTAAAGTACCAAAACCAGTCTTAAAATACTAAGGGAGGTTGGAGAGAGCAGTTGCTAAGTTTTAAGTCTTCTGATAACAAAGGTTGAAGGATTGTGTTAAAGTTTTTCACTACCTTTCTTTTCCCCCTTACATTTCTAACTCTTGAGGAAAGCCATTTGATGTTGGGTTGCAGATTTTATTCTTTGAGTTAAAAAAAAGACTCACCTTTTCTTCTAGTTGGTAGCAGAGAGAACTTTACACACGATGCTGTTTAAAAAAGAGAAAAATTGTCTCTCCAGCACAGCCTGCATGTAGGATCTTGAGTGATGACTGTTTCTTTATTACCTGAGGTGGGCTAGAGGGTCACTGGTTTTGGTCCTGCCAAACTAAATTGTCTGTTTAAGCTTCTCTGATACATATGTAATACAAGGCCACAAGACTCTCTGCAGTTTAATCATCACTGCTGCAAACTTTTTATATCACCAGAGGGACCATCCTCTGGCACCAGTAATGGGGTGTCTACACACTTTCACTTAAAAAAAATGAACCAGTCAAGGTGCTAGAGCCATGTTCTTATGAGCAGGCTGCTGTTTAAATCAGCTAAACACTTAGCTTAATTTTCTGTGCTATACTGAAGGTGAAACTGAGGCTGCTATCCCCCGTGAAGCAAATCACACGTGAGCAGTAGTGGTGAATAACACTGCATTGACAGAATACATGGGAAATGTTTCATGGCCTTCAGTGTTCTACAGAGTGCTTTTCAGCACTGAACAACGTCCAGCATTTCATAAAATGGAGGAAAGTTGAAGTTACAGTTTCAGTATTTGTGCAGAATTTCACAGGAGCTCATCACTGGGCAAAATCAAGCTTTTATGTCTTTCTCTTGCACAATGCACATGAGTTTTCATGAAGTTTGTATATCCTTTACAGTCGGAAAGATCTGGAATGAAGCATCTTATTTGTTGCCTACATCTGTGAAAACTACCTTTTTGGAAAAAGAATTTATAAGTTATGTGGAACCACTTTTTATTATTCTGCTGATTTGTTTTTAGATGTAAAATGGTTTTTCTTCATTATGATTCAAAATGCATTAAAAAATTCAACTTTTTTTTTTTTTTTGCAAGTTGCTGTCCTTGTTGCCTTAAGGTTCCTGTGAACTATAGTATTTCACTTTGTTAGTAGCCAAAGGATCTTCCTCCCTACTTTCTACTCTTTATTTTACTCAAATGGTTCATTTTGAGGGCATTGATGGGCACAGTCCTTCTGGAAGAAGGCCAAGGTGGTCCCTACAGTAGGACTTTCTGTAGTGCAAATGATCTACCAGTAAAGCATATAGACTGAAGAGGTGCTGAGACCTGGGTTTGTACTGTCTTCTCCAGTTTCGTATGGAAAAAAATTGTAATTATAAATTGTTATGCAGATTATGCAAAAGTTCCCTCGTGACTTTTCACAGTGTTCTATAAACTGATATTTTAAATGAAATCTAACCCAAGTTGGACTACATGATCTCTTGAGGTCCTTTCCAACCCTTAAGATTCTGTGATTCTGTAATACAGATCTGGTGGGGGAATCCTGCCACCAATTCTTCTGTATGTTAAAATAAAGGTTATTTGCTTGTGGCACCCATATTGTTCAAAACAGAAAGCTTTGCAATGTTGAGATCAGTCCCTCCAGGCTCCGTGTGGTAATGAGCCCTGCCTTTGGGTGTGGGTGCCTAGGCAGAAGCTGCCTTGGCAGTGCCTGAGTGCAGAGCATGCCTTTGTGCATACCCTGTTTTATTTCTGTGTACTTTAGGATCCGTTGTGGCCCCGTTTTGAATCCTTCAAGAGCCAGTGCTCTGGAAAATTCCTATTCATCAGTGTCCCTGGTGGTATGGAGCAGATATGAAAGAGTAAAGTGGCACAACTGATGCGAGGGCTGGTTTGAGATAGAACGCAAAACACTGGGCTTTAGTTGATTTTAACTGAGGGATTTAAATCAAGTCAGGGCTTATTGCAACTGATTTAAACTTGTGATGCTTATAACCTCCTTAAACCTTCTACTGACCTAAGTTACATACCCTTTACCAAGGCCATTTCTGTTCATATTTTGTGGGGAGGGCATTTGAAGATGAGTGTGTGTTGAAGCCTAGATTTTCTTTTTTAAGCCTGTGAGTAAATAGCACACACAAATCAGTGGTTTCAGTAGGATGTCTGCATTCTAACCCGAAGATGAGCAACAGGAGAACCACTCTGTCATGCATCACAGCTTGCTCTTTAGACTGGCATAGAAATTTTATTTAATGCTCCACTGAGACCAAAGTATGTCACTGAAAAATTATTCAGCCTTGTGATATTTTATTTTTAAGTAGTGTTGTTACCTTTTCTAATTCCCACAGGTCATAGTTTTCAGAACATAAGTAATTTGCAGGAGCTTACAGAGGAAATCCTGTTTAATTCGAACTGTAAATCCTGGTGCCTGGGAGAGGCATCATCCTGAAATGTGAGGTTTTTTTTTTGCAGATGTGCTGTGTATGCTGCTTGTTGGTGTCCTCAGAGTGAGAATATTTGTTGGTACGAGGAGGTGCTGTTTCTCAGTAGTGAGGGGGTGAGATTAGGGAGCGTTTGTGGAGTCTGACCCAAGGGCCTGATGTACAAGCTTCAGTGATGTGTATAATTTTGGGGAGTTTCTGTCAGTTGAGGTCGATGTGACCCGTGGAAGTTTCGCATTTAGGCATTCAGACTTTCTGCTGGAAAATGAAAATGATGCAAAGTGACTGTGATGGCATGTGCAGTGGAAGGGAGTTAAAAGTAGATAAAAGATGTCTGACTTGAAGTATTTTGGAAGTGGGAACAGTTTTTTGGCCTGTTGCCTGATCTGTAGCACAATGATTCTGCCCATGTCCAGCTGCTGCTTACCCCATGATTCCACTTGCTACCACCAAAACTTGCCATGCTTGGGATTTACTTTGGAGTTTAATTTTGTGTGGTTTACCTCCCCTATGCATATTTATCATCATTCTCTTCTTCCCAGAGTAGGAAAAACATCAATTATGTGTTTATTTCAAAGCAGTTTCAAAGGGTTTCTTTTTACTGGCATCAACAGACCAACCACTGCCTCACTACACTTATTTGAAAGGGCCAGTCTGTTCTCCCTAGTAACAAGCAATAGAGCAAGAGGGAACAGTCTCAAGTTGCACCAGGGGAGGCTCAGACTGGGTATGAGGAGGAATTTCTTTACTGAAAGGGTTGTCAGGCTTTGGAATGGGCTGCCCAGGGAGGTGCTGGAGTCACCGTCCCTGGAGGGGTTTAAGAGATGGTTGGATGTTGCACTTAGGGAAATGGTCTAGTGGTTGATAGGGCTGGGACAAAGGCTGGACTCGATCTTAAAGGTGTCTTCCAGCTGAAACAATTCTGTGATGCCAGTGAAAAGAAACAGTTGTGCCTGGCTCCATGAAACAAGACCACGTAGCAGTCCTGTGCTGGGACCAGGGGCTTGATGCTTGGAGCTGGCTTGGATGTCTGTGTGCATTTTGACATCTTTCTGGTTTATTTCTTTTTAATTTGCCAGATAAATTTTTTTTTTAAATGAAGTTTCTTGAAGGCTTCATGCATTAATGGTCTGGGTTTACTGAAGGCTGCATGAAGTCTATGCACCGTAACTGATGAGAGAAGCTAGATTTGTAGTGATGCTGTAGGTGACTTAAAGCATCAGGAGCAGACCATGATTTCAAATATCTATAAAAAAAAATCTATAACAGATTTCTAAGAAAAAAGTCCAAAGTAAGGATAAAGGAGTCTGTGAAGTGTGCAGGAACGGTGACCCAGCACTGGAAAAGAAAATAAGATCATATGAGAAACCTAAATCTGCAAATTTGTAATGGAAGTGTTTGGGTTGCAGATGAGGAACACAAGGGAAGAATAATGAAGGGGAAAGAGAAACAGGATTAAAAATGGGGCAGCTGGTGGAGCCAGGGGGAACAAGAGTGCAGAGTGGTTAGCAGGAGGTGCGTGTCCTAAAGATGAAACTGATTGGTCGGTTGGGTATAAACTGTGCCAGGAAGCCAGAGCTCAGTGACTGCCCCTGACTTGACAAAGGAGAAAGGAATGGAGAGATGGGCAGGGAGAGTGTGGACTGAGCTCACTGGGAAAGGCAGATATCAGGATGTGCTTACATCCAGAGCCTGGTGTGGAAACAGCTGCGAGTTAAAGATCATCTTTGTGTTTTTTGAAAGAATAGGCTTGTTGCTTTCAGTGTCTTTGGTTTTGGGAAAAGCTTTCTTATATAGACTCAATTGTATATATTCAGTTCCCTATTTCAAGTGTTGCAGTGGTGCGGAGATTACTCGAGGAGCGGATGCATTCAGCCTGAGGATTTGTAATCTTAGCAGAGGATTACAAATGTGACATACAAACAAGCTCCATCCTACAAACTCCAGGTATTACAGCAGGGCATGTGGCTTATTAGGAGTCACTCCTGGACTGGAAATCTCTGGAGTGAACAATTGATTTGGAAGGAGGAGATGCTGTTTTACATCATCACTTTGAGGATACATGGCCAGTCGAGAAAGAAAGGTTCAGCACTTTAAACATGAGCATGACCTCAGAGGAAAATGCTCAGAACACTTGCCTTAATTCTGTTTAATTCAATTTGGTCTGAATTGACAAGGGAAGCTCTTTAGCCAAGTCAAAATAGAGGCATCCAAGTGTTACATAAGGGAGATAGTGTGTATTGTCAGTAGGCCTTTCCTTCAAATTTGCATGTTGTCAAGATATCAAAATTTGACACCTTCCCTTACAAATCCAAGTACAGTAAAAGATTCAGCTTCAGTGGTCAAACTTCTGACTCCAGCTGGCCCCACTGACACCTGGTCAAAATATACACCTAAGAATACAGACAGTATCACACAGTCTCACACAAAGGGGACATTTTATCCCTTCATCCAAACCATCACCTGATGGAATGGAGAACAGATAACTGACTAACTTCATCAACTCCATGTTCTAAACATAAGTGGGATTAGCATTTGATACTTTGAATGCCTTTTTTTTTTCTCTCTATGTACTTAATTTAGATAAAGGCAGAAATCTGATTTTAATTTTCTTGTTAGTTTTTTCAACCTTATCTAAATCTTTGCTATGTCACCAAGATCAGCCTTGCACAGATGCCAAATGGAACCTGGGTATTCACTGGAACAATGTGTGTCCTCTGAGGCTGTAATTGCTGGATGTGTAGTAAGGTGAGTAATCATAACAATAAGAAAGAGTAAAACCCGACACAGCAGACAACAAACACCACTGAAATCAGGTTGATACTGTGATAAAAAACCTACAGGATTAAATTATTAAGGAAAAGGGAGAGACATGAAGGAAAAGCAAAACTTTTCAGCAGCAACTTAAGGGTAGAGGCAGTAGCGATGGTTTTGTTACTGGTTAAGATTGTTTTTCAGGGTGGGTAATTGCAGGACATGACAAAAAGTTGGATGCTGCCATTAAGCGGTGCAACCTTCAGAAGTGCTGAGCTTCCATCCACGTTCTGTGCAGTCTTGGAGAGTGGTTGGTTAATAGCTTGGAAAATCAAGTTCACGATCGTATAGATATAGAAACTTCATTTTAATGCCTGCTTTTTGAAAATGATACCCAAATTTGGTATATATTTTATGTTCTTGCTGTATTAGTGTACTGGAAAGTTCTTGGACGCAGATGCACAATATAAGAGAACCAGAGAGATGATTTCCCTTCCCAAATTATATAAGGCTTCTTGGAGTTTATTGTTGGAAAACTGAAGGTACATTGTGTTGCTTCTAGATGTAGCTACTTACTGATCAGTGAAGAATTTCTTTCAGATGCTCATTGCTGCTCTTGCAAAAACCTTTTAACTCGTGCAGAAGTCAGAATACATTTTCCACAGCAAAGGAAACTGCAGGTTTAATTGAAGGTACACATATATATATATATATATATATAAACTTCACCACAATTCTGTGATTATGAGCAAAACTGAGGAAATCAAACCCAAATATATATATTTTTGGGGCTGTGACCATTCAAACTGATGCTGTATTTCTGTGAAACTACGATGTTACAGTTAGATGTCTCCTGTGCTTAACCTGAGGGTGCTCATCTGTAGATGAGCTGCTAAGGGAGGTCTTCTGGGTCTAAAAACAAGTGTAATAGCAGGCAGGGACAGGGAGGTACAGACTTCTGCCTCCAAAATGGGTTTTGACCAGAAAATACAGCTTCTTTGAACTGGACAAGAGCACAGCATTTATTTACCTTGGTGCAGCACAAGGTCTTGACCTTGAATGGCAATTACTGTATCTGAAATGGCATAAAATGAAACTTGACTGTAACTTTCTGGGCCATCAAGAGATGGAGCCACACAGAGGTGAAGTGGCCTTTCACACTGCCTCAGGCCAGATAAGAGCCAGATGGCAGAAACTGGGAGGAAAGAGCCTGTTTTCCCACCAGACTGGTGAAAGAAATGGGGCTCTGGGAAGCTGTGTGCAGAGCTGGTGGTGCACCATTCCTCCCCAAGGCTTCTTGACAAGAAGTCCCTCTCTTTGGGGAGAGGCATATTTAAGAATACCTTCAAGGATTTACACGGTCTTTCCTAGTCAATCATAGAATATCTCTTTTTTGAAGAGACCCATAAGGATTATCAAGTCCAACACTTCATGCTCAGACATTTTTTACCCACGTTAAAACCTTGGTGCTGTGGATGGAGTGCTCAAGGTTTCATGGCAGCCCTTGTTTGCAAGGTCTGATTTTGCAGTTAGAGGTCCCTTCCAGCCTAGTTATTCTCTGTATCTACCTTTCAAGCCCTGATTTTTTCCTTCTTTTCTTGTTCAGCTGCAGCATCTCCCTTACGTTCATGCAGATGTGTGTTTGCAGTAGTATTTTTAATGAGTATTTTATTTTGAAAAATATACTGGCAGGGTCTTAAGCAGCTATAAACGGCTCAACTGTAAACCGTGCATTAAAGGAAAGTTTAAGACCAAGAGCCATATTCCTGCAGGGATTAACTGGGGTCTGCATAAAGCCAGCATGCATGAGAAAAATATGAAATCAGCAGGAAAGACCATCCCAGATCCTTACATTTTAGTCAGCTGGGAATAGAGACAAGTAGATAGAGGTACTTTTGGAGAACAACATACAGAAATTTCAGGTTATTTATACCAATGTAGTAATTACCATGATATACAGAGATCGTAACTATGTGTAAAGCCAGTAAGGGAGTACTGGGTGAAATGTTCTGCCAGCATAGCTTGATAAGGGTTGATCCTGCTCTGCAATGGAAAACATTAGACAGCAAGCAGGTGCTTGCAGAGACACAGAGATATCAGAGACTTTGCTCAGGACTTGACAAGCTCCCTCTTTCCTATTCCACCTCTTCATACTGTCTTTTGCACTGTGCTGGCCTATGTGGGAGCTGTGAGGATGGTGGAGAATAGCGAGGGATTTGCAAAGGGTAGTAGAAGGTGCTGAACAAAACTGCTTGTTTGGAAAAGTAATGAGTGGAATTGCCAGGGACTGGGCAACTAGACAGCTGAGAGACAGGTGGAAGGAAGCTGCTGCAAAGGGTCTTTGCAGTGAAAACAAGTACCTTGTGAAAATGTGCAACCTTTAAGAAAAATAGAAATCAAACATTTGATGTTGCAGAACTTTTAAAGAGACATTTGATATGGTCAGAGGAGAATGATGTTTGCAGCTGCATCATGTTGGGGTATGACCAGAACCTTCATTTTAGTGTGGCTGAACAGGGGAAAGTGTTGGTGCAAAAAAAAAAAGTAATTAACATTTCCAGAACTAAACTCTGAAGATAATGATTAAGAACAAGGAAGGACACTTCCTCAGACTCCTGGAAGGTTTATCTTACAACTGAAGTTTATGAAAGACTGAAATAATATTTTCCTTCCCAAAGGAACTACAGTTTCTGTTATTAATTACAAGAAGCTTTGCCAAAAGGATGGAACATCGTTCTAGTAATCTTTCTGTGGATCAGATCTCGCCCAGCAAGACATGAACTGTGTTTGCAGCCCTGCTGTGCATTATCCTGAGTGCTACAGTAACACTGTGTTTAGTGTTAGATAAGTATCCTCTTTGTCAGAAACTGAAGTATCCAGACTCCAGTTCTTCCAGACCTCATCCCTCCGTGCAGTGCTGTTGGCCTCAACAAGTCTTCAGCAATCAAATGCTTTGCAAGAGTCTCATCTTCTCATTTGAGTTTTTACTTTGAACCACCCAGCACTGTCTTTTGAAATGCAACATATTCCTGCTCTCTCACTAGAAAGCCACAGCCACTGAGATGTGCCCTCCCACTGCCCTCTCCTCCTCACTGGAAAAGGATTTCTTTCTCTCCCCTTTCTGTGTTTTTGTGTCTCAAAGTGACTTAAGGGGGCAGATAAAGGTAAAGCCAAACATGTTGAACAAGTCCAAGTCAGGCATTTTCCTAAGCAGCTTCTGTCAATAGGCTTTATATTTATTTTCCCATACTGAAGGCCAAAGATTAATTTATCTGGGCGTCCACTCCACCTTGCAACACAGCCTTGTGTTCCATTTGATAACATGTAAAGCTATTTTAATCCAGCTTAATTTGATCTTGATCTTTAGTTAATATCCTTTTGATTTTTCCTCTGACTTGTTTTCCTGAAGTTTACAAGTATAAAATCATAGGAGAAATGGTATCTAACTTTTGATTCACTTTGTTAATAAGCTGATTACACGTATTTAAAGTTATCTCCCTTTCTCCAGATGCAACAGAACAAATGACCTCTAAACGTGGTCAATCTTGCCAACAAGTAACAGAGCTCTTGCTGGAAATAAACAATGTTAAGATGCAGATGGAGACATTGATCCTGTGAGTTGAACCACTGGGCGAGTCCAGCTGAGCTCAGTGTACCCCTAACAAGGGCTGTGTGTCAGGAGTGCTGCTCTAGGACTCTTCCCCCGTAAGAGAGCCCATCTCTACTCTGTGACACTGATGTTAATGGACCTACAGCACTGTAATAACATCAGCCTTACATGGGGTATCCAAGAGCACAGATGGGTCCTTTTTTTCTGACTGGGGAAGAAAACAAATCTTTTCTCCCTCATTAGGAATGACTCTGCAGGGAAAAGATTGCAGTTTCCTGCCTGTGTGCTGCCTGCTCCTTTTGATGGAAAGCTCTCACTGTTTTAAAAATGAGCAGTTCTTCAGGGATGTACATACGTTTAAAAGCCGTTAAATGAGGAAATCTCTGACACTGCCTGGAGAGCTGCATCATTTAATAAAGGCTGATTTCTTAAGTTTTGGTAGTTATCTTTTGTTTTTCTCAATTTCTCTCGTCTCTTTAATGAGTGAATCAACACCAAGCTATGTAAAAAACTTTGGGCAGGAAGGAAACATTTTTGCTGTGCAGGGACAGCAGGTATGAGTTTGATTTGTGCCAGAAGACAGTGTCTGTGGGTTCCTGGTGGCAGCCAAACCACCTTTTCTGCCTGGGCCAAAGGCTTGTGGATGAGCCTTTGGGTGGGCACGCTTGAGATCACCACCTCCAACCACCCTTACTTGACCCATGCTGGAGCCTCTGCCTTAGGGCTGGGGAGAGCAATTTCATCATCCACATGAGATATGACTTCATCCAACGGCTTTACCCAAGTTCTGCTCTGTTCCTAACACATCTGCCTTATTTGTCTTCTTTTTTTTTTCCCTAGGATTTTCCTGTCGTGCATTTAGCGAAGCCTCAGCCTGGGTGCGCAGATCTGCGGGCCCAAGGTATTTCCCGGGAAGGAGGGTTTGAGCACACAGCGATGTGTCGTTAGGCATAAATGCCAGCAGAGGGCACGCCAAGATATGCAGACGGGGAAAAATAAACTTGGCCATTTTCTCTTTGTCTGAGGAGTTAGACAAAACTCTGATGGTTCATAATTCACGTGTCTGTAAGGCATCGTAAGGGAATCTAATTGGTCTGTTGTGGCAGCGATGGTATTTTGCTTTGAAAAATGCTATCAACAAAATATCTTAAAGTATCTATGGATGTAAAATGATTTTAGATATGGTGAGGGAAAGAAAAAAACCTCCTTTCCCCTGACTCTCCTGGTCCTCTTCCATTAACCTTTCCTTCACAGCAGTTAGAAAACAGGTAATAGTGCAAGCAGAGGTTTACTGTTTTAAAGTCAGAGAAGCTGTTTTGGTTTTTAATAAGTACATATTTCATTTTTTTAAATATAACTTAAATTAAATATAGACTGGCTTCTGTAGCTCTTCAGGACTCCATTTACAGTATGTAGGTTTGTGACTGTCATGGTTTAACCCTGGTCAGCAGCTTGGCCCCACACAGCCACCTGCTCACTTCTCCCCAGGGGTAAGGCGGGGAGAACTGGAAGGGTAGAAGTGAGAAAACTCCTGGGTTGAGATAAAGGCAGTTTAACAGGTAAAGCAAAAGCCACACTCACAAGAAAGAGTAACAAGGAATTCCCCTCTTCTCATAGGCAGGCAGGTGTTCAGCCATCCCCTGGTCTGGATATCCTTGGGGTCAGTTGGGGTCAGCTGAGCTGGCTGTGTCCTCTCACAGCTTCTGCACCACCAGCCCACTCGCTGATGGGCTGGACTGAGGAGCAGAAAAGGCCTTCACACTGTAAGCATGGCTCAGTAGTAACAAAAACATCCCTGTTATTTGTGTTATCAACACTGTTTTCAGCACAAATCCAGAACATGGTTCCATACTGTGAGGAAAATTCACTATTCCCCAGCCAAAACCAACACAGTGCCGTGAGATGTTTTCCAGCAAGATATACTACTCTGGGTGAGACTGTGCACATTCAACGCCCAAATGTGAATCTTCGAGGAAAACAGAGCATCCCCTAGACATCTGTGCAACAGCAGAAGAAAGCAGCTAGCTAGTAACTATATACAACCACTTCCAAAATCAATATTTATTCATTGGCTCTAATTTTAAACCATGCAATGGATGGCTTTATCCAGAGGACCAGGAAAGCCATCAGGTCCAAGGTGTCCTCTGGACACTGTATCCATGGGTTGGAGGCTCTAGGCTGGTGCTTGCTACATGCTGCAGTTCCACTGCTGCTGACAGGACGAGGTGGCAGTGGGATGAGGTGGTGATGGGACCAGGGATTGGGGAGATGGGATGCTAAGGTGATTCCAAGGCCCAGATCAACCCCAGTGTAAGGCTGCTGGTGCTCACTGAGTGGAGAGGAGAATGGAGGTGAGTAAAAGTAGCTCCAGGGTGTTTGTTGTTTCTCACTTAGGATTTACTTCAAGGGTGGTGTGAAGTTGTCTTTGCTGTCTTTTTAGGTAGCATTTCTTTGAGCTATACTTTGGCACCCAAAACTGCATGTTGTGCTTATGGTTGACCGATAAAATTTGCAAATCCATCAAGTAATTTCTACCCCTGAAAAGTGACTCTGCTTTGAAGTGACTTGTGCTTTTTCAAAGTAACTCAGCAGTCTTTGATTCTTTTAGATAAGCAGCAAAACGATCCCCAAATGAAATGAGTTTGAAGTCAAAGATAGCATCTTTTTCCATCCAACTGAAAATTTGTAATTTTTCCCTTCAGAAAGGTAATAACATAGCACTTGGATATATCTGGATAGTCCAAACTATGCTTGTAAAAGCAAGGTGTATGTGGAAAATATCAGGCACTTTATGAGAAGATTTCTTTAATATAGATACAGTAATATTTCCAATACTGCCTTTGGTACACAATCAATCTCCCAATAAAAGCCTTCTCGTGAATTACAGCAAGAAGGAAAAAAAAAAATCCTCAAACCCCTTGGTTTGGTTGGCCAAAACGTGTATAAACTCTAACTAACAGAGAAATGTTGGAGCAATAAACAAACATGTTTAGCACCTAAGGCACTGGAACCCTCCAAGGACTCTAAGAGTTCATTAAACCTTGCCCTGTAAACTTATGGACCAATTTTGTCTCATGCTGTCTGCTTTGCCAAGTTCTTGCTCTGTAATTCCCTAAACAGGATAAACTCCTAAACATTCAGCCAGCAGCAAGAGGAGCAGCAGCTGAGCATAACCAGCAGTCCCACTGCCTTGCTCGCTGCCATGCCTGCAGCTTGCCTCAATCTCTGGTTTAAATGATCACCGTAATCAACGGAGTAATCAGGGATCTAGCCTATGTTGCTGCCTGTATGTGTGTGTCTGCTGGGCATTCCCTGCGTGCCCCAGACCAGCAGGATGCCTCTGGTCTGGCACTGGATACCTGGGACGTTACTGAGGCTGACAGCACACACTAGTGAGGGATTGTGTGGGTGCGGTGTTACCAGAAAGAGTTCATCTCACTTCCCTCCCTCCAAAAGGGAGGTGTTGTGATGGCAGTAGGTAGCTACACCCAACTTACACCGAGTGTGTGGCTTGTGGAAGGGAAGTGTCGTGGGAGAGAAATTCCCACATACTCTTTATAGGTATATATGCAAAGTTTTATGTTGGTATATTGTGCCCAATGAGTGAGGAGCAACTGGGAGGGCTGTATTTGTATTTTGTATTTGCAAAATCACAAAGTTAAATTCAAAAGCCTCTCATAGTTATTACCTCTTTTTGTTATAGCAAAATATACTTATTCAGCAAATTGTCAGTTCTAAAGTATAGGAAGCTATCATAGTTTTTCTAGCATAAGGGAGGTTGTTAAAGAAGCAAAATACCTGCCTATAATTATCTCCTTCTTTCCACCCACCCTTCATAGACTTATTTTATTCTCTGTGAGCTGGGTCTGTGTTTATCACAACTTAGTCCCAGGCTAGTGACAGCTACTTTATGCTATTAACTTACTGTATATTCTTTATAGATTACAGACCTCAGAGATGTCTTAGAAAACATGGAATATAGTCTTAGGCCACTTTGTGCTCCTCTAACTGGCAAATCATGCAAAGCTCCTAAAAAGAGAAAAAAATGTGAGCTGGTAGATCACAAGCAGTCACTTGTAAATAACTTCTCAGCCTTCAAAAAGACATGCTGTTAAAATCCAGTGGATAGGCCCATCGCTGGTTCCCAGAGGAGATCTGTGAACCTCTGTTGCTTTCCAGAACGAAATTTCCTTTCCTGCCTGTCCTGGACACCAGTGGATGAGGTTTTAAACACTGACACACCTTGTGCTGAAAGTGCCTGTGCAGGCCAGGGCTCAGCTATTCCCTTTCCTGATTTCAGGCAGAGAGGGTGAGTAATGCTTTACAGTGAAGGTAAATGATCTTTTGACCTTTTGTTTTATAAGGATTATACTGTTTGAAAACACCCACTTTTGCAGCTGGGTGTAGAGAAGTAGGAATCAGTGTGCTGGCAGGGCCTGGGGAAGGTGGCCAGGGGCACATGGTGCATGTCCTCCATTGGATGCCCATCTCTAAATGCTGATTTCTGGACATTAGTCTATTTTAAAAAAGAGCAGGTATAGCTTTTCCAAGCCCCCAGCTGTGTTTATAGACACAGTGACCATGACCACTGGAGTCTAGTCAGGTGGATGTGTATGTAATAAGAAAGTAGCCTCTTCCTGCACCCACAGGTTCTGTCTGCTCAAGGACAGCTTGGGTGTGGTGCCGGGATGATTTTAGATGAGGTGTCTCTGAAAATGGCACAGTGGTGAGAAAAACTGTGTGAGAAAGAACTATGAGAAGCTGATCCATAAATGATGCATTTGTTGGGTCAGGAGCTGCATTAACCTCGATCCCTCACCCTTGATCCTTACTTGACCCCATCCAAAGACTTGTCTTTCTGATTTGACCATGGACCTGTCTCATCACCATGAGCTTGTCCAGCAATTGCTGTGCTGAGGCTGTCTCTGGTTTCCATCAGCATAGCTGCTTGACTCCCCTTGCTTAGGGAGGGTGGGCCTATGCCCTCACCAGTGAGACTGCTGCCTGCCATCCTCACCTTCAGCCCTGCCTCAAAGGTTACAGAATCACAGAATGGTAGGGGTTGGAAGGAACCTTTAGAGATCATCTAGTCCAACCCCCCCTTGCTAAAGCAGGTTCACTATGATCAGGTCACACAGGAACACATCCAGGTAGGTTTTGGAAATGTCCAGAGAAGGAGACTCCACACCCTCCCTGGGCAGCCTGTGCTTTGTGATGTAATCTCACCATCATTGCTCCCAAGAATTTTATTTCTTAGTTTTATCTAAAACCCATGATTATGCCACCAGGAGTCCATAAAATAGTAAATTTCAACGACCAGCATTCAAGCATCAATTTGACTATCTGTTAAGCAGGGCTGACTTTATGAATTCAGGTGATTTGGGATTTGAAACTTTCCTAATTGAAATCGACACCAGGCTCCAGCTAATTTCAATAACAAAGACTGTGACAAAATGTAGAAGTATGCATGTTTATATCACTAGGTGGGAATGAAACACTTGAAAGTGCTCTGATATTGTATATTGTTCACAATTTCACAGTAGCTAACTTCATGCTGGCACACGTTTTCAGTATATTTCAAATAACTGCAATAATTATATATACAATTCCAGTAAGTGGTTAATATAGATGATATGTTCCTACAGAGAAAGAATGACAACAAGTTCAGTAATTATGGGGAGTGGGGATTAAACTTGACAAACTACATGGGCACAGTAGAATTCACAGTCATGAATTTTGCTTTTGATTGATACAGAGAACACATAGTTGCTGGAGGTTAACAAGAACACTGAAATATGCATCATCCCAAGCAGTAGCTCAAGCTTGTGCACGTATGTGTCAAATCTAAGTTAGCGTTTATCTTGAAGCAAGTGATTATTACAGAAACATAAACCTTGTCTCGTAGAGATCAAGCATGAATATCCAGTGTCTCTTGAAAATTGTGCAATTGTCTTGTTTCAGACTGGCCATCTGCTATAACTACGTTGATGAGCTTTTCAAAACGTTTCTCTGAAGTGTTGTTTGCCCAGTTTTTTGAGTTCCAAAACTCCTCATGCAGGATCTCATACAGTGATAACAATGATGTCATGAGGAACTGTTAGAGCAGAGAGCTAGACCATACTCAAGTTCATAGCATGGTATTTCCATATGCGTTGTCCTGGGGCTGGTGTGGGGCCTCCACAGCTCTGCCCAGCCTCTGACCATTACCCCAACATGACAGGCTTTGCTTGAGCCTCCTTGTTGTGGATTGCAAGCAAGTGGTCACACAGGGGGAAAGTACAGGCCCCAGCTCCTGAAAGCCAGCTCTGGGCACACAGCTTGCTATCTGCTATTAAATATTTCAGTTTTTGTGCATGCTCAGCTCTTCTATCGTATTAATTGTGCTGTACCCTTCTCTGCGAGTCCCTTGAAGCCCCAGCCTCATTTCTGCATGTGGTCTGTGCCCAGTGATGTCAGTGGGCAGGTGGTGTGACTTGTTAGCTTGATGCATTTGGGAGCAAATTTCTTACTGAGTTGATCTTTACAAACTTTTTAGGAGAAGATGCTGGTAGAGGGGTCTTCTCGCTCGTGGCCCTTAACAATCAATAGCATTTATTCAGCTCTGTACTAATGAGCATTGTTCATTGCTGGCTTAAGAAGAGGTAACTTCTAACTCTGTAATGTGTTGGGGCTGTAATTATTTTTTAGCACATTAGCACTGTTTTGTAGCGTGATATTTGATGGATTAATGTGTATGGTATCTGTACCATTTTCTTGAAGCTCAGCCAGAAAAGCAGTATGTTCTGCTCTCTCCAGGAATATTGCAGAGTACCTTCATTTTCAGCCATAACCACATTAAGACATAGTGCTGCTGTTTTAAATTGGGGTAATGAAATCTTGACAAGTGGTTTGGACAAACACAACACAAGCAATAACAGAGGCTTTAATAAAATGAAAGGATTTCTGGGGAATACCTTCATTTCTTCCCTTCTTCAATTTAATTCTCTCTGAGAATAATCAGACCATAACGTAAGACTAAATTCAAGAGGAGAAGTTTAGCTGGAGAGGAAATAATGTCCATAAAATGTTTTCAAAGGTTGTTCATTTGTTTGAAATGAGTTCTGTGAATCAGACTGATGTGCCTTAAATACTTTATAAGCAAAAATACTTTGCACTTGAAGTACTTTTTCATCTAGGGATCTTATGGTGTTTTAGAGGAAGGGGGAAGGATAACTGTTGTTAGGGCCTGTTACCAAGTGACAGCAGACAGCTGAGTCTTTCACGGCAGCTCCTCCAGACCCCATTCCAATGCAGTGTGGGTTGAGCGAATGGGTTTGGCATGTCCATCCTATGACCTGGTATATGTACAGGATAGCCACATCTGCCTTCCTCTTCCTCCTCCCCACTCTGAACTCTCGTTGCAGCTTGAATCCACGACTGGGAAAAGTACAGAGGTTTTGCTGGATGTTTTGGAGCATTTGGCTGGAGAATCAGAGGTGCAATGTCAAAATAGCAATTGGCTTATTACAGAAATCTGAGTTAGAGTGAGATTCAGTTCATAGGATCAAAGTAACTCATGCAGGTCTGGAGAAACTCCAGATCTCCCCCCTTCCCCTCCCCTGAATAGTAAATAAATAGCAAATGCTCATCATTGCCAGAACCACTGTGTTGCCCAGCCTCTTCTCCGAAGGCACATGTCCTCACCTGCCTTGATCTTTGGTTGTGGTAACTGTGGTGAGCTTCACATGGGGGAGCGGGGGTATGTGTTACAACTAATTTACTCAGCAGGATGGGTATCTCTTAAATCCCATAGGCCGACAGCCAGTAGAAACTCTCCTGGAGATCCAGTGATAACGACTTATCCTACTGAAACAGAAAAAAATTCTATTTGTCCCTTCTGCTGCTGTGAAATCTTGAAGGTTGGTGGCCCATAAGGTGGCAAAGGGGAGTGATGGCTGGAGACGGGCTGAGGGCATTGGGCACCAGCTTTTAATGAGGGAAAGAACTGAAGATTGTTTCACACCTCTGTCTGTCAGCCAACAGTATACAAACTGTTCAGTTTAGCTGATACAGCCTTTGCAGAGTCAGATCCCAGTGAAGGTCATTTCACTTCCAGGTGAGAGATGAGTCCCTTTATTGGTATTCCCTTGTCATGGTTTAGCAAGGAGTTGCTTTTACTTGGTAACAGGGGGAGCGGGTTGCAGTGAAGACCCGGTAAAAGTTTTTTGAACTCTCCCCTGACTCCTGGGTTCAGACCCACCCCCGCCCTGGCTGGGCCAATCTGGCGCCTCTGCGAGATGGGAATTGAGATCACTCTGCGAGATGGGAATTTGAAGTGCTTGACAGGAGGTGTAAGGGTGGTACAAGATGGAGGC
>WBNH01001979.1:190690-617478 GCA_013401255.1 Urocolius indicus
TTTTCTGTTTTCTTCCCCAAGCCGAGTAGCCTGGTCTGTTTTGTCCTGGACCTTAAGTGGCAATTAAGCTCTCCCTGCCCTTTAGCAATCCTCAAGTCTTTGGTACTTGAGGCTAATCGTGGTCTTTTGTTCCCTGATGGGCCTAAACCACGACATCCCCGTATCTCACAGTTACTTCTGGATATATATAACTTTTAGATAGAGGCCTAACAAAAGTCAGTTAGGGGATGATGAAGCTGCATGCTTCATTAGTACCTTTTGTGTTTCAATGGACAGTGGGGCAATTAACACAGGGCTCATTACACAAGAATTTTGATCATTTGCTCTGCTTATTCATCATATGTTTTCCTCTGAGGATACCAGAGACTGTGATTAACCACAGGAATAATTCATGTAGTTTCTTCTTTGAGATTTCTGTCACCTTTTTGAGATCTAACTATTTTACAGCTTTCATTCCTGATGTACTTGTGGTGGATAGGCACTGCACCTTGAAGATAAACTACGCTCCTCAGCTTCTGGGTGAAGTTATTTTCTGCTTGTACCACAGATCAGTAGCTCCACCTGGAAAAATTCTCAGAGTATCAGTCTCAAGGTCTAGCAAGGTCTAATAAAATATTATGGGAACCAAACAACAAGCCAGAATAAGCCCAAAGGGATAACTGTTTTGGTCCTGATCCATAGATTAATGTAAAAACATTATACAACAGCTTCATTGGGCCAACATCTCTCTAGTTACCACACTGTTTTTGACAAGGGATACCCTAAAAAAGAGTGTAAGACCAGGACAATCAGGCACTGATATTTCTCAGAAACAGTCCCAGCCTCCACCAGCAGATCCTGAGCCAGACACGATGTCTTCATATTTCATAGCTTCAGACAGATTTTTATGATATTGTTTGTTTTTTTAATTATATGCATCATGAGGGAAGTTATCCATCGTCCTTTACAAGGACAGGAGAGAGATCTAGGAGGTTCAGTTCCACAAAGAGTCTACCTGAAGATCCCAACCTGGAGATCAGGAGATGCGGGACCCATTTCCACCACTGGCACTGAGTGGGACTGGTGTGGATTCCTGCCCTATCTGCCCTGCTGCTGCTGTTTTCCTTTCTCTTTGTCTTCCTCTTACACCAGTTTCCACAAGCTTGACCTCAAAATCTCTCTGCAGAAGGCAGACCTGGTCTAATGGTATATTTGGACTTGAAGGCATAAGTTGTATTTGTCCAAAATGTGCATAAGGAGGTGTGGTGGTTTGGCCCTGGCTGGGTGCCAATTGCCCACCAAATCATAATATCTCTCCCTTTCCTAAACTAGACAGGGGAGAAAGAAATATGAGAGGCTTGTGAGTCAAGATAAGAATGGGGAGATTGCTCAGCAATTACAAATTTTTGATTTATTAATGAACAATCAGAACAGAGCAGGGAAATGAGAAATAAACGCAAATCTTAAAACACCTTCTCCTACCCCTCCCTCCTCCTCTGCAGTGGCACAGAGGATGGGGGATGTGGGTTATGGTCAGTTCATTACAGATAGATTTTGACACTGCGTCTTCTCAGGAGGAGGCCTTCTCACACTTCCCACTGCTACACTGTGGGGTCCCTCCCATGGGAGACAGTCCCTCACACACTGCTCCAGAGTGAGTCCTTCCCATGGGCTACAGTTCCTCACAAACTGCTCCAGCACGGGGCCTCCCATGGGGGCAACTCCTCAAACCCTGCCCCAACCTGGGTCATCCATGGGGAGAACGGACCTTCAGGTACGGACTGCTCCAGCCTGAGTCCCTCACAGGATCACAAGTCCTGACAGCAAACCTGTTCTGGCATGGGCTCCTCTCTCCTCATGGGCTCCCAGGTCCTGCCAGGAACTTGTTCCAACAAGGGCTTCCCATGGAGCCACAGCCTCCTTCAGGCATCCACCCACTCTGGTGTTATTTCCAAGTGGCAGGATAATGTCAGGGACAATATATCTTATTAAACAACAGGGAATGAAATGTTGAGCGCTGTTTTCAAAAGCTTTGACCAAAAATCTGTCTTAAAGTTCCTAAGTCACTCAATCTTTACCTCTATTTCAAAGTGCTGGCAACGGAGTAGCTGAAAGTCTGCACTGAAAAGATATGTGTTATTTCTGCTAAAATCCATGCAATTATTGAAGTTTTCAAACATTTGGAATGAATTAAATGAATATCAACTGAATATTCACAAATGGAGTGTTTTATTTTTAGAAAACTGTGAACAAATCATGTTTCTCAGTGTTTGATTATCATGGGCACTAATATATTCTGCCTATGAAGCTGATGCAAAGAGGAATACTGAGCTCAGTCAGTTCAGAGATGGCAGAAGGTTTTCTTATCCTGCAAAGACTTAATTTGCTTTTTATGCTCAGCATCAAGCCAATGCGAAGGCCCCTCCGTGAGAAAAGTAATTGTGCTTAGGGCTTGGCATATGGAGACATGGGGTGTAGAGTCTGCAAAGATCCCATTTAGTGGGAGAGGCTAATGCCTGGAGAGGATTCAGCTCCCAGCCTTATCCTTGGTGGAAGCAGCCACCGTCCCACCATCAAACCTCCAAGCAGAGCTTCACCTCAGCATCTCCCTGCTCCTGGCTCAGACACAGTGAGTATGGTCACCAAAAAGCCACTGACCCTGCTCCCTGCAATAACTGCTCGTGGCTCAGCAGGGAGGGACCAGCAGTGCCTCTGGGGTGGGCATCATCTCCTCAGCCCCATAAGAACAGGAGGAGGCTCCTCAGACAGATTCAGGACCCAACTGTGCATGTACAACAGCCCAGGAAAGGTCCTAAAATGATTCTGTCCATTCTAAGGGAGACCTCTGCTAGCATCTGACTGTGAACTTTGCCCAAGATCCATAAATGTGGCCTGGAGACTCCTTGGAGTATTCAGATGCTGATGAATCAGCAGTTTCTCTTCTAGAATACAGCTGTTTCAGTGTTTGCTGGCTGGTGCTGTGCTATTTTAGCCTGTGCTAACAGCAGTGGAAGCTCATTCCACCTAATTGTACTAAGCATGTGGTGATGGAGATGGGAACCTAATTATCTTCATCAAATTGATTTCATTTTGGTTACCACATGGCTATTAGAGAAATGACAATAAATTTTTGTCTCTTTGATCAGGACTGGAGTTTAACCAATATTTCTAAAGTCATTAATGTGTTATGCCCCCCTCAGGCTAATGCTTTGATTACCATGTAAATGTACTGGATCCAAACACTTCAGCTATACATTATAGGTAGTGGATAGAAAGTTTTGAAAAAACACACGTTGCACCTAGATACACCAGCAGAGAAACACGGAGGCAGAGAGAGATGTACACCTGGAAGCTTCACTTTGGATCACTTGGGCACAGAAGTATTGAGAAACCCACCTGAGTCAAGACCAGCTCCCACCACCTTGGATGCTTCTCTGTGGTTCATTTGCTTTGAGGGTGACCAAAGGGCTGAAGCACTACAGGGAAGAAACTGGGATGTTTCTTAGTTAGCTACTGTTCTCGTATATCTATACATAAATACATATATATATAGTTATGTAGTGCTAAGAAACTCCATGGAATCTTATCATTGTGGATTTTTAGTCTTATTTTTGATGTGCTAAGAAATGGATCACATCAGCTGGTGCATCTTATTATGTTATTATTTGTGCCTATTGTAAAATATGTGTGTGTATGATGTTGACAATATACATTTTACTAATGTGCTATGGCTATCCCTTGCACATCATACCACAATATGACACATTAATAGATTTTACATTTAAACAGTGGACCTGCTTCTGCAGGGGGATTGGACTAGATGATCTAAAGGTCCCTTCCAACCCTACCGTTCTATGATTTTGTGATTCCATGATTCCATAATGTAGTCTAGTGTGTTTTATTTCCAACCCTCTCTGACTAGCTGTGATCTGTTTTTTTCTTTCACAGATTGATTTGTAAGGAAAGGAAACTTTTTAATGCTTTAGGTCAGGTGACTCAGGGTATCAATCCAAATGACCTGGAGTGGTCTTGCCACTGGGACGAGTCATATGTGTTGTTGTCCTCATAGGTTTTTGTCCAGGTTATGCTGAAAGTCTGACAAAACAAGATTTCCCAGCCTTCCCAGGTAAGAGGCCACTGAGGGCAATTAAAGAAATTACTGTACTCCTACTGTACATCATCCCTGTCTCACTAGGGCAGAGCATTCCCCTCACCAGGCTCTGTGCTGAGGAACAGAAAGGCTCACAGAGGAGCAAGGTGTTTAGTCAGGAGGTGCATGGCTTGGCAGAGACACTTCTCATCTGCTGGACTTTGCTGTTGCCACATTGACACTCTGTCTCTGTTTCTCATCATTAATGGGTCAGCATAAAAACTGTGCCATTCACTACTCTGGCAAGGAAAGGTGTGGATTAGTCGTACTACAACTAATGTGGGTCTGTCAGGAACAATAAACATCTTGCTTATGTATAAAAGTCTTAGAATGGTTTAGGTTGGAAGATGACCTTAAAGATCATCTAGTTCCGACCCCCCTGCCATTGACAGGGACACCTTTCACTAGAGCAGGTTGCTCAAAGCTCCATCCAACCCGCCCTTGAACACTTCCAGGGATGAGGCAGCCACAGCCATTCTGGGCAGCTTCTGCCAGTGGCTCACCACTCTCACAGTATAGAATGTCTTCTTTTTATCTAATCTAAATCCACCCTCTTTCAGTGTGAAGCCATTACTCTTATCCTGTCACTAAATGCCCTTGTAAAACATCCCTCTCCAGCTTTCTTGTCAGACCTTTAGTTACTGGAAAGCTGCTTTAAAGTCTCCTCAGAGTCTTCTCCAGGCTGAACAACTACACCTCTCATCCTGTCTTCATAGGAGAGATGCTCAAGCCCTCTGATCATCTTCATGGCCTTCCCCTGGGCTCACTCCAGCAGCATGATGTCCTTCTAATATTGGTGGCCCCAGACCTGGACACAGTACTGCAGATGAAGTTTCACAAGAGCAAAGTAGAGGGGCAGAATCACCTGCCTCACACTGCTTTTGATGCAGCTCAGGATATGGTCGGCTTTCTGGGCTGCAAGTGCACACTGCACATTTTCTGTGTCAGTTTCTGCCCATTTAATGATTCAAAGTGGTTTAGGAGAATGGTACAGAGAGAGCAGGAGGTGCAGGCAGGAGGAGTAAAATGAATGCAGGGGGAGACAGAAAAGGGGATCTCTCCTTTTTGGGGCAGCAAAGATGGCTGAATTTGTATTGTGTGGTTGTGCTCTTTGGGAACGTACACAGAGGCAGAGAAGACTGACTCAGTTTTCTATTTGGTTGATTAACATCAAGTATTTACCTAATTTCAGGTGTGGGGAAAACAGTTTTTCTGTTTGCTAGTCTAATCCTTACAATTCTAGTCCTAGTGCATTTGTAAAGAGACTTCAACAACAGTTCTGTGTTTATTGTCCATGTAGAGGAAAAGGGAGGTTCATGTGTCTTTCCTGAAGCCTGGAAAGAAGCATGTGGGAACAGGCCTTACCTCACCCCTTGTTTTCTCCTGGGTTATAAATGACCTGCCCTTCCCTGCAGCTCATGCCTACTCCCACTTTGCAGAAGGCAGCGGGAAAGGAGCAGGCAGTGAGTGATGCTGAGAGGTGAGAAACCTCAAAAAGAACCAAAATACATTAAGTGTTCACGTCCATGAACACACACAATTCTCCAGCTGACACAAATATATTAAATGCAGGTGCTCATGTCATGGTGCCTGTCTGAAGAATCACTCCATTACATTTCAAGTGAGGACAGGCAGCAAGAGACCTCCATCCACATAGCAACATGCCTCTCCCCTGCTCTGTGCCCTAGGTGAATGCCTTACAGACTGCCAGTGGGCTGCCATGTGCAGACTTTCCAGCTTCTCCCAATATACTCCCAGCTCTTAGCTTGTAGATAGTGCTCTCATTGAGTGAGGTATTTAGACATATAACGAGTTTTCTCCAAGCAAAGGGAGAATAACAACCCAATGAGAACAGCAATTTCTCTGGTCAGGGGCTCCAACAAATACAAAGACATCATAAGTGAATATGTGTGTTTTTCCAGTGCCATTTGTGAGCAATTTTCAGGTATGTGTTCAGGAGGAGGTGAGGGCTGGTGGTCTGAGTTTAGGTATAAGAGTGTAAGGGGATCTACATCTGCAGCATCACTGTCACCATTACTGGAGAGAGTGGTCCCTTCCCCAGCTTTCCTTTTTGCACCCTGCACTGTGTAGTGCTGTTCTAAACTAGACTGAGCACTTGGACCCACTCTGAAATAATATCCCAGGCTAAAAAAGAGAAAGAAGAGGTTACCAGGCTTTCAGCAGGATCGGCTTTCCTGCTCTGCATCACTGGGCAGCTACCTGGACTCCAGCACAGGGTCATGGTGGGGAATGACACGGAGCAATGCTTTTTTCAGAGGCAGACCTGGCTCAAATGCAGGTAAAACTATTGCTTAAACAGCAGGACATATAGCCTTGTACTCCTCCTTTTATGGTAGGAGATGCACTGGCCAGCTGATAGGCCATTGAGCACCAACAACTTTGTTCAGCATGTAGAGTGGAGTCCTTAAGCAGGTATATATTTAAATATGTATACACATACACACACACAAATGTACAGATATGCCTGTGGGCTGCAGCATCTCCTTGGATACATGGAGGGCTTTTTCCTTTGGAAAGCAAAGCGAAAGCCATCCCTGCCATGCTGGAGATGGCTGTTTGTTTGCTTGCTGTTGCTGGGCAGCCCCTGCCATTCCCCAGAGCAAACTGCTGCTGCCACTTCTTGGTGAGAAGGATGCAGAGGACTGAAGGGCTCTACTCTGTTAATTTACTTTAATGAATATAAATTAATGCAGTTTTCTTTTCTGTAGCTTGCAGATATTAAAGGCCAGTATGACTCACAAGCATGATTTATCTTATCATCAGTGCAATAATACATTAATCACTTCTGATGGAGGCTCCCACAGCCCTTTTTGCAAATGGGGAAAGCAGACATGCAGGGCTGGATGAGGGACCATGTGCAGTTCTTCAGCTGCTGCAGGCACAAGACAACAAGCATGGGGCAACCCAGCTAATTTCCACACCCAGCATCCCTGCAGCAACTTGTCCTTATGTGATTTACTACTGCTTTAGTAGTAAAAAAGACAGATTAGAGGATAGAAAGACTGTCAAACCTTTCAGTCAGTAATAACAGTGAAGTCAGGAGCTATTGAAAACCTCCCTGTGAAAGATAGAGAGCTGCTTCATTTAGGACCTTTTTTTAGTTTGGTTTGCTGTTTCCCCGTGTGTTGTCTTATATTTGTCCATATTAGCAGCAGATACTTGGCAGTGCTAGCAGGGGAATCCAAAAGCACCTGACCTCTGTGGCACTGTGACACTGAAAACAGTTGGTTTGGAACCTGACTGGGTAGCTTTCTGTCAGGGAGTGTTGTAGTAAGAGTTGACAAGGAGAAAGACACAGAAACTGAGTGTGTTTAAAATGACATCATGGACCTCATGCTGGGGCAGAGGTACTAAAATGCTGTGCCATGTGAGGACTACACTAAATTGTCCTTTCCATCTTCCCACGTTGGTCTGTCTAATCTTACTTGCAATGGCTGAATAGAGCTTTCCCCCCATCAAAACTAGAGGAAGGATGACAAAAGAGGTGAGGAATTAGCAGCAGAAGTGAAGTATGGCATTCCCTGGCCAATCCCATATGCACTAAAATGCTTCACCAGTTTAATGTCATTTCACAGGGTAATCTTCAGCCAGGCTTGTCTAGAGACACTAGCAGGCTGCTTCGGTGCTCAGTGGTGCAAATCATTGAGTTGCACTGTGAAAGGACAAGGAGAGGGAAGGGATGATGAACTGTTTTCATGTACCTTTTTGAAGTGACTTTAACCTCCCAATTTCTTTCATAAACTGGATTCTGCTCAGTTACACTAGTCTGAGTCTTTTAAAGTCAATAGATTTGCATTAAAGTGGCAGTTTTACCTTAATTGGGGAATCCCGTAGTAGCGTGAGCCAAAATTAGTTTTTTGGATGTTTCAGTGAGACTTTTGAGACAAGTAATCTCTACATCACCCTGTAAGTGAAAAAAGAGGTGATTTTCAGTGTGATTCGGTCTTTGCTATTGCCACAATTCTTCCAGAGAAACCAATAGGTGATGAGATAGATGGACAAATACTTCTGATCTCTGTCTTGCTCTTTAAGTAACCAAACAAGAAGAAAAAAGAAAGCCACACACAGAAAACAGCTCGACTTGTACAGCAAATATTTCAAATAACGGGAAAGGTTCTTCAAATATACTTCCACTTGTTAGAGGGTCAAAGAGTTACTGGGTCAGACATGAGAAAAGTAGATCTGGGAAATGCTGAGGCACGACAAGGAAATCCTAATGCAAAGGCTCAGGTGGCAGTGATGGATGGTTTTGGTTTTCCAGTGAGTACAGCTGTGTCAGGGCTAGGAACCAAGTTTTGGCACAAAAAAATAAAAGGTTTGTGTGAAATTAGTTCACCAAGCTTTCAAGTCGAAACACGAATTTGATATCAACCTGACCCCGTTGCATGGTGCCAGTAAATGACCCTTTCAATGATTTCAGTAGCAGTAAACGTCTAAATATGTACAGCATATGTTAATTTCATCAGCCACCAAAACTTATGGCTGGAATGCCCTCTTTCCAGAGTTTGAAAATGTTCACATTTAACTTTAAAAACAGATTGATCTGTTTTATATGTGTGTGTATATATATATATATATATATATATAGATATTTGTACTGTATTCCTTTTTACAGACTAATAGTATTAATACTTAAGACCCAGTACATTGCTTTTTAAAACAGAGAAATAGACAGTCCTGTGACTTGCAGACTTTGACTGGGAGCAACCTCTGAATGCAGAAATCCATCTGCCCTGGGAGGTGGTGGAGTCACCATCCCTGGAGGTATTTAAAAGATGCATAGATAAGGTACTGAGGGAAGTTTAGTGGTGGGTTTGGCAGTTTTGGGTTAGTGGCTGGACTTGATGATCTTAAAGGTCTTTTCAAACTAAAATAACTCTATGATTCTATAATTCTAAGTCTCACAGTTCTGTGTGACAGCATTTTAGGAGTCTGTAGTGTGAAGAGGATGCTGGCACCTATTACTCCTGACAATGCTTCCTTTAACCACTAAGACCAGGATATGAACAAACACTTTGCTTTAGAAGAACCCTCTAACGTCATAATCTACAGTAAAAATATGTCTCTCTTAAGCACATAAACAACTTAATTTGCTTGTTAAAATAATATGAAATAAAAGCACTCCATAGCAAAGAGTGCTGTGGTTGGCAGAGCTGGGTGTTAGGATGGTGTACTGAGAGAGAAGGGTAGTGCAGGTAAGCCACCTCCTTCCTGATATGTTGAATACAGCCTGTGCTAATGTCTGAGTATGACTCTGAGGTCGCAAATGAAAGAGAGGTAGCCCCCTGTTAGTCTATTAGAGAAACTGGTCAGACCCAACAGTATGCACCATTCTTCTTTATTTTGCTTTGAGGGCGGTTGTTTTTACCTTTTACACTGGGTTTAAAAGAGCTGTCTCGTCTTGGCTTGCATCGTTTCATAGCAATATGGGCTGTGAAGGCATCTGTTCAGGGCCAGAGGAGAATGAACAAGACCTTTTCCTCTCCACAACAGAGTGAGACTTTAATGGTCTAGTGGAAGTAATTCTGTATTGCAAAGGAAGTTGATAAAATAGAACATAAACTTCTCTAATAGAGGATTTAATTACCAGGAAAAATGAAGCATTTGAGCAGAACTATTTCATTGCTGTAAAGGCAACGATTATTAATCCACCTTCTCCAAGGCCACATTATTTATTCAGGAGGCCTTGGAGTACTAAGGAACCACACGTGTATCTTTATGTGTACATGTGCTTGAACGTCTTTGTGTTGTTTTGGGTTTGGGTTTATGTTTTTTGGAGTTTTTTTGGGTCACTGCCTTCTTAAAACTCAGATTTTTCTCTCTCTTCACCCAGATTTCCAGCCAAACTAGTGTATCCACAGGGTCAGGCTGAAGGCAGCCAATGTCATCAAGTCTCAGGGCTGGTAAGCAGGCACAACAATAATGAATCAAAAGGCTTAAAAAGCTCTTGAAGTGCTATTTCATTCTTCAACACACCAGCATGGCTATCAAGGTTTAACTGCAGCAGAAGGACTTATTTATTTTATTTGAGAAGCAGGCACTTCTCTGAAACCCTCTATTAGTTGATATATCAGCTTGTTCATGTTTTATGTTGTTGTTTTTCCAATATACAGTTGGAAAAGAAATGTGCCAGATGAAGCTGGGGTGGACGCCTGTAAAGTTTTAAATGCAGTTCTGGTATTTAACCTTTAAACTTAATGAGATTAAACACAGAATCCATCCATGCAATTTACCCTAATGACTGCTTTGTAATGTTTTTGGCAGCCAAATCGTGTCATGGTGTCTGCCATGGTCAGGCAGTAGCAGCTACTTTTGGACGAGAAAACAGGTTGGAGCCTCCTGCTGTGAACTCATCCGCAGCCAAACTGCCCAGGAGTAGGCTGAGGGGCTGCCAGGCTTCTGGAAAACCCCCATAGGGACCTCCTCACCATCACTCTTTGCCCTTCATGGCCTAAGCTGTGCTCACTCCCTGTGCCTGCACTGGGCTGTGCACAGCATGTCCTCTCCAGAGCCCCTCTGCCAGGAAAGGTGATGCTGCATACAGCTTTTGTTGATTAAAAAATGTGGGTATTTAATTTGTTTCACACCAAAATACTGATAAGCTCATCACTTGGAGGGTAGATAGTGGCATAACTACCTTTCTACTGGTATAACTTCTTTCTTTTCTGTTTAGGACAGTGTTATGCTGCTGTGATCATTTTTAATGGTAGGGAAGGAACTGCTGCATCCAAGGCTGTGGCGAGGTCTATAGGGTTTGCTTTACCTATATCCAGTTAAATTTGCGTGTGCAAATACACCTAGAAATTTACAAATACTAAGAATCTGTTACTTTTATTACTCAAGGCAAAATCCACTGTGACTGGATTGAAATCAGATCAAGTCCCAGTGACTTTTTTCCTTGACAACTTCACTCTGGAAGTGCTTTCTTTTTCCTCTTCCTCCTTATCCTGCCCAAATACCTAATGCCATGAATTCAAGCTAAGGAAATACAACTGCAGCAAAGTCTTATCTTGAAAAAAAGCTATTCCTAGCCCTGCTATGCTGGGGAATGAAACCTATATGATTGTCTGTGTGGGTCCAGTACTGACTTCTTCAACATGAGCAAGCAAACAGCTGTGGGACCAGCAAGCTGATGGGGCTGTCAGCTGTCCGACTCAATTTCATCTTAGAACCAAATCTTCACATGGAAGGGGACATGGAAATCTCTTTCTAGACAATTTTCGCTGTTAGTGTATTTATACTTTGGCAGTGGGTACTCCTGAAAGACTTTGGAGGCTTTGGTAACACCAATGACCTCTCTGAGGACAAGCCAAGGGAAATCATCTCAAGGCACCAAGTGATGCATGTTAAAGCTTTGTCTGCATGTTGTCACTTGGGCTCAATGTGACTTCAGTCTGCTGTAGCTGAACACTGATAGTTTAAAGCAAGAATAAACCAAGGCCACTCCACCAATGAAGAAGAAATCTGAAGAGATATACTGATCTTTTGTTCATCAATTTAGTTTTCTTAAGCAGCTTTATACAGCAAGTCCCATCTTCCAGGATCAGACTGTGTCCCTGCATGGCTTCTGTATGAGCGGGCACGTCCATCTCTCAGTAAAAGTGTGTGATTCCTACACTGCAGCAAATCCAAACTGAATAACATGTTGTCTGTAGATCAACAGTAGGCATATGTAAAAATATATATACCAGTATTTTGGAGCACTTTCAAATTGATCTCTAAGCCACAGTGAAAAATGGTCAACAAACAGTGAAAGAACAATTTTACTTGGTATTTTATTCACTTAACAGAAACATTCACTTATCAGGTATCACTGAAGTGCAATTTACAGAACTTAGCAGCAAATTCACATATGCAAATTCAGATTTATTATCTTTTGTTGTCTTTCAGTTTCTTTTCTCTTTTTTTTTACAAATATTACAAATGTACATCCATTAATACAGTATTGCCATTCACTCATGCGTGTTATGTACAGGATCTGCACTAAACAGTTACTACTGAGCAATTTTTCCTCTGCTTCAGGAAATGCTGTGTGTACATCATGTGTGCTTCTGGGATGTGATCCCATCACACTTTGCTGCTGCACGTAATGAGAAGAATCTGACATTTAAGGTCATATTCAACCTTAGTGCAAGCAGGTGCAACTCCATTGGCCTGCGATGAGATCAGCTGATGCCCACTTGCAGTGAGGACTCTGTTCCCCACTATTGAATTCATTCTGACAGCTGAATCCAGGATTGCATTTATATATTTCTTGCAACAAAGGATAATTCAGTCCCACCACACTTTTTGTCCTTAAAAATAACCAGGCATGGTGTTTGGTTGTCACAGTAGCTGCAACACCGACCCATGGAGCTATATGTGTTAGTTGAGCTGATGTCATGCCAGGGCTGGAGGAGGGTGGAGGGCAGGGATGTGTAAGGAGGAGCCATTGAGGTCTCTTGTGTGCTAGATAAAGACTAACTTGGAGAGGAAAAGTAGAAGACATTGCTTCCCCCTGCCCTGTGGATCTCTGTATGAGAAACCTTGTCCTCCTCTGTAGTTTCTCTCTCTTGCAAGGAGCAGCTGGAGTCCCTGGGACCACCACTGCCAGTGTCACCCATAGCTTCTCCGGCATCTCTAGTTATGAGCCTGACTCCTGGCCAACTCACTGCCCCTACAGGCACCTTTGCTGCCCAGATCACACTGAAGGTCTGCACCAGTAACAGCTGTGTTAGAGGACAGGACCATGTGGAGGTACTGGGAAGCACCAGAAGGTGCCAAAAAAAGTCTTCAGTGTTAATTAGAAGAGCTGACAAAGTGGTCAAAGTATTGACAAAGTGGTTAGAACAAAATATTTCTGTTATTGAAATGTCTCAGTTTAGTAGGTTGCTTTTTTTTTTAACTATTTCTACTCTAAGGATAGCTTTTAAAATATTTTTGGTAGTTAATATGGAATGTATTATTCTGCTGAAAAGGTTTCTGGAAAGGGAGAGCTTTGTTTTATCTAATTTAAAAATTCTAGTTTATCACAATTGCTTTTATACAAGACACTATAGATACATCTTGTAGTTTATAATCTAAAAATAAAATCTCATCAAAATACTGTAGCTATTCTATTGTGGGCATCGATAAACAATGTATTTACTGTATATGGCTCTCCAAATGTGATAAACCCTATAGAAAGAGCATCTATCTTTATTGTTAGGAACAGTTTCCTGTGTAAAGGAAATTACATGGAAATACGTGAGCCTGGTGTTGTTTGAAAAGTAACTCAGCTTGACAGTTCTGAGAAAATACCAAGACAATTATCACAAATCAGTAGCAGCATGTTATATACAGGTTTAAAGAGAATCACAGGAATAAGAAGAAAACAGTAGTTATATACCCGCAAATCCTGTCATTTAAAAAACCAAAACCAGAAAGAAATGTACAGGGCATTTGGAGGTTGGTTCTGCAGTGGGACTCAAAAAGCTCAGGTCTCCCATGACTGCATCTTCTGCATGCTGAAGATTGGGATGGTTCAAAGATGAGATTATAGTTAGCTGTTGGGTGCTATTTGTGTCTTAACTGAAAAACTTCATCTGTTTTTCATCCTGCAGAAGAACATTAATAATAATAGTAATACCTGGCTTTAACACAGAGCTAGAATCTGAAAGCTCTGACATTGAGTAAGACATTACCCATGCATGTAGTTGAATCTGCTGCTTTTATATCAAAGGACTATGTGGGGAGGTAAAACTCAGTGGAAGAGTGACGGAATCTGGTTTATATTGTTGCATATGACACAAGCACTTTGATCCTACCAAATTCCTTAGGTGTGAAGCAGGTAAGTATTATTATTCGCATTTGACAGGTGGAGAAACTGAGGCAGGAAAGAGCCAAGTATCAAATATTCTCTCTCCGTTGGGATGTCACAGTTGTGGCCACCTAACCCAGTGATTTTTCAGATGTATGAAGCATCCTAACCACTTAATTTAGAGCATGGATTATCAGAAGCCTGTAAATCTGAGGCTCTGGGTGTTGGCTCCAGCCTGCCTGGTTTTAGGCAGCTACCTGAAGCTCCAGAGCTAGGAATATAATCCCACTGGTCATCACCAGCAGCCCCTGCAGAGCTATTCACCTCTGCAGGCAGCACAGGGTTGAATTGCCCTCTTGACAAGCATTTGCATCCTGGCTGGACTCCAAAGGGTATGGGTGGTGAACTGGGCCCAAACAATTAAAATTTTCAGTATGCAAAACTCGTGGCCAGATTTTGAAATTTGGTGGGAAGTGGTTTGTGAAAGGTGCCATAGAGAAGAAGTGTGAAAACCAAGGGAGTCCTGACGCCTGGCTTTGTGCTCAGAGCCAGTAGAAAACGGAGGTTAAAAATGCTGCATATCTTTGAGGTCCAAATTCTTTCTCACAGATTTAGGCAGCTAACAAGATGATTTTTGCATAGAAGTCAGACCTGTTTTGTGGATGATTATGGATGCTCTGAGACCTGCTGTCATGCTGTGTGCCTGGGGTACTTCTCTCTTTGCTCACTATTTTCCATTATTCAGTGATGACTCTTGCACTGATTGTGTGAGGAAAAACAAACTCTGTTTTGGATCAGACAGGTGACCTGCTAATGCCTCAAATCAGCCATAAGCAACAGCAGTAAACAACGAAAGGCAGAATCTTTGCAGGAGTGGCATTATAATATGGGCAGGTACATTCTTGGGGACGGATCATGAAAAAGTGGGTTTTCTAAAGTCAATTTCAGTGCATCAGACATGTTTCAATTTATGTATTTCCAGTACAGAATTAAAAGCAAATATTCCCATGGAGGTTGCTATTAAATCTCAAACAGTTTCAATTCTCTGGGCTCACGCATCCTGCTTAGCCTTCTCTCCAGCTGATTTGATCCAGTCACGTAGGGAAGGTGTCAAGTGATTTACACAGTTAGTAGGAACTGATCTTGCTCTGGGGGTTTCTTCACCCAAGTGCCCAGACCGGCTTTCTGAAATGCTTTAAACAGCTGCTGCTTGACAGACTGGTATGTCTGAGCCACCAGCTTTGCCTCACTGTACACTGATGGCATGTCTCCATGGCTTGGTGTTCGTGTGCTCAGCTGCAGAACAAAAATCAGGGAAGGGGAAAGAATAAAATAAGAAGAAAAAAAAAAATCAACTGACGAGCCAAAAGAAACAGGAGGCTTCAGTAGCTGTATAATCTTTCTTTCTACATTTCATAAGCAACAAGCAAACTATCACTGCACTTTGTGTGTTTGCCTTTGGTTTAACAACAGAAAAACAGGAAAGCCATAAATGCCTGTGACATGGTTTCAAGCCGTTACAAAGAGGAACCGGGTAAACAGCTTTGGCTTGGAGTGGGCATAGGCAGTGGCAATCTTGGTGTGTTTTATAAAGGCAAAACTTTACTCAGTTAAGATGATTTTTAGGGACAAAAAAAAAAGAGAGAAAAATCCTTTCTGGGGCTCTTTAAGGAACGTGCTCAGTTTAGTCTGGGAAACAGAGCAGCTCAGTGCTTCCAAGTTATGAATGACAAGAGACAGAAGAGAGGCCTCTTGCACACTCTCTCCTTTCTCCTCTAATCTGTTGTAAAAAATGTGAAACCTCCCAGGAAAGGGCAGAAATCAGGTGTTAGGATTTGTGCTGGTGTGGGAAGACTGAATGTTCTGCCGGGGCAGCGGAGCTGCCTGCTGGGAGTAGTCTCAGGAGGCAAGGCCACTTGTCCTCATCACCTGGAGCACACAACGTGGGACTGAGCATACTTCACTTTGCATAAGATGTAAATAAATGACCTCCTCTGACTTGCCCAAGTCTTAGAGGTGTCAAAACAGCAGTGAGGCTCTGACATTTTATGAAAGAAAACTGAAGATTGGAAAATCCCTTAGAGCAAGCAAATGAGTGAAAGTTCAAAGCTTATAAGCCAGGGAAAGAGCACCCTGTAGGAAAACACACCCTGAAAGCACAGTCTGATGAGCAAATAACACTTTTCCTCTGTCTGAAAAGGAGAGATATTGAAAGGCAGGCTAAAGGAAAAAGTGAATGTGAAGTCAGAAACGAGCTGCTCCAGTCTGCCTAGTGCCAGCACACAAAGGATTTTCTTGGCCTGGGGTATTTTGGCTCAGCCAGCCAGGGAGGGTGATGCTGCCAGCCCAGTGTGTACAGGCCACAAGCTGGCCTGGCTGTCCATGGCTCCCTTCCTGATGCCCCTTGGCTCCCTAGAGGTGGACATCAATGACATTATCAAATGTGAGTCAAAGTTAAATGCTTCCTTTTGTCAAAAGCAAGTGCCCTTCTCAGCCATGAGCTACTCCCTCCTGCTCACCCCAGCCCCATCCCTAGTGCAAGCCAGCTTTCCTGGCCATTAGACCCAGTCACAGTCTGCTCTGGGGCCCAACTTGCCTCAGGTTTTTTTCCCATGAGGATCTCTGTGTTTTGGGGACAGGAGGAGTGCTTCTCACCCCTCTTCCCATGCCACTTGCTGTAAAAGAAATAGGCCGTGCCTGTGCCACCAAACTGTGATCAAGCCCTGGGCATGAAGCCTGCACTGGTCACTTCTGCCCTCACCCCAGGCTCAGGGTCCCTGCAGGACAGATCATGCCACTGCCTGGATGGGATGAGTCCCACCAGCCTCCTTCCCTGGGGTGTCTTGCAGAGCAGAACAACCCCTTTGAGCTTGTCCTCATCCCTCCTCACCCTGCCTGTCCCTTTGCTTTCCTGAATGACTTCAGTGGTGGAAGTAGCTCCAGACTTCTCTGCCATCACTCTGCCTTGTTCTTTTTCACTCATTTTCCATCAGGGAAAAGGTTTTGACACTGAAGATTATTTTTCCTGTCTCCATCTTCTCCAACTCTATATGGATTGCAGGACAATTCTAGACAAGCATCCTTATAGCAAATGAATATTATAGCAGTGAAAGTAGTTGGGCTGAAAAGACACTTTGCATTGTCCTTGCTGCTCCTCCTGGAAGCAGTGGGGTCAGGCTCACCACCTGACTATCTCTGTCCATCTCTCCCCCAGCATTTCCTTGAAGGGTTGGACCAAAGGAGAAATGGTGACTTCAGAACTAGGAATAATGGAAGGAAAACTTCCTTATTCCACATCAAGCTTCTTCCTATATGAACTATGTCACTAGGCCTGTAGCTTTTGGCCATCCATTTAATCTGTCCTGATACCATCTCGTGTCTATGGGAAGTAATAAAAGCATGAGGGCAAGTTGACATCAAGTGCCATTTGAAATAAGGAGAGTTCATAGCTATCTTTCCCAGAGAAGCAGGGCTGTCAAGGGGTGGTGGCCATTTTAATCAAGTACAACCTGTAGTTTTAATGCCAATAAATTGTGCTGCTGCTGAGTGCAATGAAATCAGAGAGCCCTCAGCACCTGGCCACTCACCATGAGAGGAGCAGCTGTATCCTTGTATTGATTTATCAGCACATCTGAGAGAGTGGTGAAGAGGAGGGGAATGGGCAATTCGTAACACCTGCTTTAGTCAGCTGACTTGGGTGATATTGGGAGAGGTTTAGCTTGTTGAGTCTAAACCCCTGTGCAACATTGGAGTGATGCAGATGCCTCCAAGGCAGTGAGAAATATTTCCCTCAGGTCTCTAAGTGAGCTGAGGGATACTTGGAGTGAGATGCATAAAACTTATCCAGCTCTGCTTGTATGTATGCTTAACACGCTCTTGGCTTCTCACTGCACATTTGAGCATGGCTCCATTGACAAAGACAGCCAGAACACCCATCTACCCTCCAAATCCACCCGGGTTTCTGTTCTCATCTTTTTCTGGACTGTTAGCTCCCATAACTGACCTTGCAGGCTCTCAGCTCCTGATCCTCTTCCAAGCCCTCCCAGGAGGGACAGAGGACACCTGCAGAGGCTTCAATTTTATCATTATATTGCTAAAACAGTGTTGACTAGATGTTCTCTAGAGGTCCCTTTTAACCCCTACCATTCTGTGACTCTGAGACAAGGACTAGCCCACCTAGAGCTGGTGGCAGTGTCTTGTCAGTGCCTCAGACCTACCTTGCCATGAAGCTTTGCCCACCGAGTGAAGAACATGTGCTTGCAGAGCCGCGAGGGTCTCCCGCAGGTCCTCTTCCCTGTCGTGGCATTGATCACCTCCAGGTCAGCATTTCCCACAATCCAGTTCACACTGAAGCTGGGAGATTTTCCAGGCTGCCGAGCATCAGCGTGGCTAACCCCTGGCAGGAAAGGACACCAGTAACATCCAGTGCTCGAAACCTTCAGACACTGCTGCCATGTGACCAGTCGCACGTGAGACATCCTTGAGTGGACACGCAGGCATTGTCTCCTGCATGTGCTGTTGCCACCATTGGTCAAGTGTGACCAGGCTGAGGACTTTACAGAGACACAATTTATCAATTCCTATAGGCTTTTTTTTCCCACTTTGCAGGCAATGCTTCTGTTAGCCCAAGGAAAGCCATCAGACTGTAGTACGTGCTATTGACAGCAGTGTGACAGCTGCCATGTGAAATATTGCAGACGTACTTTAATGGGATAACTGGTTTTTAAAAGGAGCTAAGCAGCAAAGCTCCTGCCATGAGTTCCTCCAGGTGAGCTTTCCATGGTTCAGCATATTTATCTGTTATTAACTGCTGGGGCCTTCACTGTGATGGGAAGTATAGATCACAAGGGGGTATAAATGGAGACTAGGAAAGTACAAAACATAAATTTCATCATCACAGAGAGATTATAGGGCCCAAGTGAATAATGACCTTATAGATATCATGGACTTACACAGAAAACTATTGCTTCTTGCCTTGTACCTGGCTGCAAGTTTCCTACCCTGTATGGGTGCAAGAATCTCTTCAAGAGCTAGTGCCCTAATGGCAATATTTTGCACATCTTAGAGTGGAATGCATCTTCTTTAATTTTAGACAGCTACATCGATGATGTTTTCGGTCGCCCGGGGTGACTGCATGAGCTTTGTGTCATTCACACAGCCAGTGCTGGACATCTGAATCACATGCTGAAGTCCACTGCCTCTGCCGGTGATACCTCCCTTGGCTCTAAGGGCAGATCAAGGCTGCAAGGTCAGGTGTGGGTGTGTACATGAGAGGGAGTTATTTTTAATCACGTAAATTCCCATATCTTTTAACTATTTAGTATAGTTCAACCTTTCCATGATGCCTCTTGCTTTCTAATTTCTCGAAACCAGGATAGGGTTAGCCTTTGCAAGGAAATAAAAACAATAAAGTGGTTGGTTTCTTTTCTAGCACAGGATAAATGCAACCATGTGAACTCTGCTCTGCTTTGCTCATTATTGCTTTTGGGAGCAAAGAATCAACACTGGGATCTTCCAAGGCTGGAAGAGACAGAGTGACCTGAAGCAGTTGGAATATTTTGGAAAATGGGGGCACTGGATGATGTATCTGGATCTGCCTATTGAGCCCCTCTCCATTAATTTGCTGTATGGGCCACTAGCCCGCAAGCCTGGGCAACGAAAGATGCTGTGGTGAGCAGGCAGGTGGGCAGGAGCTGCCTGGCACAGCCACTCTGGCACAGGCCAACACCATCTTGGCTTCCAAACAGCAGCTCCCCTCGGATCCCCTGCCTGCAGCAGCTCCAGCAGCAGCTCATGGTTTGTGTAGCTTGATGGGACTTGCTTTTGTTGCTCCTGAGTGGAGGGCAACAGAGAATGGCCCTTTGCATTTTCTACTGAAGGATTTCAAAGAACTTTTGCGGAGAGGGAGAAGTACTGATACAGGCTGTACAGAGAGGAGAAGATTAAAGAAGAGAGATCAAAGTCCCTCCTTTCCAAAGTGCCCTTTCTTGCTCAGGAATCTCATTTTTGCAATGGATGCACCCCATGAACATCTACTGATCTCAGGCAGAACGGAAGGAGATGGTAGCTGGTGGGAATGCAGCATCCATCACCATGTTAAACATGCCAAGGTTTGTAAGCCTCTGAGAGAGACCAAGGTAGACATGGAGGGCTGTGGAGGATGAGTCAGGATAGGGACTCTGCTTCTGTAGGCAGCTCCTGCTGTGACTGGGGCCCTCTCAGCATCGTGAGAAGCAATGCCAGTGAGTGACATGTTCCCTTCTCTCTTCCTGGCGCCTCTGTCCCAGGAGGGAACTGTGAGATCCAGGTGGGTCTGAGAATGCACAGAGAGAAAAGTGGCCATTGAAGGGAAAAAAATATATGTCATAACCACTTTGTACTGGTGGCAAAGCTGGAATTGCAGAAATCATCTATCACTGGGACTACTGAACTTGCTACCATGTGTGAAAGAGAATTATGGCTGAATTGTAACCTCACCAGGATTTGTGAACACTTTCACATTGTATTAATACCCCTTCCATTTTTTTTCCCCCCAGCTGAGACAACAGATCAGTCTGCATCTAAAACTCCAGTTCACCTAGGCAACGGGATATAAACTGAGAGCTTGAGAATCAGATAGCTCTCTGGCACCATTCAAATGCCTCTGTATAGAATAAGCTGCAAACAGATCAAAATCAGCTGTTTGACATTGTGCATGAGTCTCTGTGGAGGTAGCACCCAAAATCTTGGAGGACTGATTGCCAAAACATGCAATAGCAAACACTCCACTATGCAAAGTTGCCACAGGCTGCTAAATATATAGAAATGCTATGAAAACAATGACCAGAGGAAAAGAAGGACAGAGCAGGCTGTGTGTGCCCATAAGATGGGGGCTGTACAGCCTTGCCCAGTCTAGGACCTCCCTCTGCTCTGGGTGGACTACTGTGAGAGCTGGGAGCTTGCCTCAGTTCCTGGAAAATCCTCTTTGCTGGTTTGGCTTTCATGCTTTCTCTTCACAGCTATTACACATAAGTATACATATTTAGATAAGTAGAAGATATTTTCACATTATTTTCTAAATGTGGGCAAAGAGGCTTTAAAGCAAAAACCATGAGACTCGTGACAGACGCAAATATAGAGCCTGTATTCTCTGGTTGTTGTTTTTGATCCTTTTTAACATTGTTTCATGTTTTTCCTTTGACAAGTAATTGTTCTGATCTTATTTGAAAGGTAACACCCAAATAATCTAGATAATTTTCTCTCCTTTATGTAAAACATCTTCCTTAAAACCTATACAACAAAGAGTACAATAGGACACCTGCAGAAAGTGGAATGAAAACCAAAGTCTTTGTATAAATAATATGAACTTGAGTATTGTGGGATATGAACTGAAATCTACACTCATTCTCCTCTCTCTCCTAGTAAAACCTCATGCCTCTTCAAGATACCCTTTAAAATGGCCTCAATCTTAAAAGAACATGAAAAAAAAAAAAGTGACACAGGGCTTTTCTTTCTTCTATGAAACACATCCAAGAGTAATCCCAAAGAATGAGTGGATTTCCATCTGGCTGGGGTTGTTATCAGTGGAAAACCTCACATTATATTCCTGTGGGTCCAAGGAATTATCACAGGATATCTCATCCTACACTGAGACTCTCCCCACCACTGAAATGTTTGCACTGCTATGATCAAGTGACAAAATAATTGACATCTTTATAACTGAAGAAGTGGTTCAATTTGAAATCTCTGTGCAGCCTGATCTCTGGGACGAGTGTGTGAGATGGAGATTGCTGAGGTTTGGTCTCTAATGCATTCTGTGTGGCTTTTGCTTGGTGCCCATCTCCTTGGACACTGGATATGCTGTTGTCACAGTTTTCCAGGTAAGAAAAATGCAGCATAAGCCTCAGCAATGTAAGTTTTAAGCAGTATTGTCTCACTGGGATTTGTGTGGGAAGGAAAATTACAAATAATGGCTTTAGAGACAAAAACAATGTAGACAGAGTGAGATAGATTCCTCCCACTGCTTCTCTTGGGTTGAAGAAAACCCACAAACAAAACTGAAAGCAATGCAAAAGCTTTTCCAAACAGAAGTCTCTGAGAAGGAGGAAGCCAACCATGAAACATGCAGACATTTAAATTGACACAAGGGTCCTCTGATGCATTTCTAACTCCCTTGAAACCTATGGCAATGACTCTTGGACATAAATACACACTTGGGCCAAGTATGAGCCATTACTTTTACTCCACAAGGACAACCCAGCAAAACAAATGTTATTCTGTGGTTAAATCTCTAATTAAATCCCTTATTGTGTTTTCAGTCCTTCAACAGTTCAAGTGGGTTTCTCTGTGCACCCTGCAGACAAGGTGAAAGTGGGTGTGATTTCGATCTTCATGTACAGGTGGACTTACAAAGAGTTAAGGCACAGTATGAGGTTAACTTCCCCAGTGGGAGACACGGAGGCTTCTGGCAAACAAAGGTATGTTGCCAAAATACCATCTAGGTTAGGAAAACGAGTCGATTTTTCCCAACCAGCTATGAGTCTTTTCCTCCCTGAGGTAAAAAACCCCTGAGGGGCTGAGTCTTGCCTATGCTGGACCAGGGTGGAAAGGACAGGAGGGTGCATGGGATGGAGAAGCACAGTTTCCTGCACACTTGCATTGCATGCTTTGGCTAGTTGCACTGAAGAGTTAAGAAATGGACATAAGCTGTTCAATTAAGGATAAGCCTTTTGACCTTCTCACCTTAAAACACGCATGTGCATACTACACTTACCAGATGTACTAAGCCACATAGAACCTGAGAATTTCCCCAGTGGCTAAACTATCACTGCTGCCTCAGCCAAAGTAATTCTGATACAAGGATACATTAGAAACAACCAACCAAAAACCATGAAATAGATAAAGGATAAAACAACACTCTCCTGACTGAGGAACCTGGAGGACTTTGAAAGGCAATGGTGTAATCTACTAAAGCATCACAACCTCCCAAATCTATAACCCCAACATCGTCTTGGTGTTTCAGGGAATCCTTCTGAAGAGCAATTATCAGAGTCTAAATGTAAAATAATGATCTAATCCTGTGCAGAACTGGTGGCCCTTAGCACTCGCATGCCTTGTGAGGATCTGAAGGCACTTGAGACTGCAGGATTCTGCTGGGGCCAGATTCTGATGAGGCCAGACAGCTGCTGCCTGGCTTGGGATTAAGGAAGTGGGAGTCGGGGAATGAAGAAGAAAAGACCAGAGGCCTGGGGTAGAGACAGGGAAAGAGAAGTGGTGGCAGTGAGAGTAGCCCAGAAGAAAGCTAGAAACAACAGAGTTGCTCACACGACAGGCAGCAGCCTTGTCAGATGACAGCGATGCTTCACTGAGGTCTGCTGAGCAGGCAAGGTCTCTTGCATGAATGAGCAACCCATTTCTCATGGCCATCTGCTCCAAACATGATGGCTAGCAAGTGGTGAAGGAACAAGAGCTCTGAATAAAGGGCACAGCTGGTGGGGCTGCATACATGGGACCAGAGATGGGAAGGATGGCTCTCCTGACTCCACACATATGTGTGATCACTGAGTGAGGGGAGAGTGGGATGGGAGAGTTAAACCTAAAATTTACTGAAAACTTCCTCCTTGGTTTTTAGAAATCTTTGTCATACATTCTTTCCCACTTTGAGCAGCCTTTGTGTAGTGCTAGCTTTCCTTGTCAGCTTATACCCACTACTGATCCTTTTTGTGCTCACTGCATTTGAAAAGGGACTGGATTAAAATGCATCAATTTCCTCATTCTACAAATTCATACTCTGCAGGGGAAAAAAAAGACAGCATGGGCTAATGGTTTACTTACAAACAAGTAAACTTTCCTGTTGGTGACTGGCACCATTAGCGATGGGAGAGGGAATCGTTTGACTTGCAGGCAGGTGTTTGCTTACCACTGAGAAGTAGCTGATTGCGCCGGTATGAAGTTGGCAGCTGACCAATGTCTTCTATTCTATGGCTCATTACCCGAGAAAGGTGACCAGTGTGACAGAGGCTTCCCACGATGATACTGTGCAAGTACATGGGCTCAATGAAGGCGCTGAGGAGAGCACCTTGGAGGCCGAGGATGTTCCACCTGGAAAAGAAATTCAGGAGCAATAAAACGCATGAGTGGAGGAATGGCCACAAGAGAGTGGCCTTGGGAAAATCAGCAAAGGCCAGCACATGGACTGGAGGAATGAGGGATGAAACCATTCCTGTCCCTGTCCTATGATGCATGAATTCAGCACTGCACTGTTGGGCTATACACCTGGGAACTGATTCCCCCTTTACAATTGTTTTCAATTACTGTGATATCACTGACTTAAGGGATTGAAGTATCACAAAATCACAGAATGGTAGGGTTTGGAAGGGACCTTTAGAGATCATCTAGTCTAACCTCCCTGCCGAAGAAGGTCCACCTAGAGCAGGTCATACAGGAACATGTTCAGGCAGGTTTTGAAGACCTTCAAAGAAGGAGACTCCACACCCTCCTTGGGCAGCCTGTGCCAGGGCTCCCTCACCCTTACAATGAAATAGTTTTTCCTTATGTTTAAATGGAACTTTTTGTGTTCCAGCTTTTTTCCATTACCCTTTGTCCTGTCACCAGATACAACAGAAAAAAGGGATGGCCCAGCCTCCTGACATCCACTATTTTGATATTTGTAAATATTAACCAGATCCCCCCGAGTCTCCTCCAGACTAAACAGCCCCAGTTCCCACAGCCTTTCCTCATAAGGAAGATGCTTCAGTCTCCTCATCATCTTGGTGGCCCTGTGCTGGACTCTTTTCAGAAGTTCTCTGTCTCTCTATAGCTGAGGAGCCCAGAGCTGGACACAGGGCTTCAGATGAGGCCTCACCAGGGCAGAACAGAGTGGGAGCAGAATCTCCCTCAACCTGCTGGCCACAGTCTTCTTGATGTATTGCTGTCTTGTGTCTTGTGCAAAGAGAGGACTCTTGTTGAGACCAATTTTTGATGAAAGAATTTTCTGTTTGACAAAGGTTAATTTAGCAGAATTTTAAATTTGTTATTCTACTTTTATTTACAATGGGTCACACATTAGTACCATCCCCTAGTCAACAGCTAAGATAATATATGACTGAGATGGCCAAAATTGCCAAAAAAACCTGTTGTGAATAATTTTTGAAAGCCTCACAGGCTGATATTTCCTTGCACAAATGATCATGTAGATATGAAGACAGCGATAAGAAAAAAATCCTGTTCCTGAAGAAAGAGTTACATTCTTAGGCAACTTATCTATAACCAATAGTTTTATCTGATCTACGGTGTTCAGAGTGATGTATATGCCTCACCTGATTGTTGTTTTAAAGGTGCAACAGAGTGATGGTGGAAACTTGGGGCCTTCAGTCTGTTAGTGACTGTGAGCCTCACGCTACTGATACTGGATTAATTGCCAGAACTGGTCTGCATTTTAGCAGCCTATGAATTTTTACATCAAACTAGTCACAAATATGAGAGGATGCTCACTCTAAATGTTTCTGAGGACAGGTAAGTGGTTAAACAGTGGAAAAATTAATAAAGGAAAATAGGTCATGATGCAGTTATCTTCTGGACAAACCTATTCAGCTCAGACTGTCTAATAAGAAGTTGTTCCCAACCACACAAACACTGATATCCTTTCTTGCTCTTGGATAATATTTTTATATAAGTGGAAGACCGTCAACCTGGTTTTGTGTCTCGAGTTCAGGAGTTCAAACTGAAAAAGCTTCAGAAAATGTAGTTTTGGACAGGATATTTTGGCTCATTAAAAGCCAAAACGTTGGCAACATTTGGAACGGTGTAGCTGACTGAAAGAAAGGGTAAGAGGTACCTGCTATTTAAGGCAACATTGAGTGGCTGCCATGCTAAATAATGTGTTTAAAGCACAATCTCCATCAGCAGCAAGCATTATGTAGCTAATTTCTTACATCATTGTTCATTTCATTAATTAACATTTCTCAACCGTTAGTGCAATTATTGCAGTGCCTGTGTGCTGTATGTCTCTTTTCATGATTAATAAGGAGTCATTATATTTCCCTTTCCTGAAGCAGTCAATTAACACGGAATACTTTCCATTAATTACTGAATGTTTAAAACCAGCATGCTGTACCTGGAGAGCAATCTGCTCTAGAAACCTGTAACACCAATTGCTTTAAAAGTTCTCTTTAAATTTTATTCCAAAAACACAAGCAATTTAGCTGGCTATATTAATTTGCCTCCGAAGCAGGGCTGTGAATGAGAAACATCTTTTAATCTCATGCAAGAAAAGGCAGCCATCTGGCTGCTGAGGATTTCAGAGTCAGTCTCTCCCTGTCTCCCTCTGTAAATGCAGGTCATTAAAGTAATGTGTTCATCTACATAAAACTCAAATGGAATATAAAAGGTAATATTTATATACAAACAATTTAGTCCCACAATTTAAACAGTCATTGGTTTTATGAAACATTTACTTTAGTCGATCAGATTTGCATAACTTCATCTGAGGAAGAAGAAAAAACCTGTGGTCATTCCTGCAAATAACATTACTTTTAAAGGAAAGAACTAGCTGCCTCTTTGAGTAAATATCTTATCATGATGCAAAATTAACAACACAAACTTAAGAAATAGAATCGAGTTCAGCTGACAGCAATATGCCTCTGACCGGCTTCTAAGGCAAAAAAACCCCAATTAGACAGTGATATCTTTGTCCAGATGGAAACTTGTAAGATATCAGTGTTGTTTTCAACATTTGACATTTTGTTAAAAAAAAAAACAAAAACCCAAACCTTGTGTATTTGATTGAAGGAGAGAAAAAAGCAGCTAAACAGAAAAACAACATATGTTCAACAATATTTGAGTTTTAGCAATATGTGCATCACAAGAAATCATCTGAGCTGTATTTACCAAAACAAGGGACTGTGTTCAGATCATAAATTACAAAGTAATAGTGACTATTTAATTTAAATTCCTTGCAAAGAATCTGCTTGTTCTTTAGCAATAGTTCTCTGCCTAATTCTGAACACGTTCATCCTAGTGTAAAAAAAGGATTTGGATGTCAATGGAATTACATTATTGCAAATCATTGTATAAGCCTGATCAGTTCTGCAGGGGGATTGGACTCGATCTCTAAAGGTCCCTTGCAACTGCTACCATTCTATGATTCTATGATCCCCGGTGTATTAAAAGCATTTCAGAAACATTAATTCTCACCACGTTGCTGTGAGGTAAAACCCCACTTTTGTATACCTCAGAGAGCCAAGGCAGAAAGGCACTATGATTAACTGGAGTCTGCTGCATTATTTGAAGGTAGAGCTAGAGTTTACATCTTCTAGATACAATAGTTGCTACTCTAGACAACTCTGTTTTCCCGTCCCCATAGAAGACCCATGCAGGTGCAGGATGCAACGAAACTTCTGTAACAGGATGCGTTTTGACTCAAGGTGTAAGTGGATACAGGAACAATTATATGGACAGACCAAAGGAAAAAAAAAAAGAAAAACAAGGGAGAAATAGCATGACAAAGAATATAGGCCATGAGAGCAAGCCATGCCTGACAGGTAGAAGGTGGTATAAAAAGAGACTGCCCCAGAACCAGACAGCGTGTTATGCTAGGAAGGACAGAGAAATCAGAAAAGATGCTGACACTGAGAAGGCAATATTCAGTGGGAACTGCTTGCTGTGTCTTCTTCAGCAGTGCCAAGGCTGTTGTTTACCACAGTGGTGATGGGGGAATGCAATAAGGATGATGGCAGTGCCACGTGTATGCTGGGCACCTCACGCTTCCACATAGTGCTGGTTTAGCAGAGTCTGTTCAGAGAAGATGGATGAAAAAGCGGAGAAGGAGCTGAGCTTTGCTTTCAAGTCTAGACCAAGTTCAGCAAAATGTTTGGCCAGTTGTTTCCTTCTGGAAAGCAGCCCTGAGCATGTGCATGAGTCCCACTAAGTCAGCACAAGTCCTAGGAAAAGAGGGGTCCTACACTGAGCCGGCCAAAACAAGGCCCTGCACTGCCATCCTTGTCCTTCAGAGCACAGTAGAAGCACATTAATGATGGGGTAAATTTTCAGTTACTCATTCTGCTTTTGTTCTGTGGATAAAAAGAGCTACGTTGGAGGGCAGCCAGATCAGTATTTTGCATAACAATAGATTTAACTGATAAATATTTGGTGGAAGGTCTTTTATCTTGTGTCTTGACCAACACATGTGGCTAATGTACTGACTTGGTCCTTTGATATCTGAACATCTATGGGATTATTTGTAGGTAGATAATAGGGAAAGATCTGTCTGAGCCACAGAGCTATTTCTCTGTAGCCTAATTTACGTTCATGAAAGTAGCTGTGTTCCCATCTGTAACAAAGTGCTCTCTTCAAATGTGGCTTTTCAAAATAAAATTATTATTCAGAGCAATGCAGTGTTACATTTTGGGCCCTCAATATATCAAAGTGACTTTTCTCACTATGAGGAAATATGCTGGATCATTCTGAATTTTCCTAATTGTGCAAGATTTTAAGGGCTGCTTTCAAGGGCATGCATCTCTCTAATAACTTCTGTGCTGTGCACTTTGTAATAATCCTTCCAACAAAGCAAAAATCAACCCACTGCTTCTTTAGTCACAGATCTTTTAGAAAAACCCCAGAATCTTCAGAAAGCTGGATCAATAAAACCAAATGTCTCCCCTTTTCACTTAAATATGAGAGTTTTGGTGCTTTAAATTCCATTTAAAGTATACCTTTCCTTTTGTTCAAACAGCAGATATTACAGCACTGTTTACAAAGACAAAATCCTGTGTCTGGTTTTCAATATAGATAATCCTTGAATAAATATATTTTTTGCCTGTTTGTCAATCATGGAAATGCCAGTGATGAGCTGGGAGGCATCCCAGAGCAGGAAGCCTTTCTTTAATTAGAGACTGTGCTCCCCTGGCCTCACAGTGGAGTGGTCTAGATGTGAGCCCCTGCAGAGCCCCACCGCAGCTCTCACGCTTCTGGCAGCCTGGGACTTCTGCTGAAGTGTGTGGGCAAATGTGTCCCCAGGTCATAACCACATCAAAACCTCCATGCCTGCATGCTGTAGCAGCATCTCACCACGTGAGCTGGCCATGGCCCATCCCTGGGACCAACTGAAATCCGGGTGATAAAAACACTGAGGAAGGGGCTTGGGGACAAATCTGCAGGTGTGCAAAGGGCTGCAGCCCCACGCAGGTCTGCATGGGGCTCCTTGCTTATTGCTGAGGCATGGCATGACATCCAGAGCCCCTTTGCTATTTCCACCATCAATTTGCACAGAGCTGAATGCTGACATGCTCCTGTCCTGAATTCCTTCACAACTGAGATGAGGAGAAATTTGCACGATGCTTCAAAACATCTCAGGGAACTGTGTCCACCTGTCATTGAAGCTCAGTGAGACTGAAGTGTCTCCTTGGGACCTTTGGAAACCTTGCTCATTAAACAGCACTGCTGATGAATTTCAAAGCTTATTTTGTCAAGGCTTTTTAGAAAAGACTCTTTTTTTTTTGGTCATTATTAAGAACTTTAAGTCTTACCCACTTGGTGTGTTGTTAACCTCCTGTACCACAGTTTCTATTACCACTATTTCCAGCTATGCTTCACGCAATATAAATTGTTATTCACGGTGGCCTGTGCTCAGCAGAACACCTGTGGTGTTCCTATTTATATGACCATTTAGCTATTATTGGTTTTGAAACTGGAACTAGTGCATTAGTTTTTGATCTGTATTTTAACAGTAGGTGGTTTATATATGTCTTCTGGAACATACCTTGTGGTGAAAGATTGAAATCGAAATCTCAGTCACACAGAAAGGGGTTAAAAGAGAGAATTACAAATCATGTGCACAAATCATCTCTAATTGAAGATCTAGCTGCGTTAATTGATTTTCATTTACATTAATATGCAACCTTTGAATTAGTTTTTCTTAAGTGTTACCTTGTCAGGCTCAGTCTTCTGTTAACAATGGCTCTGGCTAACACTAAATAGATCTAAGAATGCCAATTGCTAACACTGACTTTTAGTCTTGCATTTTATAATCTACATTTAAATACAGCTTAATGTGCTCAAATCATCTTGTAAAATTTTACTTCAGACTCCCACTGCTAAATCCTGAAACAGTGCCTTAAGTCTACATTGCCTTGCAGTAATCTGAATATCTCTGAGTATATTCTCAATAAAGATTCCTTCCTGTCCTCTAACAGGTGGGCTCAAATAATTCACAAATCTTAGCCACAGGACAATAATAGAGTGTCGATGCTGTAATGCAAAGTTTGCAGGTCCTTTGTTACTGTTTGTGCCATTTTACAGGTGAGGTATAATTTAGATGTTCAAGGCCTTATTTAACCTCTGGGCTTAATGTCACTGTTTTTATGAAGTACAAGGAAGTGGGTGACCATTAAACTGGTGGCAAGAAAACACACAGTTTTTTAAAGGTGACCTTTTGAGAAGCGGTAGTAAGAAAACAATTTTAAGGCCAGAGCTTACAAAATAAACACTGAACTCTGGCTTTTATTTGCTGTACAAAGACAGTGTTTGTGAGTGTTTGTGCATTCCTCAAGCCTGCACCTTGCAAGGTGACTTTTGAAAGAGGGCAAATGCCATGGCTCCTGCATTTACAGGTAAGTCTAGACATTGTTAGCATGTCTAGATGCAAGTTTGATGCACAGAAGGCTGTCATCTCTCTGAGGCAAATATATCAGCTAGATATCTGGTGAGTGTGAACATGCTCTGTCCTGGCTGTAGTGTAAGGTGACCACTCCTCTTGCTGAGGCCTGTCAAGCAAGAGGATCTTGGAGAAGAGCAGAGCACTGCAGAAATCTGTCTCTAATGGGACACCTAGACAAGAACTATTTTGTAAAATAAACCATAGTGTTGAATGCTTGGATGAAGATCCTCAAAATAATTGGCATGGTGGCAGAGATGATGTGGTGACAGAGCAGCTGGGAACACCTGTTCATGCTATGGATCTGCTGTGCTGTGGAGTTCTGTGGTGGCATCCCCTGTGTGCTCCCAGCACTGCTGCACGTTTTTGCCAAAACCAGGGGCAATGCTAACCATTGAACCTTTCAGTGCAGCTCTCTGGGGGAGAACACTCTGCTGTTCTGGACTGGTTGATGCTGGGAGAAATAATTTGTCCTGTTTGTCTGCATGGAAGAAGGGATCCAGGTGCTGGTGATGAGATGTATAAAGTTGATGACCTCAGAACACAGAACAGAAAACTTTCTACAGAAGGGAAGTATGTGTTGTCAAATTGGAGGCATGGTAGGCCTAGGAGATGAGCAGTGGTGGAAGCAGATTGGCCTGAAGATCAGTGTTCCCTTGAGTCAGAGGACAAAGGGTATGGAAAAGATGATGGTTTCTGCACTCTGTGACAGACTAAATTTCCCCTACAAGTCTATCCAGAATGGTGATGGACTTGAGTAAGAGAAGTTGCATGTTTCTTTCATATTTTGTCCAGTCTTTCACACTTCTGCTGTTGCAGGAATAAGAAGTAGACAGAGCTGGAAATTCTTATTTTACATATGTATGCATTTGATTGTGTGAACTATCACCTGCCAATCTGGCATACATGTGTACAAGTTGATGGCTGTGCAGGGAAGAGAAGAGGCTCAGCACTGGGATGGCTTTCTGCAGCTGGAGACAGTTTTACTGAAGGAATCACAAACAGAGAGAAGGTGTTCCTGAGGTCCCAGGGCACCAAGGGCATGCAAATGCCATCCCTGCAGCTGGTAGGAGGAACCCGAGCACCTCTCAAATGCACGTACCTCTCAGTCCTCGCCAGTTTGAACATTTCTGAGGATCTGAGAGAATTTAGTGATGAGCCTTCCTAATGTATAGTAATTGCATTTAGATTCTCAAAGAGTAGCTTTGAACCAAGATATCTCTGGAGATATCTTGGTTCTTTACATAAATGTGTGTGCTTGTGTGCATGTGTGTAAATATGTCAATTTGTCTGCTCCCTAACAGTGACTGCAGAAACTTTCACCTTGCACTGACCTTCTAATAAGCAAAGGTGCTCCTGTGTCCAGCTTTAGTGCAAGACAGGGAGATGAAAAGAGTTTTATTTTGTCCCATTATATGAAGGGGTTTGCTGTCACAAAAAGCCTAAATTCTCTTAAGACCGTGATGTCTCTGTTGACCTAAAGGTCTTAATATAGGTTGTGATTACTATCAAGAAAAAGATAAATGACACAAAATTTCCCCCAAACATATGATTATTTAAAAAATTATTTAGCTCATGATATTGCCACTTTTTCCACAAGTGTATACAGTGTTACAGAGGAAAATAAAGATTGAAATCTGGGTCCAAAGAAAGTGGTTTAATTCTAAAATCTACGGCACTGAGAGGTGGAGCTCATTTCAGCTGCGCTGTGAGACTCACAGAAGTTGTGAGAGTAAAAGCCAACACTCTCTTAGGGTGGGTTATTTGGGGATTCAAAGAGCCCAAACTTTAAATTTGCACATATAAATGCATAGGTTTTTTAAAGCCAGAAGGAGCCACAAAGATCTAGTCTGACCTCCTTTACAATGCAGTCACAGAATTTCGCCTCATAATTCCCTGCCTGAGCCAAATAACATGAGTATTCATGCCAGAAGTGTTGGTGCTTTAATTCAGGAAGGGAATAGGTATGATACCAGGCTGTTTATCCTGCAATCTCAAAAAAGCCACAGAGCCCAAATAATACATACCAAGCATCAAGTTCTCTCAAACTTGTGGCGATAGTATTAAAAATCGCTAAATGCCTTTGAACAGCAAATAAATCTGATTAAATTGCTCTCTGCTTATGGCTATCCTGTGAGCAAGAAAGAATAGAAATTGTTAAAGACGTGATTTATAGAATATTAGTCGCTTTTCTGAGTAACTCTCTCCGTTCTTGGGTCTCTGATATTCTGATAGCAGTGTTCTTTGCAAATAATGCACAATGATGTATATTTTAGCAGCTATTGGCTAGGTTCTCAAGAGGAAACATTCTCTAATAATCCAGTGCTCCTGAGGGGCTTTTACAAGCCATAAAATCCAAAGCATACAAGCCAGATTTTTGTCAAATCTTGCTTAACAAACATGAATTTCAGCTCTGGAGATCTTTTTTTTTTCTCATTGCAAGACAAGTCCAGGCGATGCGGAAGTAGATTCTTGCATCTTGCAGACCATTGAAGAGTCAGCTATCTGTGTGGTAGAGCAAATGTTTAAAGCCTGAAGTGTATCACAGAAATTGCCTACCAGTCTCTTCAGTAGGGACAGAAGCCAGGAAAGGGCTCTCACACTGCAATTTCCTTGGCCACTGAACTCCTTTCCTGCCTTACTTTCTGCAGCCAGAGGCAGAGAAGGCAAAAACCAGCCCTATAAGTGCTGAAACAAAGGTCAGGTGAAGAAATCTTTGATTTCTCTCTCTTATAGGTGAAGATAATAAGGATAAAAAATTGATCATAGATCATATTTAATGTGCCACCCTAAAATTTGTTATAACATTTATTGAAGGTGCCACATCCACACCTTTTCTCACTGCTCTTCGCCAAGCTCTACATAAAATTTATAGCAGCTAAAAATGTCCAGCAATGTTGTCACTGGTGCCAGCCCTGAGGGTACTGCTTCATTTCTGCCATGCAAGATATATTTTTTAACACTTGCTATGTTATTAGTGCTTTGTTTTTGCTAGCACACTGATTCCCAGACTAGAACTTGTGAATCTAACTGAAATTATGCCACAAATACATGTAATTAGGAGCTTGGTGTAAATAAAATTGCAGAGCCAGGTCTCAAAATGAGACCATGAGAGAGGAAGGAAGGGAAAGGCACGACCTCCAAGTGCAGCCAAGGTTGCCAACACCTCTAGATAGCCTTGGGCACTCTCTCCACAAGCTTTCACACCCTGCATGGTGCATGTTGTGATGATGCACTCTGCATCCCCTGGACTCCCTTTGCCTTTCTTGGTTTACCTTGTGAAAGGGTATTTTTTAAAAAATAGTCAACTCCATGCTTTCTTCTTCATTAACTTTGATTTCTTCTCCTCAAAAATCCCTGTTTGGGTCCCTCTTGTCTGGTTTTCATCATTTCTAGTTACCTGGAGCTGCCCACACCAGACCTATAAATAGCCTCTTCTATGCTTGTTTCCATTCTCCCTCCTCTTTTATTAGGAATGACCATTCCCTCTGCCTTGTAACCTTCATCAATTTCCAAATCTCTGTGCTTTCTCGATCTTTTAATCTGCTAATTCAGCAGTTGTTCTACCCATTTTCCCAGTACCAGAGCTCTTAATCTGAACAAGGACTCCACGGTGCTTGGAAGTGTCCAAACTTCTGAAGCATTTGTAATGACTTTAACACTGCCACTATTCCTACCAATATTGCTATTTCCACCCCTTTTCTCAGCCTCCGTTTAAACTATCCCTTACTGGTGTGAGTAAACATTTATGGTTCAAAGCAAGGAATAATGAAGCCTAATTTATGTTTTTTCTTGGCCTAGGAAAAATCCCAAGCCCATGTGAGTTACAATGCAAATAAATAATAAAAACAGCAGTAATTAATAAAATATTGCAATAATATCAAAGAGGAGAGCTGCAAAATTTTCTTTATCCTGGAAAAACTCTTGGTAGATTCCTTTTTTCTTTATAAACTTTAATGTTGTTTAGATATGTGGCAACAAGGAGAGGATTCACTGAAAGTGTTTGGCAGATGTGCTTGGAGAAAAACCAGCTTCTGAGACTCTGCATTACAGTCAATCTTCCCATCAACAGCAAATGTAATACTGTTTGCAAAGCTGATATTCAATTCACTAGCCAAGCACATTCAAAACTACAGAGTGCAATATTTCCATTCTCAAACTTAAATTTGTTTAGTCTTTTGAGTCCATGTGAGTCTGAATTTGGAAAACCCAGGTGCATCTACAAACAGTGCAGGAGATCCACTGAAAACAGTTTGGGTTTCCTGTTATCTCTTTATGAATAAATGAAAACATTATAACAGAAGTTGCTCTTTATCCTTCATGCAAACACAACAGTCATGTCGATTACACTTAGCAGAGGGGGGAATTTTGTGAGTCTGTTAGTATTTCCATTTGGTGGTTCAATCATACATCCTTCTGCCAAAATTGCTGGCTGTGCTAAGCCTACAGACTACTTTAACTTCAGTAGGTCATCTGGTTAAAGCTGAGCACAGAATTTACACACTTGCATCAAACAAAAGCTTTATGCTTTTTAAAAATGTTATGTTTCTATTGTCCTTTAATAACTGGGCCGAATTTTTGGCTGATGTAATGTAACGGAGTTTTTAGGCATGAAATGCCAGCAGAGAATTTAATCATAAAATTTAGATTTTTCCAGGTACAATGCAATGTCTTTTACATGTAGAGCTGCACCTACAGCTAACTCACATAATACATATGCAATTAGGAGCATAAGTATCCATGCATGTAAAGGTGTATATACTATAATATAACAAGGGTGCATCCAAATGCACATGCTTTGTTTGCAGTTTGACAGCCATCACATGCTATTAGTTAGTGCCCTAAACTGAGAACGGTGAATGTGTTTACATTTTATGTGCCACCATGGAATAATTATGAAATATTTATTATTATGGCAATTATTCTACATAAATATATTTTGTATTTACAGGACAGAGCAGAAAGCCACAGGGAGGGCTGTGACATGAAAGTAGTTCCATGGCATTTAAAGCAGTTGAAATATTCCCAGCAGCTTTCAGGGCACTTTACCCAACAGGGTGCGGACAAGCTAAGTTTAACTGCATGATGGTTGGTTTGCAAGTTTTGGGGTAAATGATCCAATAAGAGCTGAGTGGATGTATTTTATTTGCACACTGAAATAGTACTGGCAAAAGTGCTGCAAAGACTGTTTATATTTTTGTCACACTGTAAAAAGCAACTAACGATCCATGCAGAATTTGGGAAAATGTCCTATTTACATTCCATCCTATTTATATGGTCTGTTTTTGCATACAAAGGAGATCTTTGTTTCCGCAGGGTTTGTCGGCACCTGCTAGTTATTCTCCACCAGTAGCCATAGTCCTCCATGGCAGTAAACTTCATTTCCACATGCAAAGAGTTTTGTGGTCTGTATACATTAGGTACCTGGCGATTTTGTCTGTGCAGGACATGGTGATGAGCTGCTCTCCCAGCAGCACGCCGTCCCACGTCTGGGCTGCGTTGTGACTCCGGACGGGTATGGTTCCTTCTCCAGATTCAATCTTTGTTCGGAGGTGCCCACGGTATTTTCTCACTATGTGCTTGCTGCTGTTCACTGGGCAAAATAAACACAAGAGAAGCCATAATTAAATGTTTTTAGAAAGAAATTGCGAGGCTGTGTTGATGCCATGACTTGCATTTGCGGAGCCACCTGTGGAGATCCTTTAAATTGGATGCAAAATTATATGAGATTACAGCCCAAGAACGCAGCACAATGGAGAAAAGCGTTTGCTCCTTAGCATGGCTGTCTTTTCACATCAATCAAAACTTTCACACAGCACATGCAGATCTCATGTTCCCATTTCCATTCCCTTCTATATTTGAAATGAACACAAGTGCTCTGTTTTTTTAAAGAAACAAGACATTGTCTTGTTTTTACTCCATGCTGTGGAGTTTGAGCTGTGCCAGGGCAATATTTGGAAAACCTTGGTTCAATGAGTGTCATCAGAGACTTACCTGTGTAACACAGCTCTGTCCAATACCCTAGTACTGATATTCAGCAGCATTTTCTGAATCATTTCAGAACCAAGGTTCTGATTTGTTATAATGAAACTTAACTGAAAATTCACAAAAGCTGAAGTTTTAAGCTCTGGATCAAAACCAAACCAAAATTTGGTAGTTATTCATTGCTTGCTTAAATTCCCTCTATCGTCTTCTAAAATGAGGTACACTACTGTCTTGTGTCATACCTATGTCTTTTTTTTCAATTACCATCTGGCACTTCAGTGATATTATATATTTGAATGGAAGGCAGCTGCCCTTGGGGTGGTGCAGGGTAAGTAGAACTTGTCCTGTGCTGCAATGAACTTAATTGAGTCCTGCGGATAAGCAGTAAGAGCAGAAGAGAACGACATTTCCAAAGTACTTCACCTTAATTTTTATAAAAAGAGAAAGACTGAAGTTTATTATAAAAATTATTCTTACTGTCTTTATACTGGTACTTTACCCCCAGGTATTTTGGTTGTATCTTAGAATCATAGAACCATTTTGGTTGGAAAAGATCTTTTCAGATCATCAAGTCCAACCACTAACCTCACACAGCCACGTTCACCACTAAACCATGTCCCTCAGCATCTCATCATTTAAATATCTCCCTTGGCAGTCTGTTGTGGTGTTTAACAACCTTCTCAGTTAAAAAGTTCTTCCTAATCTCCAATTTAAACCTCCCCATGTGCAACTTGAGCCCATTTCCTCTTGTCCTATTATTCATTACTAGAGGGAAGAACCGCAAGGAACAGCAAGGAAATCCTCAGGATCTGTTTACTGTCTCACTCTCGGAGAGTTTCATTGGAGGATGCCTTCTCCGTGAAGCAGCTTTTGCACAGCTTCCATTTAGCCCAAAGGATAGTAACAAAAGACGATAGAAGATGGCCTTTGCCTTCAACAAAAAGGAGTGCTACTTCTACAGACATGAAGCTTTTGCCCATATTTTAAGCTCCCAGTTATTTTTCCATGGCCTGCCCCTCAGTTGACCAGAAGGTTTCTGCTGGTGAAGGAGATGCTCCTCAGCCCTCAGCAGGCACAGGACTGCCTAGCTTCCTGACACTGAGTCACACAGAGGTGTCACAGGTTGTGGGGCTGATCAGATGCCCAGCCATGACCAGCTGGCTCCATATATGTTCCCCAGGGGCTCACACTCTACCATTGTCATTTTTGTACCATCTTTGCTTTGGATAACTGTTGTCTGTGCTGTGAGCTCTGGTGCAAGCAGTTGATTGATTTTGGCTGCTGCCAATGGATAATTTACAAAAAGTGATTGAGAAAATAAATCTCTTCAGCCCGTTGGGATTAGTAGAGGTAGTGAACATGTGTAGAACAGCAGAGTCAGCTCTGACCTGCCACCAGACTGGTGGCTGAGTCCCCACCAGTCACTCCTTCTCTTTCTTACTGCTTTTTAAAATCTAAGATGGGGATGTGTGTGGCAGCAGCAGGCTGGACCAGGTATCAATTGGATTGACTGGCCATGCACAAAAACAATTCCCACCCAAAACCAGACCCCATCGTATCTGAAATGTTTGCAAATACAACAGGCTTGTTTGTGCTGCTGGAGAGCTGAGTTTGAGGGAGAGCAGTAATTGCCCTGCCATCTCCACCAGCAGCAGTGCTCCAGCAGGGAATGTGGGAGATCTTCGTGCCCAGTTGTCACAGAGCACCTCACAAACTGAGACACTACAATAATCACCAGACTTGGAGTATTGTGGCTTCTCAAACTTTGGTTGTGAGAGAAAATGGGAAGAGCCAAATAAAAAATTCAATAAGCAGAAATAACTCAGATCTCTCTCCTTTCAAATTTCTGGGTTGTGCCAACAGCCTCAGAAAACCATTTTCATGGCAATGTGTGCAGATCTCATGTACAACCCTCTTGTCTGGGATGCCTCCTGCAGTATGGTTCAGAGGATGCTCTTTGGATGGGATTAGGTATCTGGGAACCAGTCCATGTTTTTCCAGGGACTCCACAGGGAAGCTCATTTTTTAAGAACTTCAAGCAGTGGTGAGCAGCACTTTTTATTATTAAACAACAGAGTCATGGGAAAGGTACCGTGAAATTTGGACAACAAAAGGAGAAAGTGATCACTTCTGCTTAGCAAACACATCTCACTGAGCAACAGCAAGAAATGTGTAGCAGAACCACTTTGCCTTAGTCTGCACACCCTGAGAAATGATGGCACAGCAGAGCTAGATCTCTGCCAGGGAAGCAGTTAAGAGTGACTCAAGAGACTATTGCTGTTTCAGCTGGTAGAAAGCTTGACTTTAAGCAAATCAATTCGCTTTTCCTAAGCTTTCCCACAGGTGTAATGAAGATAATGATGCTTCCTTCTTCTGCAAATTCATTTGAAGGTACTGCTCAAAAACTATTTATGAAAACCAGATGCTATCCTTTCAATAAAGATCTACCACAGGAGTCCACCTGCTGGAAATCCCCCAGGACAAAATGAATTTTTAGTATTTCTCTCTCCACCATTTTGTTTTAGAAGAATATTTTCTCTTGCTATACCTTTCACTCTGCATTTGTTATCTCTTTCTACAATCCTCTCACTTTCTCAGCTCGTGCTCTGACCCTCCCTTGTAGGTGCAACAGTCTCCTAGATGACTCTCTTTTTCAGGCAGTTTGCCATGTTGTTAAGTGTACATTTTGTGTACATGCAAAGGGATGTGTAATTGTTAGGGAATTCTAGCGATTGCATGGCACGATGAGCAGCTCATTGTTCATGTGACTTTCACTTGGCTCTATAACCCACCTACAAAGGGGCAAAGCATCGTGTGATGTGCTGACAGAGATAAGAAGCCAGTGTTCAGAGGAAGGAAAAGCAGCACCCCTGCCAACAACTGCTGAGCACCTGGAGAGTTTAAAGCATAGGACAATAATTTGTGGGGAGAGGGATCCAAAATGTTTCAGTGAGCTTCAGAGGGAGTCTGCTTATTTGAGTTTTTATTTGTCTACTTGGTCTTCTCAGTTTCAGGACTGGAGGAAGAACAAAGTCTTAAGTACCCAACATCTGGTTGTTATTATAGCACCTCAGTCCTGGCCTGCAAGTACCAGAAACTGAATAATAAAGTTTTTAAAAGCATTGAGGAAGTGTGTACAAGTGCACAGATCTTCTCAGTTACCAAATGTTCATATTAACTCAGCCCACGTGCCAAACTTTGCTCCCTGTAATGCCTGTGCTACCCAGGGTGCAGTCAAGCAGACGGCATTAGCTGATAGAATTCAGGCAGCTGTGGCCAGTGTACGCTCACCCTGGGATACACTTCCACAGCACTGATAAGGGGTTTTAGCTGCTCAACTGCTATTAAATTCAACAGATAGGGTGTGACTAAAACCCTGTGCTGTACTGCCTGTCTCCGGCTGCTCACATTGATGGGATAGCCGGCACACATGCTCCGAAAGATGATCTGTATTGTTTATATGAAACACTAATAACCCAAAGCTCTGAGTATTTTCAGATTGACACTGATTAAATAAATCCAGACCTGCAATTGAAACGTGCTTAGTTCTTTTTTAGCATTTCATTAAGTAGCACAGGAAGATATAAATTTTTAACAAAGAAAAAGATGACGCTCTGTGTGTTTTGCACTGAAGCTGCAGGCAGATTTTAGCACATAAGCTGCTTGCCAGAGTGAAAAATGCAGTCCACTTGCTGGCACAGTCTGCTACGGATCGCTTTAAAACAGTCTCAGAAATATATTTATTTATGCAACTTAAAGTCACAAACTACAGCCTACTGCTGTTCTGCTGTTCAGAATGATCAAAGCATCAGTGACTGTGAGCATTTCTGATCTTCGCTGTGATGGTTCTCCAACTGCTTAATCTCAACTAATTGCAGGGGAGAAGGCGTCTGAGGATGCCACTTCAACCAGAACAAAATGTCAATTCAAACTGGAATTGGAAAGGACAAATTTAAAAATCATTTGGAGTGGATTTATGATGTGTGCTACACTCAGATGTGGAAATTACTCCTGAGAGTTCCTAAGATAAAAAGGTGCTGGATTATTAATTATTGGATTAGAAATTTAGACAGGTGTCTTGTATTTAAAATCAGTGAAACCCACTGATTTAAAGGCTCACCCCTTATTTTCCTATTTTCTCTTGGACCAGTTCTGGCTCAAATCGTAATGATAAAAGCCACTCCATATTTATTATTTAGTTGAAGAGTGAAGAGGAAATGGATGGTGATTAAACAGAATCACACGAGTAAGGCTCTGTCTGAAATTTTGCATGACTGCCTCAGAGGTTCATTTTCTATTTCCCTGCTCCAGTGGAGGCTGTTCTCTCCCCATGAGGGAAGAAATAAACCAGCCTATCTTGCATTTTTTTTCAGAGCAGCACCCTCCATTCATCAGCATAGTTTATAAAGCTTCCTTAGAGGAGATTGAAACAAAGGGGTGAAAAGAAAAGTGTTAACATCTGACTGCCTTTGTATTTGGATGATTATTAGAGATGCACTTTCCTCAAGCAGATACTGAATAAATGCACATTATATTACTGTTTCTGGAAGTGTTGAAGTGAACATCATGGCACACCTAATGCTTTGGATGTGTCTCCTTTGCTGAGTAGGGTGGCTGATCAGATAAAGCTCTGTGCTTTAACAACCAGCAGAGAGTAAGGCTAAAATGCAATGGGTCCGCTTTTAAAAGCAAGAAACTTTGGGGTTATTCTGAAAAAAGACTGGATTTAGGAAAAAAGAACACATTCTCTCACAAGGTACAAAGCTGAACTATGAGGGCAGTATTCATCACACTGAGGGCTAGGCAGCAGAAGCAGTGGTCTTGCCTGATGGTCTATGGAGCTGCCTCTTTGGTGAGTGCAGGGATGAGTCCTTCCCAGGAGGGAACACAAGTGCCTGGCTTGCATGGGTTAAAAGTACATTGAGATGAGGCTACTGAAATTGAGATAAGCTATTTAAATATAGGTTAGGAGACCCTTTGCATCTGAATGCAGTCCCAGGGCAGATCTGTTTTTCCCCAGAGCCATATAGCACCCATCACATTCTGTTAGAATTCAGTTCAAATCTGGGGCATGGACCATATCATTAAGCCCTATATACAACTATTAACACTGAATATGTATTTTATTTGAGAAAGTTACAAAACCTGGGATGTCTGCAATTTGTGGAACTGAAAGTAACAACTGAAATTGAACTCCTTTTTCTTTTCCCTTTTCTCTACATCTTTCCTGGTGGAAATCCTGTGTTTGGACAGCTATTGGATATCCCATGGTCTGATAAAAGATGTTACCTTTACATGTTATTCTATCTCCTGATCATTAATCTTCTTTTTGTATCTTTTGTATCTTTCTACATCTACCATATTTTTTTCATCTGCCAATAGTTTCATGTGATGTACAGACAAAGTGTGAAAGCAAAGGCAATTTCCCCATTCATAGCTCATCGTTATGTGGCATTTAATCCATCTCTCATAAGAAGAATCAGTGCTGGGAAAAAAGCGAAGTTTGAATCCAAAAGAACAGAAATGACTGCATTATTTGTCCTGATCTATTTTAAGTATATATTAGTTAAATTATCGTTTTTTTTGTTTGAGCTGTGTAGTTAGAGATGGTAACTGTGGAAGGGTGTAGGAATGGTACCCCATCACAGTAAAGCTCACGACTGTTTTATTCAAAACTCTTAACTCTGTCCATCAAAATGCCTTCATGTGTCATCACTGAGAGGTAAAATTTCATCTGTTCAGGTGATGTAGCACTTTTACAAAGTACTTTTGTAGAATAATATGAAATGTGCTGAATGCTTATCCAAGGGAGAGGTGCTAGAATGACACTAACTGCTAGAGTGGCTAACACATGAAGCCCATTTTGCTTCTAAATAAGCCCTAGTCTCTCAGCAAGCTTTAACTTCATGGGACAAAGAAAAAATAAATCTGAGGTGTACATCAAAATATGTACTAGTTTTTTGTAATGTCTGTCTTTGAGGAATCCTTGGGATCAAAGTTGTCTTAAAAGCTCTCTTTAAAACTATTTGTTGTCAAGAAAGTCCTGCACCATTTCCTCAGAGGGTTATGTATTACCCTTCTAGGCAAAGAAGAATGAGCAATACTGGGTTGGGCATGAACGGAGATCCTTCACACCACCTACAAACCCAGGCTACAGACTCCAGCCTGCTCTTGAGTAGGAATGCATTATTATGTTGAAGCCAAGAGCACAAGATTTATCACTGGAATTAAGATTCTGTGCATGTGGCAATCAAGCAAAGTGCAACTCAAACACTTCAAGATTATTATTTTAATTACTAATTGCTCCTCTCATCTAAAATCAGATGTGCAATGCTGTTGCTTTGGAGGCACAGCTGCTCCCACTGAGCAAAGTCTAGAGACTTGGCAATGCTGGTGCTGAGAACTCTGTGACCGAGAAAACTTCTGTCTCTGTAGCCTTCATGACAGACGTGGGGGCACATTAGCTGGTCCCCAGCAATGGCCAGCTCATTTTTGACAGTGTGGTGAGCTACTGCTGGTGCCCAGGTCAGTGACTGAGCAGAGCCATGGCAGTGGCTGGAGGCTGTGTGAAGAGAGATGCCTCATCAGTTGTTCACCTGAATCTTAAATTATGCATCATTGTATCTTCTTCCTATTTTTTTTTTCAAAGAAAAATGTTTTCTCTGAAAGATAGGCTTTATCATTTAAATACACTTTGAGTGAAAAATTGTCAACATCATTGGAATTGCCCATTTGGTGACAATTCTCTCTCCTGCAATGTTTTAATCAAAAAGTTTACACAAGCATAAAAGGAATGTGTTATTAATCGTAACTCTCTTTCTTTTATCAACAAAACATGCTGTTACTCTTGTGGTTCTGGGATTTTTGCTGTTGTTCAGAAATTGAAATCTTCAAGAGTGATTTAAGAAAAATGTTGAGAAGGAAGTCAGCAAAATACGAAAACAGAAAATGAACCCCGTGAGACAGAAACAATAGGAATTTGTCAGTAATATTGAGAGTCTCACTGTGATTTGTATGAACTGAAAGTGGCTGTGGTTCCTGCTGTGTCACCAGATAAACCCTAGTTCAACTTCAGCTGCTGGAGCTGTAGATGGAAGTTACTGGGTAAAGTCCTATGATCTCTGGCTGGATAAATTCAGTCTAAGTCATAAGGAACTGGTCCCTGATAGCCTTACGAAACCTATGGATTGTAACTACTAAATTATTCTGCATAACTATATAATAGTGCTTAGTATATATAGTGCTTTCCATTTTATTATCCCATTCTGAGCATTAATTACCCTTTCTCAAAGTTGTGACAGCTGGATACCTTTTATTGCCATTTTACAGGTACGGAAATAGAAATGACCAGAGTAAGGTGAGTTGCTGAAGGCTAGTTAGAGAAGTACCATCAGAGTCATGGTTAGGATTGAATTGTCACTCTTACACAGCTGTCTTCAGATTTCTCTCTTAATAAGACTCTAAGAAACTTCCCAGAGGTCAAAGCAATTTAAAAAGTCCCACATAGGTCTTAACTGGACCTGGAGTTTCCTGACAAGTTTTATAAAACTCAGTCCAGGAGCTTTACCTGTGACTCCCACTCAGTGGAAGAGTAAATTAGACCAAATTAGATCCAAGTGAGTGTAATCTTTGCTCATAGGGATTTTTCCCACCAAAATTTTGATCTATTCTGTACAAAATACACCTGTAATTAGGCTCATCTCTCTAGCAGGGTATAGGATGCTGGAGGTGGAACTGGGGCAGCTGTGTCCAGAAACATGTTGTCTCCTTGTGCCTGCTTCAGGGGACCTTGGAGAACCTCAGACATTATTATTCCTTAGGCTGGACAAATTCAGGGACAAACAGATTTTCTTGGTGAAATTTTCTACTGCTATTCTGAAAGCTTCTCAGCCATGGCCTTTTGCTGATTAATGTAGCCTTTTTATCACATCTGAACATTGTGTCCAAATGTAGTGTTTCACAAAGCAGCAAAACCCATAACACAGCAGAATCAATAAATACAGTGCAATACCCTTTGGCGATTCAAGCATTCTGTTAAAACTAGGATCTGATTATAGCTGTGGAAACCTGTTTTCCTGAATCCTAACAAACACATTTTGCTTTACATAAGAGCTTTTCAAAGCTGTATCCAATGCCAGCTTTGAGCAATCCATAGTTTCCAGCATATTCTTTCTCTTTTCACAGATAGACATACACTGCACATTCTTCTACAAAATCTTATTTTCTACTTTATAACTCTCCCTAAAACAACAAAACCCCAATAAGCAAAAGCAGCCAAGAATATCACAAGGAGAGGAAGCTGGGACATTTTCAATGCATTGTTAAAGTCAAAGAGCTTTCTCATGCTGTATCAGTTTTGACAAAGTTTTACAACAGATACTGAAGAAAGGGAGCTCTCTAGCTCAGCTGACAGTGAATTCACTGGAGCCCTGATCCAGAACTCGGGAAACAGAGGTTCAAGTTCTTCTTTGAGTTTAAGCGGCCTTTAATGAAAAAAGCTCACCCTGAACTAGGCATGGAAGGAAATGAGGTAACATTTTTTCTACCCCTTGTTAGTGTGCTGCTGTCCGGGAGACATGAAAAATAGAAGATGTGATTCTCCTTTCACATACTTATTTTATTTCAAAAATTTTCCAGCCAGTCAGTACTTTGAGACCTGAAAGTTGTCCATGAAGTGAAGTGGTTATTCTCCAGTCTGCTTTAGCAAAACTCCACTAGAAACTGTTCTACTCAGCCTGACTGAGACTAATAGCGAAATATGATGCAGTAGCAAACTTTCACAGGTTGATTAATTGGCACTGAAGTCTTTAGGACTTCCAATGTACGAGATGGGAAGAATGAAGGGGAGATTTCCTATTGCACATCTCAGAATCACCAAACCAAATGCTTTTGGGAGGGATTTTAGCCCAGCTCTTGCCATAAGAGTCCTCATTGTATTTGCATCCTGATACCTGCCTGCAGGCTCCTGAATGTAGAGCTCTGAGGTTGAGTCTCCTAACAGTCACAAGGCATCATTTGTGTTCATCTCTTGGAGACTGACAGGCTCCTTAGATGGCCTCGGTTTGAATCTGTCTCTCTCCAGCCACTCTGCTCAGGATAGGACTTTCAGAGACTCTGATTTGGTGATCATATGCTGATGCTATCTGGGTCAGCCACATCTGAACACAGACTGCTGAGTTGCAGAGTGAGCAGGACAATCCTTTGAAGCAGCTTCAGACTTGGGGCTTAACAGAGAACATTGGATCTATGAATGGGATGTAAAATCCAGCAGACAGAGTCACGGGCAGGAGAAGCACAGAGCAAAAGCACATTTGAAGTAGAGAGTGAAAACTTGTCTTTCTGGGTACTCCTCAGTTCCTCAACTTCTCTGAAAACTGCAGTGCACAACTTCTCCCCATCACCTACCAAGCCAATCATCCAGATCACGTGGCTGCAAGTGGATCCTGTTTAAATGAGAGCTCTGTCAAATGTGTGTGCCTGAGAGCTTCAGCACAGCTGTAGGTTAATAGACAAGCAGGAGGAAGACCTCATGTGGAGCAGATGCAATGGTGTGTTTCAGACCTAAAGGGAGCGTGGGATAAAACAGGAGCTGAGCTATCAAGGAGTCAATGGTACAAGGCAATACAGCATGTTAGTGAGAGACAGAAAAGCAGCCCAGGGGAGAGGAATGAAGACAAGCCCTGGGGCAGATTCTGTTTGTCTCTTTAGCAATCCATATAGTAAAAAAGAAAGAGTGCATCTCTAGCAGAAAGATGGACAAATGAGGTAAAATACTGCCAGAGAAGGAGAAGTCAGGAAACAGAGGATTTATTAGCTCAATTTTTAAGCAATTCATTTTGCTTTTCAAGAGGCTCTTAAAAAAAAGCCAATGAGTCAAGAAGCCCTAAATTAGCTAGGAAGGCACTTTAGCAAATCAAGGGCTTGATTATTCTGTGGTTTGCCCTGGATTCAGGAGAAAGTATAAAATACACAACAAATATTAGAGGGCTGGCTGCCCTCATGGCTGCAGCTCCACCTCAAGAGCCAGGGTGTATGTGCTGTAATGGAAAATACAGGATCAGAGAATAGTTGGAAGGGACCTTTATGTGTCATCTAGTCCAACCACCTCTCCTGTAATAAGCAATGACATCTTCAAATAGATCAGGTTGATCAGAGCCCCTCCAGCCTGACCTTGAACATTTCTAGAGATGGGACATCTACCATGTCTCTGGGCAGCCTGTTCCATTGCAATATTATTGCCCTATTGCAACAGGCCCTACCAAAAGTTTGTCCCCATCTTTCTTAAAAGCCTCTTTTAAGAATTGAAAGGCTGCAATAAGGTCTTTCCAGAGCCCTCTCTTCTCCAGGCTGAACAACCTCAGTCATCTCTCATAGAAAAGATGTATGTCCCTCTCATCATTCTTGTGTCTGTTCTATGGATCCACATCAACAGCTCCATGTTTTTCCTGTACTGAGAACTCCAGGTTTGGATGCAGTACTCCAGATGGACTCTCTTACCAGAGTGGAGTAGAGCATCAGCCCCCTAGAAACCTCCAGGAAACCCATGTTAACTTGATGCTGTGATATTGCCCTCAGGAGAAGTAAGAAATCCAGATATATCTTACTTGGATGTAGACAAAAGGAGAAAGTACCAGGAAAATGTTGCCTTAGGGTCCCTAACCTAAAGCCCTGAGCTAAGGCAGGGGCAGAAGCTGATTGTGAAAGAGCAATTAGAGACAGTAGTGAGGACACTGGCTGCTGTCTTTTCAACATAAAGTTGTTCTACAACCTTGTGGATGACCTTGGAAAATGCTCCTGCAACTCTCCTTACAGCATTCTCCCCTACTCTCTTGGATTATATCAGCCTCTCCCAAAGATTCAACTTCACTTGAATCCCTCCATAAGCTCTTCCAGCCTCCTGACCTACAGGCTCCAAAAAGACTTAAAAGACTCTCTGTGCTCAGAGCAGCTCTGGTTCAGATAGATTTTGCCTTTCTTTTAGAGTTGCCTAGGGATGTATCAACAAACCAGTTAGCTCACCTCTGATCCAAGAAGGATATTGCTGCAAATCAAAGTGAGATCTTACCTTTTTGTCCCCTACTTCTTTTTATCCCATTTGTCTCTCTACCTCTCTGTTGCCTACCTTCCTGCATGAACCTGGCATGGATTTGGGCTCCATGAACTCTCCACTGTAGCTGTTCACGAGCAATGTTCAGGTCAGACTTTTACACATGCCCCTGGCTTGGTACCCTGCACTATCCAGTAAGAAGTAAACTGAGTTTCAAGTGCATGCTAGCTTATCTCTTCCCTTACCAGAACAAAGCTCATAAGATGGAAATGTGAGGCCTCCCTGACGGTGCCGGGAAGACATGGTGGATAATAGGAAATTTTTGGAAGGAGATTTGAGAAGTGGATTTTACTCACTCCCTATATTGATAAAGGCTTATCATATTCCTTTCCAAAACCAGAAACCACATGGTGAGACACCATTTTTAAATGTTAATGCATCTTTAGAGAATAATCAGTAGTGTTTGATGGCTTGCGCTAGCTCTAGGAGAGGCTTCTTTGTTGTTTAAGAAATGAAACAGCATTCATCTGGAGTTTCTTGTCATTACTAGATGAAAGAAAGGTTATTTCTCTAGTTAGAAAAGGAAAAAAAAAGAGAAGATCTGAATGATAAACATAATAAAATACTTATCTTCCCAGATGTCTCTGGGATAATGTGAGCTACAAAGAAGTGCTTATCTCACTGAAAGACAGCTTTTGGCAACATGGCTTTTTACACAGTGCTAAATTATTTTAAGAGCACAGGACAAAGGCAGAGAGATATGCTTAAAACAGTGAATTACAAACCAGTTGTAGTACCCCTTCAAGTCTTGCTGCTGAATCACTGTGTAACCTTGGGTAAGACACACAGCCCTTTCAGTCTCAGTTTTTACATTGGAATGGTGTTTGGTGTAATATTCAAAAAGAAAAGTACTTTTGTGACTATCCATATGTGTCAGGTATTATATGATTATGTATTTTTAAACACAGTTTCATGTATGTACTGTTATCTAAAGAAGTATTCCCTCATTAGCTAGTAGTTATGGTAGATTTATGTGCTTTTTGAAACAATCCATGAGCCAAGTACTGTTCACCTCCAGGGCTGGGTTCAGCTGTTTATCAATAGGCAGCAGTGGCCATCAGCTGCCCACAGCACCTACTTCCTCATGCAATAAAAGAGCAGAATCCATCCTGAACAGTCTTCAGTTGTTCTTGAGAGTGGACCACTTTTTGAAAATAATTACAGATTTTGATACTTCTACTTTTTTATGCCAGGTAAGGAGTGCCCAAGGAAGCTATCTTCTATAAAATCAACGAACCAAACATAAAGCCCTTTTAGGTATGTCTTGACACACACAGTGGGAGGCAAGAAATCACTATTAATTTTCTATTTTCATAGACACTTCCTCTTTTTTTTAATTTTTAAATCTGGTTTTGAGATGATGCTGTCTCCTCGTTTTGCTACCTCATCAAGAATTTGTCAGTTTGCTGTTTTCCTTTTAACATTTGCTTGCCTTCCTTCATTTTATAAAGCCTGCTGACAGAATGTAGAAATTGTGTCAGGTAGGAAAGTGTATTTCCTTCCTGAATAGGTGTATTCTTCTTTCTTACCCTGGCAAGCTGCTGTTTCACACACAACAAAAAGATTCCAGTCTGGGGAGAATAATATCTAAACGCTAATAAATAACTCGTACAAATAAGAACCAGGACCGAAACTACCATCTGATGGATTTGCCTGTAAGGAAGTTAGGTTATTATGTGACCTTGGATGATTAATTTTATGTCCCTGTGTCTATGCTTCCTTCTCCATCCATTCTTCTGTCGTGACTGTTTCACATTCAAGGTAGTCAGGGCAAAGAATATTTCTCATTACATCTACACTTAGCAGCTAGCACTATGGATATTACAGCACTGTAAAATGCATGTAGGAGAAGCAATAGCTAGGGGCAAAGATAAGTGTGTACCTTGCACATTAGATCATGGGGTGACAGACGCATATAACAATAAGCCCCAGACCTCTCAAGTCCCCTATCCCTTGTTGGGGACATTCCCTGTGGCTAGGCAGGGGCAAAGCTGGTGCAGTGGGAATATGACAAGGCTGTGCCTCTGGCATGGCAGGGCAATGTGTGAGTTTGAGGGGGATGATGAGATGAGACTGCTGGGTCACGTGGTGGAGACGCGATGTCTCATCATGGACAACAAGCTCTGCTCTGTTGGTGACACATGCTAGCTCAAGACCTGATTTGTTTACCTCTCTTGCAAGATCACCTCTAGAGGGCAAACCCCTGGAAAACCATGTTTCTTCTTAAATGTCATGAGTATGGGTCCAGGGACTCCAAAGCTAGCCTGGTTGACTTCATCTAGCCCATCTGCCATGCAGTGACCATGCAGTTGATTTGACATAGGCAGGATGGCCTAGGAATTATCTATTCCAGAATGGTCTTGACATATTCATTTCAAGTGTAGGTGGTATCTGGAGAAAGTCTGACCTTTAATCAACACTACACATCATATCATATCATATCATATCATATCATATCATATCATATCATATCATATCGTATCGTATCGTATCGTATCGTATCGTATCGTATCGTATCGTATCATATCATATCATATCATATCATATCAATTTCTACTTCAGGCTCCATCTGCTGCAGCCTGACTTGGTGTGGATGCAGCCCTTCAACCCATACATACTGACTGAACCCTGCGAAAAGTCTATGCAACCCCAGACAGAGCCCTCAGACTCTGGTCCAGCCCATGGCTATGGCTTCAAGAGTCTCTTTGATCATAGATACCCTTCCTAAGGCATTTTTTTACTGCTGAGGTTGTACTTCCTTGAGGGAAATGCAGACTACTGGGGACATACTCCCTGGCAGAATTATTGAAACTCAGGCATGCAGAGCAGTCTCACACTGCCCTGTCCAGCTCTGATTTTCCTTGCACAACTTCCCTCAGTACACAAGCCCAAGCACCAGTTGCACAGACACACGTAGCCCATCCCCAGTCTGCTCTGAGGTGAAATGCTTTCTGAAAGCAAACAAAGTAATGAGTTATCTTAAAAAAAAAGAACCAACAAAAAAACCACACAGAGAGGAAAGAGTCAAGGGAAGACATTTCTTTTCCTTACAGTCAGTTGTGATTTCATAGGGGGAGTTGAGGCGTGCGTCTCCGCAGGGTGAAGTGCTCACGTACAGATGGAACAGGATGTTCTCCTGCAGCCTGTAGCCTCCCTCTTTTAATCGCACGAAGATTGATCGCTCCCAGTCTTCTCGCCGTTTGCTACGATCACAAAAGAGGTTCCAGGTCATTTGTTACATGCCAAATCAGAAACACTTCTGCTCTCTGTCTCTCTTTGTCTGCTTTTCTCCCTCTGTTTGTTTGTTTTATTAGCACCTGGCATCATATATTTCTTCTAGTGATGGCAAGAGAAAAACAAAAAGCTTCTCCAAGGGAAGAGATGTGTGAAGGGGGTTGAACCTGTCAAAATGCTTTTGGCTTACTCATCTAGAATATATTCTAATGATAAAACATGTGGATTTTTGAGGGGTAACTCTACTTCTTCAAATGCATGGATGCAGAAACACATTGATTTTAAAGAGGTTTTGGTGTAAGAAAAATGGAAAAGTTCTGTTAGGCTCTCACATGAACAAATTAGCTTTGCTCATCATAACGACCAGGCACGTGTTTAAATCCTATTGACATCACTGCAACTGAGATGTGTTTATATGCTCCACTGAGAAGGGCCTCCAATGAAACACCCAGATGTTGTGACCTCTGCCAATCCTCCCTGCTCACTAGGCACTGCTTTTCTTCCCTGTTAAGCCAGAGCCACCTGCAAGAGCTTCATCTCAGCCAGCAGTGTCCTCTTGTTCGCTTGGCATTTTTGGCAATCAGAAGCCACCCTGAGAAGTGAGGATGAAACTTCTGCTGGCTTTTCTCAGTTGAGTTGAAAAAGATACTTATTAAGCTGAAGCTTTTATCTTCGCAGTGGTTCAGCAGCTAGATGGGGACACAGTGCACATATTCCATTAGCAGCAGCTGCCCGGGAGGCCAAACCCTCCCAGTCCTGCCGTTTGCAGCAATAGCTCACATTAAGGCTGTGCTGCTGAGCGCTTCCTCGGATGATTTACATTTGGGAAGACATGGGTGATTTCTCTGACAGACAGCTGCCTCTAATATGTACATTTGGGTGATGGTCGTGACTATAATTTTGAAGGTGAAAATGTGATTAGTGAAACTATGACTTTTCTCTCCGATGTCCTGGCCCTTCCCTCAGAAAGGCAAAGGTCTCTTTGTAGGAATATCTCTGAGCAGAATGGCATTACCTGCAGGTAATGATTTTCCTAGGAAGCTCTTAATATGCCAGAATCCTACTCAGTTAATTCACTATAGGACAGTGAACTGACCAAGGCAATTTCTGCTGTTTTCTCTGCCTCCTGTTACTGTAAACAGGGATGCCTTCTACTCCATCTCAGAGTAAGTCCTTGGCTTTAATCCAGTCTGCTGCTGACTGTTTTCTCCCGGTGCAGCCTCTGTGCTATTGAATCTGTTTGGCTGTCACTCTTCCATGGTTTGGGTGTTTTGTCATTTTTTGATGCCAGGATGCGTTTGCTGTCAGGAGGAATTTACAGGCACATTAGCTTGCCTGTCAGGGGCAGGGAGCCACTCCAGCTGCCACATGGAGCTCCTTCATTTTCTGCTGGCTCTGGTGAAATTTCCCACCTGCACTAATTATATTATTACCCTGATGCAAGTCTCTGAAATAATAAAATACCTGTAAATCCTGCTGCTTGGACTTTAGAGCAATCGCAGTTGGTTTTAAATAATTCACTGTAAAATCAGCTGGGAGAACAGAAAGCTGTGCAGTCTTAATGCCTGCTATTATTATGTTAAACCTCGCCAGAGTAGGGGGCAGCATCAGAACTTAGAAACAGTTGCTAGGTAGGGTCTGAGCAGTGGTTTTTTTTGGGCTGGATTTCACAAGTTCACAGTAATCAGCACCCTCTCTCTTTTTACTGGTTATTGTTTTTCACTGATTAACCTTGCTCTCTTCTCTCTCCCTGAGAGTACCGCTGGTTTGTGGCCATTGATGGCAGCTCTAAAATTAGATGGCAAGGCTGCAGGGCAGGGCAGATTGGTTCTTCCTCCATGAGACTGAGATCTCCTGACTTGTCTTTGGGACGGTTTTCTAGGGGCTGTACAGAAACATGAGATTCATCCCTGCACAGTGTCCCAATAAGTTTATTAAAGAAAATCTGAGAATATTGTTATAACAGAGTTTGGGATGCAATACCATCTGCTGTGGCTTAGCAGAGATTCTTGTGCATGGGATGCTTGGGGGATTTCAAAGCTCAGCGAGACACAGGGACCTTGTAAAAATGTTCCAGGTGGAGCATGAGATGCACTTATGCAAAGTTGCTTTTGCCCCAGCATGATTACACTTCTGCCTTCCCTCTGGTAGTGGTTTGAGCTGTGAGCAGGAGAACGAGCTTGCAGTAGCAGTCCTTTACACTGTCACTTTCTACAGAAGCATGCAGCTACACAAAGCAATGAGGAGAGAAAAGAACATAGTGAGCCAACAATATCATTCAGCAAAGGAGTGGCATTAAAGTGTCATTTCCACAGGCTGGCAGTGGCTAAAAAAGCTGAATTTGTCCCTAAAACTCTGCCTGTTACAAATTTATGGGGGAGAGAGTTGGGATTTGAGGCTGATTCAAGAGAAACATTTAAAAATATGCTAAATTCTAATCTTGTGCTGAAGTTCATTATTCAGCATAACACATGCATATGTTTTGAGCTGACTTCAGGAAGATACTTAAGCACACACTTATGATTTAATATATGTGAAGTATTTTGTGGAAACAAGGCCTCTCTAAAAGAGCAGCAGAGGAGCTGTTTTTAGCATTTAAATATATTTATGGGTAGTTCCTAGTACTACATGCTGCAGCATAGCATCCTAAAGAAACTAAAAGCAAGCTTAAAAAGGAAAGAGCCTAGCAGGACAAAAGTAAGACATGGTAGATGTATAACAAGCAGATGGTTTTCTTGCAAAAAAACTTAACTGGACAGGATAAAGACTATTCCTTGCATTTTATGTATAAAATAAACAGTGGTTTTCATCTGACTCACTGGAAGGACTTAGCTTCTAATAAAATCATCCCTCTGGTACCTGTGGGGTCACTACAGCAGGAAGAGTGCTATGGTGCTCATTTATGTTAAGAATAGATTATTAGTTTTATTTGTCTTTAAAAAAGAAGAGTTGTATTTTCTTTTCTTCCCTATTGGCCAGTTGGTATAAATAATCCCACTGAAATCAATGTGAATTTTACAGCTATCATTGTTAAGAGAATCAGACTATGGTATTTGTGTACTTTTTTAGAAAAAGCTTCTCAAAAGGTCTTTCTTGTACTTCTTTTGTATGTCAGAACATTTGCGACTTACTTTTCATCTTTTCCGTGAAAGTCTTGAGAACTGGAGGATTATAGTTGTCATAAAAATGAAATCTGGAAGGGCTAAGGGTCTTAGTCAGACTGGTTAGAAGCTGTCAGGTTTTAGTTGTACTTTTAGCTTTTATTTAATCAAACCCCAGACAACAAATTGTTGAAAGAAATTTTCCTTTTAAAGTATTTGTCATTCTTGCTTCTTAAGTTTCTGTTCTGGAACTCTCCCATGAACTGTCAAGAAAGTCACACCTCTAACTTTGGCTTGTGGGTAGGATTGTTCTACAGTTTAAATATCTGAAGCAGTCACCCTATGCTCTCGATAGAAATGGGAAAAAAATTGCCCCAGTATATAGCAATTCATCTCACCTACAACAGATACTTGAATAAGTCTCCTGAGTCCCACTCCAGAGATTACCACCTCTCTCTACTTGTGATAAAAGGAGCCCATGGGATCTAGTCCACACTCAACTAACTTTTAGACATCTCAACTGAGGTATCAAGCAGTAAATTCAAGCTAATGAATCCACCTCTCCTGGTCATTAATTCTCTGCCCTGGCCTTTGTTTTCTTCAGCCTGCTTGTCCCTGCCCTTTGAGGCCTTCACGCTACACTCAGGCAATCAAGCATTTTGCTTTCACTGAGGTCAGTGGCAGTATTTGTAAATTCTGGAAAAGTGGTTTCTTTTCAAGGACAGCATCATATAGACAAATAATCATTGCTCTGAAAGTTCCTGAAGTTTGAAATCCAGCTGTGGAGATCACTTTGAGTAGGTAGTCTCAGGGAGAGGAAGATATGTGGAGAACAGGGAATACTCCTGACTGAACAAACTTGTCAGTTCCATAGGGAAGGATGGAAAATTTAATCTTGCTCTTGTTTTGGGTTAAGGAACCATCTTTTTGGTCTCAGTTCATATATAATGTTGTACAACAGGTTCCTGGCCTGGGAGAGGGCTTTAATTTGGGCTAGGTTAAGGCAAATGCATAACAATGCAGAAGCTACATTTGTGTTTCTCCTAAGCCTGAGGAATGAGTGTGCAGGGCATCCCAGTGGAGGTGAGATAACCTATCTGTCCTTTTAGCTAATCAATAGCACCATATGATTTTTCTGCCTGTGGGAGTTGTTTCTGTTTTTCAAGAGAGGAAGGGGTAAAATGGCCAGAAAATGCATTTTTCATTTCATTTTGAACACCGTTTTCCTCACCAGATGACAAAGCTCTCGATGATGGCATAAAACTGAGTGTAGCAATAAATACTAGAATTGAGGAATATATTATAACACACAGTTTTGCTTCCCCGTGGACTTCAAGGAAGCAAAATCTGATTTGACAGTATGTCCGCCTCTGTCTTTCAAAGGTGCTTAGCCTTGACAATTTTGGTTGAGATTTTTATTGTGTATGCTGGTCAGGGAAGTAGTGGTGCCTGCTCTTCGCTGAAAAGAGGGTGATTTGAAGTTATTGTGAACAGAGCTTGTGCTGCACTGAGGATTCTCTTAACAAAAGACTGTTAACATTGATCCAAATGAAATAATAATATGACTGAAGATGTTAGAGAGGTGGATCAATACAAGTTTAAGATACAGTGGTAGCACTTGTTTCCCAAGAGACCGTAGCATGAAGCAAGTACTAAGGCTGCTACACTGCTGAAAACATAATAATTTAATGTAAACTTGAAAGCGATTCAGATTGAAATAGAGAGAATATTGTTTTTTATTAAATCCTTCAAGGCTCTTGTTCCTCTTTGTTAGCCAAGCTCCTCTACTCGATATACTCTCTTGTCTCCAACTCCAGCCTGAAGTGAAAAATAAGCATTAATCTTATTATCATTGCTTTGGTGCAACAATATCATAGGTGCTCACAAGAATACGCAATCCTGCCCAGATTAATTCTTGTGTCTGACACCTGATGCAAAACTTTCTGAAGTTAAAGGGACTTTCTGCACTGAGTTAAATGGCCTTCAGGTAAAGTGACATGAAAATGCAAGCAAAAATGGAGAGCAGAAGAATGACCTATAGATAAGGGGTATTTTGATTGCTTTGCTTTCTTTCTTCATTATTTGCCTCCTGTCATGTAATAAATGCCACCTCAGCTCCACTTCTCTTCAGTTTTCATAGGATCATTGATAGGATCATTCAGTCTGGGATGGACCTCAGGTCTCTGGTCCAATCTCCTGCTCAAAGCAGGTTGCCAGGTTGCTTAGGGCTTTATCCATCTATGTTTTGAAAAGGTCCAGGACAGGATGGAGACTGCAAAACCCTGCTGGGTGACCTATTCCTATGGGGATAGTTTGTCCTGATATTCAGACTGAAGTCTTTTTTTCATGTCTGCCTGTTGTCTGTCATCTTCCCACTGTGCACCTTGGTAAAGTTGTCAGTTCCGTTGTATTATTGGCACATGTTCTGCTAAGTCTGCCATCTCATCTCCAGACTGGCCAGGCCCAGCTCCCTCAGAGCCTCCACACAGGCCAAGTGCTCTGGACCTTGAGTGGTTGATGCCTTTACTATATTGTGGGACCTAAAAATGCACATGACGTTATAGATGTAATTTAATGAGTGCTGAGTTGTGAAGGATGATCACATTCCTTGATTGACAGCTCTGAATCCAGTTAACCTTCTTAGGTGCCAGGCACTGTCTTACATTCAGTTTGCTGTCTGTCGGTGAACCCTGTCCTTTTTCAGCAGAGCTGCTCTTCAGCCAGTAAAGCTCCAGTCTGTGTTGTTGTGGTTCATTCTTTCTTCCTCAGTACAGGACTTTCCATTTGTTCTTGTTGAGTTTTCTGTGAAGGTTTTTGCTGGCTTAGTCCTTCAGCCTGCCTGGATGACAGCCCAGCCCTTGAACATACTGACTGGTCTTCCCCACAGTTCTGTGGCCTCTGCAACGCTTATAACCGAGCCCTATGTAGCCTTTCCCAGATTGTTGACAGACACGGTTAGTGAGATCCCCAGACAGACCTCTGTGGTACTGCACTGGTTACCAGCTTCCAGACTGTGCATGACTCATTAACCATTTAGATAGTAACAAGGTGGGTTTGGCTGAAGACTGGAACAATAATTCCTGTGTAATGATTCTACATGCCACAACGTTCTAAAACATCGTAAAGAAGGGGTGAGCAACAGCATTTTGCACTTTGGTACAAAGTTTACTGTACTGTTAACACTCGCTGGTTCTCTAGTGAGTCAATGAAGGCATTAATGATCAATAAATCACTTCCTTGGGATATTTCAGCAGCAGCAAAGAAGATAGGAAAATGGCTGCAGTGAGCAAAATGACCTCCTTCCAGTCTCTGGTCAGGGAACGATGCTAATAAGCCTGCATGTAAAGATTTGTACAAAATCATCAGGCATCATAAAACCCAACTTTATGAGTCATCTCTAATAGCCACTGAAAGAAAATCAGCTGAAGTAAAGGAGCTTATGACCCAACACTCTAGGCTATCTAGCTTGCTCTTTTTTTTTTTTTCTTTTTTTTTTTTTGTATTGGTCCTTCATCAGTTAAAGCCTTGGAAACAGCAACATAAAGAAACAAATATTTCAGATGTCTGGAGGATGGATTAATTCCACTGAAGGGTGTATAACATTCCCCAAGCATCAACAGAATTCAGTTACCTTAAGTGTAGCTCCAGCTGTGAGTAGAGGAAGTGAACGAATGCTCTTCTTGCCACAACTTCTGCATGGCAATCATTGACCGCAAGCCCTTGGTCATTAATATATTCCCCATTTATACATTTGGTACCCGATGACAGAACAATAACCTGAGCTTGCCTGATGTCCAAACCTGTAGGAAGAAAAACAAAAGGGTTGTGAAATTGGTGAGGGTGAACATGATATCATGATTGTTAAGGTTCTTACAGGTTTGTAAAGTTCTCACATGCTTTGATGTGGCAGCCCAGACAGCTCTAATGGGATGCTTGTTAAGGCGATGATATGGCCTTTGGAATATGTAGGAATCTCACATCTCTGTGTTATTAGAATAATAAGGGCTCTATTTCAGTCTTGCTGCTAATTCCAAGATAAAAGCTTGCCATGGAGTTTACTTGTTAAATCAATAACCACATCATAGGAGAGCATATGCTGTAGGGAGGTAATAAAGATCTCCTGCAGTGCTGATAAATGGCCAGGTTTTTATGAGCTGTTGAAGACATTTTCTGGTGGGAACACACACTCCCTCTAATGCCAGGTTTCATTGCTATTCCACTATAAGTACTAAATAAAATGCAAGTAACACTTTTGGAGCTGCTCTTTAAAAAGCTCAGGGGAAAAAAAAAACACAGATGCAACTTTCAATCCAGTTTCCTTTTTATTTCTCCAAGAGCAGCTACTTTGGTGTCTTTTCCACTGTGACCTCAGAGATAAAGAATTTATCACTGAGGCCAGCTGTGTTCTCCATTGCATGTCTAGATATTAATGATGACAAATGAAATACATGGTTTTCTTGGTGCAGAGAGACACTTTTTAGGAAAAAATCCTGATTTCTTTGGAGTCAGAGGCAAAATGCTTACAGAGTTCAATATGACCTGGGTTTTGTTCCAAAATGTAGTTCATTCAGCCTTTTGGGCAATTTCAAAGAAGAGTTACAAATAAACTCAGCCTAAACTGAAAATGTCTATTGAATAGCATATTTCAGGATGCACCCCTCTGAATACTGAAGAATAAAGGAGCAGCTCTTGGGGAAAAAGGACTTTTCTGGCTGAAATGTTTGCTCTAGATGTGACAAAGTAGCTAAAGAGTGTAGGATTGTGTCTGACAGCTGCACACAATGCTTTTGTATAGGTAAGCACATGTACAGTACAGCAAGTTACACTACTGGGGATGGCATGGTTGTGCCCATGTAGTGTCACCTGAGATGCCTTTGCTGTCCTGCCTAACCTCTGGCTGCTGCTCCAGGTGTCCTCCTGAACAGCCTCGCCACGCATCTCACAGTGAAATCCATAAAGTGACTCAGTGGAAATGGATGGCCATATTTAAGGCACTGAGTCAAGCCCTCAAAATCTGATGAGTTGCTGATGAAGACAGGCCTGAGGCTGCAAGTACCCATACAGGGAATGGAAGCAATCTCACCATGGGCCATGGTGATGCTGTTTCCATTATGTTACTTTAGCTGGAGAAAAGCTTTAAGAATTATTTTATAGAGTCAGGAATATAATCTTTTTCTCATGATGAAGCTTATTGACTGGCAGAAAAATAAAAACAAAATGCAGAGATTATTTGGGTTGGAAGAACCATAGCTGGGGCCATATTTTCTTATAAGATCCATTGGTGTGATGCAAGAAAACAGCTGAACAGAGAAAGAACCCGTACTTTAAACATAAAGGGCTGATACTGTCAGTGATATCCCAGTTAGTAAACAGGAGTGGTAATACTTCATAATCTCCCCACAGCACTAGGACTAGTGGTGGATGAGATGCTATAGCACTGTTGCCAAGCTTAATGTACATAATAGCAAATGATAACAAAATTATCTCATGCCTATATCAATATGATAGCTATAGCAGTAGTCCAAAATGTTTAGTAGTATTATGGCATTGCAGCATTGTAACATTTGTAGGAGAGATTATAAATACTGTGAAAAATGGAGTTAATCACACCTGACTCCCCTGGCTGTAGCAGTCTCATACAGGAGTTGTTATAGGTACTTGTGATAAAGTACACATCACTGTATACCTGTGCTGGCAGTTTAGTCTCTAATTACCACTATAAATGTGGCCCTAAAAAAATGTTTGGGAGTATTTATGAAAAAAAGGAACAGCTGGCAATCTAGAAAACCTGAGAAGGGAAGACAGGAACACACGGGAGAATGCTGTGGACAAATGCAACTAAAAAGTGTTTGTATTTACTCCAGTTTTATTACTAGATAAGAAGCTGAGAGGGACAAATGGCTCCTTTGATACCAAGAAGTCTGTTTGTATATTAGAGTGGTTGTGATGTCACTTTGCTTCAGGTTCACTACTTTAATGAGAAGAATAATAGGTATCTTAGATCAGACACTTGTCTACTTAGGTAACTGTGTTTTTCACATGGACTAATACCAAACATTTTGTGAGGCACTGCCTAAAACATAGGTTTTTGAGTCCCATTCAGCACCTCAAAAAGTAGGGTATATTTTCCTGAATTGTATTTTCCTTGGTTGGAAAGTCCATGATGGGAAATTTTTTTTTTTGTCTATTTTATTTATTTACCAATGTAGACAGTCTTATTTTCCTCAGAGCAGCAGAAGTATACCAGAAGGCAATTCCCTTGCTGAGAAATCCATGAGCCTCTGCTTGTACCCAAGGACCTCTGTCAATACTCTTTCTCAGGGCAGTGAGACCAACTGCTTCCTTCTCCTTACATTAGTATATCTTCAGTGTTCCTTCCCATCTTCCCCTTCACCTTGCAGTCAAAGCCCCAGGGTCTGCAAACACAGAGCAGACCATCTAGGGAACCCATCCTGCTCTCCTGATCCCTAGGAGATCACCTTACTCACCTCTCCCAATCAGTCCGGTGCATGGTGTGATGCCTTTTATTATTTCAGACATTTTATTAATAAATAAACTTAACTCTTTCTCCGTTCCAGTATAAGATGATGTATGCACCCAGGATTTTCTGTGTTTTTCTCAAATGAAACAGAAAGGCAACCAACACTTACTGGTGCAGCAATAATATGAATCTCTGATGTTGTTTGTCATCACAGTGTCCACACAGTAGTAGCAATTGTGCTCAGAGTTTAAATTTTTGGGTGAATTAACTCTGTCTGTTGGCTTTCAGTGATATGTGCCCCCAGCGGGTAGCCATGTGTGGACACAGCCTGGGGTGTCTCTCAGTCCTGGCAAGGTGCACATGTTTGCAGAGCACCACTTAGATGTTGCCTGGGGCTGGAGGCAATGGTTTCCAAGAATTTGCAAAACTACTATGAGTGTTAAATATTAAAAATCTCCATGCATTTTCCATTTGCAATGACAGAAAATAATCCACAAGCCTCCATTTTCAGAAATACCCAAGAGTTATGTCTCACTACTGTGGCACTCAGAAACACAGGTGTACATGACTTATGCATTAGCTTTGAAATATTTACACCTCACTGGGGAGCCAAACGGGGAAAGTAATCTGCAACCAGTGTAGTCTGATTCAATGCTGCGTGTGAGGGCACCCACTATGACAAGAAATACTTCCAACAACCTGACAGTTGCCCAATGTGTTTAGGAGCACATATGTTAACAGATTGTCCTCTTGCATGCCTTGTTTTGTACATACGTAAGAGCTGGAGGTTTATCCCCATATGAAATACTTGATATTATTTCCAGTGAACACAGAAGGAATTTGTCTCTGAGAATAAGACACATGATACTTAGTTGATGAAGGCAAATTTTAACACTGACTGATCACATTGGCATTTTAGGCAGTGTTTCCAAGCCTTGCGCCTAGATACTTGCTTCAGTGATTCAGAATTAATAGGCACTTCTGAACATTTGTCTGTTTTGCATAAAAAACAGTCATTACTAACTCTTGCTATTAATGTTCACTTCCTATTTTATTTTGCTTGCAGAGTACTTCAGATTTCTCAAGTGATTTCTATTTACAAATCTCAAACCACCTCCTAAACATTGATTAATTTCACTTCAGACATGAGGAAGATCTAGACATCATCAAGATGTGCCTTGGAATGCCATTACTAGTGTGTCAAAATTCTAAACTAGCACTAACCTGGCACCAGATTCCTTGGCCTGCTGTATGTTCACTGCTTAGGGGTGTACAGAGGGTATGATCCTAGATGACATCTGCTCTTGGCAAGACCCATGTTCTTACTTGAAGAGAGCTGGTCTCAGATGAAAGACTCAGACATCTAACTGTGTTCAGGTCATTTGACAAACAAGAAGAAATGGGCTACATTATTATGACCTTAACTCCTGACCCACTGATTTTCAGAGTTCATGAGGCATTTCATTCCCTCGATGCTTTCTGCAAAGTAATGTTTGAGGAGACGTTAGGTTAAAGTAACTAGTGAACGATTTATAACAGGCACCTGCATTAGGTTTCTATTATTTGCCTAAAGACTCCTAATAGTTTTCAATTTGAAAAGGAAATGGAGCAGGGGAAAGGAAATTGGGGAGCTGTGTCAGCATACTGACTGAGTCCTAGCTAAAGCTGTGTTGATGGTGACAGCTGGGAGAGCAGAAAGGGAATTTGCCACATTTTATTTTCAAGCATTCTGCCAATTAATTAGTTGTGTTTAAGAACAAAAATGTACCCATAATGACACACTGTCTTTGATCATAGATACAGTCTAATAATCTTATGAAGCAATAAGTCTTTCTGGTGCTCTGTTGAAAGCTTGAGCCTTGTCCTGGGATCTGGTAGGCAAGGGGAAACTCAACCCTGTCAATGTCCAGACTTTCACATTATAGCTAGGTCATTGGAAAGAAAATGGGTTTTACTATAAGCCGTTTTCAGTTTCTGACAGCAGCCGTGGGATTCACATCAGCTGTTCTGGATAACTAGAGTTCAGATGTCTTTAGCTGAGCTAATCGCTGTAAACTCGAAGGAGAGGGAATTTCCTGGGAGACGATTCATCTGTCCTGTTTTAGTTATCTGCTTTTGGACAGTCTGCATGATACCTCAGTATTGTCAGCTTCTTCTCATGAACTCTGAAGACCTGTAGACAGCCAGCAGAAGCAGAGCTTTCTACACTGTAGACAGATGCTTGTAATAAGATTTATCTTATTAAAAGTAACCAAATACTATGTGCAAATTAAAACTCCCCAAATTGTAAGATGGCAAGCAGAGCAAATCTAATGTTTTCTAAGTTTTTTTCCTGATGTTTAAATGTCTATTTTTTTTCCCTCATGACAATTAAGGATAATTGTTCATCTTAATGTTGATACATTAATGGATGGTTGTATTGCCTCAAGCTGGGCTATTACACACATAAAGCTGTCTTCTGTGTATGATCTCTCTGAACATCAGTCTTGCAGCCACAGAGGTTGCAATAGAAATGATTGAAAAAGATGCTGACAGAGAAGACAGTAAGCAAGAAAAAATATGAAAGGTTTGCTCAGCAGATAAGCTGGATATGGAGAATTGTCTGACATCTTATGGACTACAGTTATGCGCTGTACTTTTAAGTCAGTTGTGGCTGTAAACTCAAACTGTCTACACTCATCTGCTTGAGACACAGCTCTACCAGTAAAACCAGAAAGTTTTGGCTACTCTAATCAATGTTTCCACTGACTTTAATAGAGTTGCTTACACTTCTAGTGTGCTGTGATCATCAAGATCTTCCATAGTACAGAATTTGTAGTCCTGCATATTTACGTGTTGGAAGAGGAAAATCAAAATCACTAGGTAATTGCAAAAGGTGTTGACTGCTACATGCAATCAGAAAACTGAATCGCACTGGCTGCATGTCAGGGAACTTCCGTGAAATTCAGTGAGCTTAATTCACATTGAGCAGGATGGAGTTTGCAACTGCTAATGCCACAATACAACTGGGATCACACTTTGGCTTCTCAGCAGCTGGCACAACATGTAGAGAAACACAAGTTAGAGTGCAAGTGTCTATGTCGCTGCATGTTTTAGACCCTGCTAGTGGTAATGAAATCTACCTTCTTTCTCAACGTGACACCATGAAGATAACTCGCTGCTTGGAATATATTTGTTTAACATTAGAAAAAAAATAGTTAGAAAAAAATCAGGTTTGATTAATTAAAAAAAACACATCTCTTTTACTGGGTTTCAAACAATTGACACAAAATCCTATGCAGGAAAAACGAAAGCCAGAAGTAATGATAATGTAACATCAGTCCTTGTGAATAATTCATGGGGTACAATTTCATGTTATTTTAAATGGTGCTACTTCTCTCACTGATAAGCAATAATTTTGTGTTCTTTCTTTACCTTTCTTTTAACAAATCAGTCAAAAGGATTGTCTATTGTTATCTGCAAGAAAGTGTATTTGGAATAATTTTCAAGTCAGCTTAAATAAAGCTCTGATCACAGAGGAGTTTTTTTTTTTTTTTTTAATACCCTCTACTTGTAGCAGAATATGTTCAGGTTTCCATTTCAGGTTTGTTAGGAAAGGAAAATTTCTTGATACTACATAGCACTGACAGGTCTTGCATTATTTCCTGTTATCTTCTTCCCTGGCAGCTCTACCACATCCTTAGAATGGCTTTAATTTCATAACACAAGACAGTTACAACGTAAAAGGGCAGTAATGCTGGAATAACACCCTGGGGAGACATGTCGTGGGTACAGTCCTGCACTCTACTGTCCCCAGGCAGGTCTCTGAACCTGTGTAGAGCTCTGTGGGGCCCTGCATTGCCAGGTTGCAGACTGTGCTTGCCACCTGGGGAATAGGCAATGGCCCATCCAAAATGCTTCTGCAACAGAGGCAAAGAGCTCCTCTCCCCATTTTGTTCCTGAAAAAAAGTGGGAAAAGGACATTTCTCTGTAAAAGGAGTTGAAACCACTGCCTGTGTTTACTAATGCATGCACAGGTGTTGGTCTATGACCTCAAGTTGCACCAGAGGAGATTTAGATAGGATATTATAGAGAACTTTTTTACTGAGAGAGTTGTTAGACACTGGAACAGGCTACCCAGTGAGGTGGTGTCACCATCTCTGGAGATATCTAAAAGCTGTGTAGATGAGGTGCTGAGGGACCTGTTTTAATCTTCAAGGTCTTTTCCAACCAAACAATTCTGTGATTCTACGTTAAAATGAGGAACGTGTTTACTCAGGTCCATCAATCCATTTGCCCTGTTACTTGGTGATGTATCTACAATGACCTCTTTTGCAAGGTTTCAAGAGGAGTGGAATCAAGACGCATGTGTAAGGAAGCAGATGAGGATCAAGAGACTGGTCTGTGTGGTATTTCAGTTTCAGAGTACAGTATGGCTCCTGACACAGAGCTCTGCTATCCCCAGCTCTGCATTGAGATCTGGAGACAACAACAAAAAGAATATGTAGCCATAAAAGAAGAATTGTTTACAGCATAGAGCTATTAACAATATGCATTTGTCTGCCAGCCAGAAAGACACTGCTGCAGCTCTATTTTTTCTCTCCATTTTCCACTGTACCACTGGTGGTGATTGTGATTATTTCGGTGACAAATGAGTCTGGGACTTCCAGCTCACAACTGGGTGTCCCAAGGAGCAGCTCTGGGGTGGATGGGAGCAGATGATGAGAAGAGTAGCTGACAAAAAAACTGTGAAGGAAGGAGCATGTTAAGGGCTTATGAAATATAATAGCAGAAGTCTGAACAAAAGACAAACACATAGCTAGCAAATATTAGGAATAAAGAAGTTGCTAGCAGGGAGGTTAAAGATATTTGGTAGTATAAATGGAATGTAGTCTTTGAAATGCTGGAGTTGTGCAGGGATTTCTTTTCCTGATGTCAAACTCTGGGTTATGTGAAAGTGAATATATTGTATTTCTGTGGAAGGAGAGAGTGTGGAGAGGGCCTCTGAGAGTCTCATATTTTCTTCCTTCATTACTGTGCTGGGTAATCCTGTCTCTGACTGTGCTGCCTAGGGAAGGCTATTCTCTGCAGTACTCTTCATCTTTGTCAGTGAATGAGCAGGGACAGAGGCACAATCCCCTGAAGAAGCAAGAGCCAGGGTATTGTCTGAGAATGGCCATGGCTCTTCTTTCATAGCCAGGCACAGTAAACTTCCCTCAATACCATTGGGTGTTTCTTCGTGGACAACTTCCAAATTCAGTTCCTCTGAAAGAAAAATCCCTTTCTGTAACAAGCTAGTTCTGAACTGTTCAATCACATTGTCAGATATAAGTCTTGCAGAAATACATTTTGCAAGATGTTCCTATGCAGATCTTTCTAGTAAGTCTGACTCACAAGGAGGACTTCCCATACCAGAAATGAATGGAGAAGAGGTGGAGATGAATCAGAAAACAGGGACAAAACTGCTGAGGGCTGCAGAGGATAGTGACCCAGCAGGAAAGAGTGCAAAACTTAAATATGTAAACCTGTGGTAACCAACACCTATGAGGATGGTGTAAATGCTTCTAAGTATCTGAAGGGTGCAAACTCCAAGCAGAGAAGTGGATACCGAATTTAGAGCAGTACCACTGAGGTCCTGGGATGAAATAACAGAAAATAGAAAGTTGAATAACTGGTGAGAATTATTAACAATGAGACTCATTAGAACAGAATGGTTTCCCAAGGTAGTGTTGAAAGCCCTAACTGATTTATTTGAATCCAGACTGGAAAAATCACTTGGGAAAGCACCACAGGGAACAAAATTGTGCTTGTGGGGAAGTGGAGAAGGTGACTTGGTGGTCTTTCCCAGTTCTAATTTCTATGGTCCATTTCTCCCCTTGCCTTAGTGAATGGAAAGGATGAAATCCCATCAGCTTTGAGGGAGGTGGCAGTGCTGTGCTTGCAAGCACCAGTGCCCTTTGCTTTCATTTCCTTTCCTCAGTGTGGGCTTTGGAAATCTGGAGGGAGAGAAAGGAAAGTCAGATGAAGCCCTTGCATGCTTCTTCCCCATACTAAATTCAGGAGGATTTTTCTAAACTTAATCAATGTTATTAAAAGGTCCTTTCCTTTAGTGTGAGTTTGAACACTGCTTTTTTCCTCAGGAACGGAGCTGTGTAGGGGCTTACAGATAATTTAAAAATAGGACCGAACTACATTTTTTCTGTCAGTTCCTCAGTGCAGGTATCTGTGTTTCTCTAGTAAATGTTGCACCACTGATTTCTGAGCATTAGGTATATTGTCAGTTTTCTATGCTGATAACATCCTTAATTGCAATGAGAAAGGATGAAGTCCCGAATACGGATTTTGGCAGATAAATATTGGAGGAACTTTTTTTTTCTCTCAACTGTACTTGAATTTAAGAAGTTTTCTAATGTATTTTACTATGTCAGTAAAGTAAAAGCAATGGTAATTGTCACTAAGCCTTTATTTACCCAAGAAGATTATGTTTTTAGGATGAGCTGCACTCTTTGCATTGAGACTGGGACAATTTCCAATTTGGCTTATCACAGAGCAGAATGAAAGTCTGAACTTTCTGTCTCCTTGTTAACTATTACACCCATCCTTGTGGCCAATGCAATTATATGTGACACAGAGCCAGGGCTTCACCTGCACCCAGGTTTTGAGAAGAGTCAGTTAGTATTTCAATCAGAAATATTCTTTAAACAGTCAGGAACAAAAGTTAAGTCCAGAGACTTAAATGGTCTCGGATAAAAGTGTGTCTGAGAAGAGTTAGCTGCTCTGTCATGGAAACCAGAACAACCTGTAGGCACAGTGGGCAAGAAGAGGTTTGCTGAAAGAGCTGACCAGAAGGCACCAGATGTGCTGTAGATACCTATAGTTTGTGCAGCAGGTTTAAAATGGGGGCTTTATTCCTTCCCAAGTTGGGTCATTCTTCCATGAGAGTGACTAAAACTGCCAGTACAAGGCAGGCATTTTCCCCTCTTCTCGCTGAACCTCTGCTACCAAACAGCTAAGAGGACAGAATTAGGTTAGAAAATAACAGCAAAGACAGGTGGTGTGATCTGCTGTTTGGGGTGTGCACCTCCAAAAGCAAACTTACTTCTAGCCGGCGTAGGAATTTTACCTTGTTTAGAGTAAAATATATAATCTGGCCTGGAGAGATGACCTTGAATTTATTTTTCCCCACTCTGTGCAAAGCTACAAGGCTGTGTCCCATCTCATATTTTCTGTTGCTATGTAATGAATGTAATGTGATGTTATCTTCAACTACTTTCTGTTCCTTAGTACTCTTTTAATAGAAAAGATGAAGAAACACCCAGTGTTGTGGTTGTAGAGGGCAGTGCTTGCAGGGGCATAACTTAAAAGAAGTGATGTACCTGGTGGAGCCCCAGTTTTAACTGCAAAATCCTCTGACAACCTTTGAGCTGGAATTTAGAAGCCTAAATCTGCTGGGCTGCAAGAATCCTAGTCTACTCAATATAGGTTCATGTTACAAAATCCAGGAGCAGAGTTGCAGCTGTGGAAAAAAGATGCTCTTACGGAGTTGAATACTATTTAGAGACAACCTGAAGATTATTGGTTTAAAGTTTATAACCAGAGGAAAAAGGATTTCTGAGGAAGTAATAGATGTGTTTTCTAACTATATATCTATTTACCTATTTTAAAATATTTTGAGAAAAATCAGTCATCTAGTGGTGATGTAATAGCCTGGGCACCTGGAAAAACAACTTCCAACAATGTTAAACGATTCTTTGCCACATCCTTAAAAGTATCATAAGATTTTCAAAAGCCTTCCAGTAGTTTGGGCATTCAGTTTTGATTTTGGGAGTTTAAGTCTGATTGAAACACTGAGTCTCACCGAGACCAGGCTTTTATCATCCATCTAACCATGGGGGACCCAAGAGCCTAAATTACTCCTGTGACTCTCTTCTTGAAGAGTTCTGCTCTGGACACTAATCTGTAAATTACTGAGTTTCTCTAATTAGCTTGTTTACTTAAATCCAACTTGGAATGGAGCAGATTGATACTCTATATTGGGCCTGAATTTTCCACTGTATTTTCCTATTTCGTAATTTCCCTCTTTAAACTAAGGATCAGAAACCAATTGGCCATCAATATTCCTGATTGTACTTAGATGTCAGGTTTTATGAGTCTTAACAGGACTGTAAAGATCCATGGAGACATATTGTCAAGTTTATTTTTTTCTGTTATTCCACTTAGCAATGATTAAGATTCATTCCCTGGGATACAAGTGATAATTTCCCATCTTTTATCACAGCATGAAAGTGCTATTTAGGGCTCTTTTGTCCAGTTAATCTTTATTTCATACAAGATAACTGAGAAGACCTCCTAGTTTGCTCTTAACATCAAAATGATTGTCAATGTTAAAAAAAAATATATAGAAGAGGAGAGAAAATTGAAGTGAGAAATCAACTCATAACCTTTTTCCTATGAATGCCAGCCTCCTGTGAAAAGGACTGAACTTTCTTAATGCTTCATTTTTAACAGAAAGTATGACAAAAAGTTCCTATCAGTATTTAAACTGCTAAGATTTGTCAAGCACAAATGGGAAAATAGTGTTTAAATAGCAGTCTAATTTTGTCTGTAATGATTATGGGCGGGTTTTTTTGCAAAGAGGACCTCAGCAATAATACATCATCTCTGCATTGAGTGACAGGAATTCTTTACTGTGTCCAGTGACTTCAGGAAGAAATGTATGCCCGTGTCTATTCAGAGTTGGCAAAGGCAATCTTTCTCCACAGTGTAAATAAACAGCATAAATGTTGCCAGTCTTGAGATCACAGCACCTGCACAGTTCCCACCTCCACATCCCACCCCACACTGCCCTGCCTTGGGTTTTCCTGTCTCCTGCTCAGAGGACAGGCAGCACTGTCAGTGCTCTCTCCTTGATGACCTGTGTAGCAGTAAAGCTGGACATTCTATCTGCCAACCTATGAGGAGACCACGTTTTTTGCTGAGCCCTTTGCTGCTTTCTCACCAGTGGTTCCTCAGCCTCCTCTCATCTGACAATCTGTGACTCCCTGCATAAGGGATGGAGGCACCTGAGAATGCTGTGGTTTCATGTTTGTTGCCTTGTGTTAGAAAAGATGTGTTTTCTTGCCCTTGTTCTTTTTTTTTTTTTCCAACTGTATCCACTGGAATAATAATANTTCACATTTGAGAAGTTTTGCCTTCCTTAATAATAATTAATAATAATAATAATAATAATTAAAAATTCCTTTCTTCATGTAAACTTTTCAATAAAAAGGTACAACAGAGCAGTGGATCAAAATATAATGTTCAGATTGCACTTGAGAGACAGGGACATACAGGAAGAGGGGGAGCTGGTAGGTTACCTCAATATGTGACAGCAAGAAACGGTATGTTCAGCTATGGTTATTGCACACCCTGAACTGAAATACTGGTTGTTCCTGGCTGATAGCCAAACACCCACACAGCCTCTCACTCACTCCCCTCTCCCGTGGGACTGGGGAAAAAATAGTTAGGAAGGTAAGAAGACCCATGGATTGAGATAGTGATAGTTCACAGTTGCTTGGCAAGCCAAATACCATAAATCCAAATGTCTTTCCCTCCTTCTTTGCTTGTACTGGCACTGCTGAGCACAGTCATGTTACATAAGATAGCATCATATAAACATCATATATCCTAGTCAGCAAGGGACTCTATCTTGAATTCAGTTACATCTTATATCTAGTGTGATAATTCGCTTCTATCTAGGCAGTTTTTTGGAGGTTATCCCGATGTCTACCAATCAAGTGTTTTGAAAATTTACTTTAAAAGATTTGCATCAAGATTTTTACTTTTCATGACAATTCAGAGCAAAGCATAACTAAATACATTAGACTGTTTGTTTTTCTGACTAGTAATTTATTATTGTGGAACATTCAGTCAGTTAATAACATAATTTTCTACATTTTCTTTCTCATACTTTGAAATTTGCCCTGGGTGCTACAGCTAAGTCAATTCCATTGCCCGAATGTAACTCTCTTTGGTTTCCCTGGGAAACTGAAAAGGCAGAAAAAAAAATGTCAGAGTTCAGGAAAAGAAAACCAATCTAGCACACTTCTGTTTCATGTGTGGAGATTTTGTATTATCTTAAGAGCAGTTATCACAGAATCACATTGTGCTTTTTACCAGCTTTGTCTGAAAACTGTACAAGCACAGATAAATCTGTTTCTAGTCTGGATGACATTAAACTGAAATGAAGGTAAAAACAAATTAATTTTTGTCTGCTATAGGGTGTATGGTACCAAATGCAACAAGACATTCCCGGATTTGTTTTTGTTGCTGTCAGTAGTAAATTGCTTGTGGAGATCTAAAGGCTTTTCTGTCAAATTTTATGTTAAAAACACAGGAAATTGGTACTAATTTGAGTGTTTGGAGTAGAAGAATCTGTCTGTGACAACTTTCAACCGATTTTGTCTTTGCTGCTTCTGGGAATGATGATGGGGAACAGACCACAAATCTACAACTTTAGTATGGAAAATAATGACATAAATGGCAATTTATTTGTCTTGCCACTGTTGGCAGACATTCTTGTGCTGGAAAGAACTCAAACCTTCCTGGAAAATGTATCAATATAAGGATGTTTTCTAACTTTTTTTCTGTGAATCACTTCATATCTGTGAGTTTCTTTTCTAGGCTCCACAAAACCAGTAAGATATTGACAAGTTGGATGGCTGACAGACGGAAGGAATTAAAAAAAGAGAATTGAGAATTATAAAAGAAGCCTTCAGGGAAATGGTTGGTGAACATAAACAAAATTAGACTTTGTCTTAGTGATGACTAAGATGAAATATGAATTACAGATGTGTAAAATACCACTAAGGTCATAGAGCTCATAGAAAACCCCTCTCAGAAGGACACTTTCACCTCTTCCTCTTAGAAGAGACATAGTCATAACTGCCCAGCAAGGCTAGCAGAAGCCTGGATGTGTAGCTTCCATCTATCAGCACTATATGCCCTCAGCAGCCACAATTTTGGACATTATGATTTCTTTAGGTGACTTCTCTTCCCATATCACAAAATCACAGAATGGTAGTGGTTGTAAGAGACCTTTAGAAATCATCTAGTCCAACTCCCCTGCTAAAGAAGGTCCACCTAGATCAGGTCACACAGGAACGCATCCAGGTGGGTTTTGAAGACCTCTAAAGAAGGAGACTCCACACCCTCCCTGGGCAGCCTGTGCCAGGGCTCCCTCACCTGAACAGTGAAATAGCTTTTCCTTATGTTTAAATGGAACTTTTTGTGTTCCAGTTTCTTTTCCATTACTCCTTGTCCTGTCACTGGTTGCAACAGAAAAAGTGACGCCCCAACCTCCTGACATTCACCATTTAGATATTTGTAAATATTAATGAGATCTCCCCTCTGTCTCTTCTTATCCAGACTAAACAACCTCAGCTCCTGCAGCCTTTCATTGTATGAAAGATGTTCCAGTCCTCTCATCATCATGCTGGCCCTGTGCTGGACTCTCTCCAGAAGTATAGTGTGGGGTTTTAAACTGCTTCATTAGTCATGAGGCTGCATTGGCTCCATCATGCTTTTTGAAGCAGGTTGAAGCCTAGCCTAAAGAAGGTAGGAAGTAGTATATTGGAAAGGTAGAATGGGATGAAATTCTTAATGAGAAAATGTACACTGAGTGTAAGAAAACCGGACAGGGACACTAAACTGGGTACAGACTCCCCTCCTACAGTGATTTAAACAACAATTCTTGGCTCTAGTAAATCAGTTTCTTATAAAAGGCATATTTAAACATTCTTCCTCATAATCCTGTTTGAAAAGAGCTCTTTTAAATGAATTATAGCTCTTTGTTTAAATCTTATGAGCACCACAGACAAGAAATCTGACTATGCCAAGGCAGCTGGTATGCTGGGTCTACTGTGAATCTTTCCCAAAGTCAAGCATACTCTTACTTTTGATATTCTTAGTACTGATTATGTCTCTGGTGGTCTACAGGATTTAAAAACTGTGTTTTGTGTTTGTACAAGACTGTGCCTGTGTAGCACTTAAAAAATGGAAAACTTATCCATTATTCCAGATTCTCAGATAATATGAAAGATAACTAACCAAAACAGATTAAGCATAATAAGAACAAATTTAGCTGAGGAGCAGTTCAGTTTCAACCAGAGTTCTAAAAGACTTTGAGGTCAACTTCATTACTTCTGATTTCAGGAGAGGATTGTTTTCTCGTTTCATATCAGAAAGGAGGAGAATGTTACTCTGCACAGAACTCTTAGCTGTATTTAAGTTCTGTGACTGGAAAAGATCCAGCAGATAATCCTGTCTCTACCCTGCTACCTTGCAATTTTCACAACTGTCCCTACTGAATCTAGCTAATGTAATTGTTGAAAGGAAGGAGTAAGACAAGCCTGGATGAATTATACATGCCTTTCCCCTCTGAGCTTATCCTCTCATTTCTACACTCAATCCACTGCTCCATGTGTCTGAGGGCGAATTAAGTTTATGACAGTATCTTCACAACTGACATCCTCATAAATACTGAGGTCCCCCAACTGAGGTATGCTCATGAAGAAAGAAAGATTGTCTGTGCAGCAGTTTCATCACAGGAGTAAAGATTTTTGTGTAGTATGTGTCCAACAGTTAAGTCTTCACAAGAGTGAAGACTTTAGCCTTGCTGATAAGTGCTTCCCATGGTTAGAGTAGAGCAGAATTAAAACTACATTATCTGAGTTTTGATTAGAAACTTCATTTTGATTAGAAAGGAAATGAGCTGAGATTTGTTTTTGTTGTCAGTCTAAAATGAGGTTTATGGTAACCTTGTACAACACGAACTGGGTATTCCAGATCCAAAAAAGCAACTAATAAAGAATGTTTTTTATTGATAACTGAAAAACTCCATCTGTTAGGAAATGCAAATTCAGAGAGCTCTGTGTTTTGTCCTGTAAACAAAGCAACGTAGGGACATATTTATGAAGAAATCTTTACCTCTGTTGCCAATATTTTGTGTGAACTTACTTGAGGTGTAAATATTTAATGGCTTTTTTTTCTCTTCATTACTATTTATTTTTTCTGTGTGGGAGTAAAGGCAACCTTCAATACTGTGGACCAGGTAAATAATGTATTACTTAGTCATGAAAAATGCCAGAGGAAAAGAAATGAGAGGATATCTTACCTTTGGTCATCACGATGCCTGCAAGAGTTTTGTGGCGGGCATGCATGGAAGTGAAATTGTCTGTCAGCTCCTGGAACTTCTGTGCAACCATTTGGTATACAGAGTCAGCAAAATCCTGAAAGACACAGTCAGAAAGAATTTTTTCACTTCTTTGATTGAGGCACCTGGATGTGTCTGCAGATTAATCACCTGTTGTCAACAGCTGAGTGGTCTCTTGTAGAATTAGACACCACCTATCCAAGCAAAGATAAAAGAAGCATCTCTTTGTTGACTACGCACATTCATGCTCAGTAGTGGCCAAATTAACTGAATTAAAGTTAGAGACCCTTGCTGACTACGCGTAGTGTTAAAGGGAGAAGATTTCAAGACTGACTTTTTTTCAGCCTCATAGATGTTGATTCAGTATTAGTTCACAAGAAATTTGTTGGTCCTTAAAGCATTTTATTGTAGTGAGCTGAAGAGGCAGACGTGTGACTCAACCAACCACACATTTCCATGAGCCCACTGAAAATTTCTGTTAGTCCTCTGAAGTGTGAGAGCTGAACTGAGGCATAAGTTATATATAGATAGACATCACCTGTTTCTGCATTCAAGGTTAGTTTTTAGTAGATCACAACCACTGAGATAAAATGATCAGCTCAGGAATCTGGGCTATGTTCAATGCTGTCAGAGGAGTACTATGGTCAGTCTTGCTTCTGTCCTGACAACCACTGCGACGAAGGGAAGGGGAACCTCTGATTGCACATCCTACCAAAGCTGTTGCTTGCACAAGATCAGTGGAGTGCAGTAATGCTGAGGGATAGGTCTGTCAGGTCTCTTCCTTAGCACAGCGTCTTTGTTTAAAGGTCCGTTTTTCTCACAAAGTGGGCTCTAGAGATTGTGGGGTCTTGTACCCCCAGGTCTGGATGAGTCCAGTCACCAGGGAGAGCCTTGGGAAACTGGGTACCGAAGCCAAGCAGAGCAAAAGGTCTAAAAAGTGAATTCTGCAGACTGCCTATGGATGAATGTGAACTTAAATCAGCTCTAGCACTCCTGAGAACTCAACTTCTTGGACTATTTCCCTACTGAAACATTTAGTATCTTTTCATTCACATAATCTCTGCACTTTGTTTGGCACAGAGCCCTTCAAGCATACATTAAAGATAAGTTAGAAGAATGCTGTTTGTGAGCATGGCTTGTTCTTAAAGTGTTTTGCAAGTCTGAAAATAAAAAAGTCAAATCCAAAGGATTTTTTTTTTTTAGCCAAATGACTTCTTTTGTGAAACTAAGATGCACCTACAAATTCCACTAGGAGCAGTTCCTAGGAACTAGACCTTACTCTGGGATGCTGACAGGAGCCCAGCTGCCATCCTGTAATTTGTTTAACCCTGAGTGATTGTGTCTGTGTTATGAAAAGTAGCTTGACCAAACACAATTGCAATTTTTCTCATGATGTTGGCTAAGCCACCTGGGGGATGGTCTTGGTACAACAACCCCTTTGAATACATTTTGTCTCTTTAAGTGGGTTCATGGCACATATCATGGAGAGGTTGTGTGTTATTCATCCTTCCTGACCCTGAAAGACCAACAGGGATGCAGAAGTAAGGAAATGTATTTCAATAGATTGTATCCATTATTATTTCTCCTAAAACTATTAATGCTGATGTAAACATGTTGGTGAAAACACAGTATTTTAAATTGAGAGAATATACAGCTATTTTTTAGAGGAAAGCAGATTCTAATTCACAAATATTATCAGTAATACCACTGCCACTGAGAGCCTCTGCAGGCTGTACACCATATGTTTCTACAGTTTGTTGCAGAAAGTCAGCTTAATTTTTACACATTATTATAGCAAATATAAAAAAAATGAATTAAATAAAATATAGCAACAATTAGACAACTCCCTTTTCATAAAAACTGGAATATTTTTCCCATGTACAATCCCTATAAGCGATTGCAATTTTCCCAAACATACAGAACATAGGATTTTTCAGACAGAATAATTTTTCTTTGTTTTGCTAAATGCATCTTTCCAAGGTATTGCTCTGGGAACAAAGCATTTACCCAAACAGACAGTTTAATAAAACATGGAATATAATATGCTGGCTCATTGCAAAAGAAGGAAAGAGCCCTATAAACCCTTTCTGGGAGATGCATGCAAGACTCTACACTAGAATTAGATGAAAACTAAGAAAAATTATCAGTAATAGTTTGACAGTTCCTAAATGGAATTTCACTTTGTCTGCGTTTATACCTCCTCTAATCGAATAGTCCACAACTACCATGTGAGCAAGGTATTGTTCATACAGTGCTTCTGAAGGATGAATTTTGGGTCAATTCTCATTTGTCAAGCATCAAGGCACTCTTGTGATATAAATGCAATTACAGTTGCTTTACAGATGAGTGAGTGAAGGCACTAAAAGTGTGAGGGACTGGTCCAGGGGAATAGCACAGAGCTGGGCACAGCCAGGTGTTCTGATTTCCTGATGCTCTGGCTAAGTGCTCGGTGCTGGAACACTGCCTGTCTTTCATAATATGAAAGTTTGTTTCTAAACTTTTTTTTCCTACTGAAGAGTGACTTCATCCATAACGTAAAACTAAAGTGTATTTGCAGGATTGATATAACTGGGTCCCATATGGTGGACTGTAAATCTGATCAGCCTTATTTAGACTAGAAAGAAAGAAAGAAAAAAAGAAGAGTATTGAAATAAATATCATCATTTAAAAACCAAATGAAATTATACATTTCATCTCCTGCAGTACAGCAGTCCAATCCATGCCTGCATTTCTAGCGTACCCTCCAAATCTGCATCCCAGGGCATTTTGTGCTCATTAAGAGTTAATTAGCTTAGAGGCACATACAATTCCTAAAAGAATCATTTTAAAAATGCTAAATAGAACAAATAACTTTCAACTTTGGATTTAGAAATCCCCACAGTCAGAACTTTCTTTACTTCGTTTGGCAATAGGTTCCAAAGCCAGAGAGCAAAGAGACTCACTAAAGGCAAAATAACGACATGACTTCAGATATCATTTAGGGACGATAAGGAATTCAGCATTTGTTGATCTCAAGGAGTGACCTGGGACATTAAAGAACAGCAAATGCATTAAATGTGAAGCCTCTTAGCTAAAATAAGTCAGGCAGGTATTTTTTTGTTTTGAATTCATTGCCTAAAAGAATGCCAATGAAGTTAAGAGAAATAAAGGAGTGGCATACATGAACACATGTATGATGCAGGAAAAACAACCAGAAACGTAGTATTTAATCTGAGAGGCCATTTACCATCTATCGTATTGCCCCAAGTTTCCAATTGATATTCCAAATTACAATGGAAAGGAGGAAAAAAAGCAGTCTGTTTTTGAAGATGGAGAAAAATAATAAGTGAATAGATGCATGCCTCAGCCCTGTAAAGGACTTGATACCCTGAGGACTGATACATGCAATGCAGCATAACTGCAGGGCCTTGAATAATCCACCCCTAAAAGCTATCCCAGTGGCAAAGCTGCATATGGGCTTAGTTTCTTGACCTATACCTGTAAGTTACAAAAAGTGCAGAGTGCTGTCTTCCTCTCTAACACACATCAAACAGTTCTTTGGCCTGATCCATTCAAGTGCACTGAAATCAGTGACAGTATTTCTTCCTATATAGTCTTTTGACTAGATGTCAATATTTTTACAAAGATGAAACTGGTTATAAATACATCTAATGCATACAGGACAGATACAGTGGAGATAAGAGGTGATACATTTAGCCTTGCTCAGTTTAGAATCATAGATTTCATTCCAGAGGCTTTCTTATTTTACTATTAAACAATAGTCCTAGGAAACTAAAATATACATATCCAGATGATCATTCCTGATGCAATGTAAAACAGAAAAATCCAACTATGGATGGCTATTGTGAGCATGGCTGAACTTTTGAGATACAGGCTAGACTATGTTATCTGCCATCAGAAGTGACTTAAAAGCCATACACAAAAGGAACCAATCTTTTATTATTCTCTATTATCAATACAATTAATCTCAGAGAAAAGTTGTGTTCTCTGATTCCACAGTTCCTACTGACAGATATGAGTGAAAATAAAAGTCTCCATCTGGGGTAAATACAAGAGCCAAATACATCTTGGCAGCTTCTGAACGAATATCAGGTTGGTAGTAGAAAAAGGGAAAATTTCAGAAGATGGCGGAAAAAGTAGAGCAGAAACTTTCCTTGTGGAAGAGAAATTCAATGTAATTAATAGAGATGCATGCAATTGCACTGATCACATAATGGCAGAGAAATGGCAACTTGGAGTGAGGTGAAAGGCAGAAGGAAATAAACAGGTACAGTCAGAACTCTGATTTTTTTTACCAAGGCACAAAAGAGAATAAGTGCTCAAACACTGAGTGCAAAACCTAAGAGGGGCTTGTGTTTGGATGTTAAACCTTAGAAAACTGAGGTCTGATGCAAAATGCTACTGAAGCCCGTAGAAGTATGCCTGGCTCCAGATAAGACTCAACTGGCAAGGATGCAAGTTTAAGCATGTTCAAGCAGGGTAAGCTTGGCCACACCAGCTTTGGCTGTGTTTTGGGAGAAAGAAATGTGACTCTGGGGAAGAACTGACCTTCCAAGTGCTGAGTTTCTTTCAAATATTCTGCTTTGGTTCACCTGCTATCAAAACCTGAGCTTTCATGGGTCCTATCTTAGGTTTTTCTGTGCAAACAATATTTGTTTCACAATTTCTTTGAGATCAAAACTTTGCTCAGTCTTACTAATACAGTGACTGATATGAATAAAGCAAACAAGACTGCTAGACCCATACTGAAGGGCAAATCTTGGTTCCGCACAAACCATGTATACTGCCTAAATGCCTCCTGTCAATGGTGGAAGCAACAGTTACTTGTTCAGTTGCCTGGCAGAAGACAGAAAACAGTTAACAGTAAAATTTCCACAGTGAAAAAAGACTGTGAAATCCTGCAGTACTTAATGAGCTATATTTTAACATAAACAAAGAGGCTGGAAAAATGAAAAATAGATGTCATTACTATTAGAACTGCACTGTGTTGTCTGAAGTATTCATCTGTCTTTGATTACCATATCAAATTACTTGTGTTATTCACAAAGGAAAATCAAACTTTAGATCATACCACTATAGAACCAAAAACTTTTAGTCATTTCTCAGCACTAATATTTCAAATGGTATAAATAATTAAATGTGTTCAAGTTTGCAATGGGAGTCTTCAGGGTAAAACTGACATTCAACAGGAGTAGTAAGGATATTAAAATCAATAGATTATAAAGGAGAAAGCCTTTAGTAAACATTTTCTATTGAAATCCTGTCTTAGGGTTTATAGGGTTGAAATATCAAAAAGGTTAGATTTGCATATGGATGGGAAAAATTATTCTACTATACAGATATCACCATGGGCTCTGTTTCTCCTGTCTCCCAAGTACTTTATTTTCTCGAAAATTACTGACATTTGGGGGGTAAATGTTGAACATGATGAATGGGAATCAGGTTGAATTAAGTTCACAGCTCTCTTCACAGATAAAAGGAGATGCACACCTAGTTCTTCTTACTGGCTGAGGGGGAAACATGCACCTGTTGACAGCAAGAGTTTGTATTATTTCCTGCAGAGAACCTTCACTGTCTAAATGGGAGGGGAAGAAATCACTGCACAGAGAATGTCAATCCTGAAGTGCTGCTCCTGGTCAGGGTATGTAGCAAATTGCTACACAATACACTTTTTCTCAGGCTTGTAAATAAGTTTGCTGTAGCTAGTTGGAGATTCATCGCTAAATGATTGTACCCTCGAGCCAATGAATTAATCAGGCTCTTCCCAGGTACTATATCACCTTCAAGATGCAGCCTTGAGAAGAGAAATAGTTGAGGGTCATGAGCTGCCCTCCATCTTCAGTCTTCTAACATCAATTTAACACTAGGAGTTCCTCTAGCAAGGTGGGAAGGGCAGAGCGAGGACCTAGAGGGATGAACAGACATGAGTGACCTGTGGAAGGTAGGAGGGCAGCAGGTCATGGGCAGTGGGTTCCTTACCCTGCTACCTGGCAGCCTCGGTGTCAACCATTTGCTTTATCGTGCGTCATCTTTCTTCCGAGGTAAAAGGGGACAATTTTTACCTACCTATCATGGGAGCAGTGAGGAAAATGGCACTGACACTGGTAAGACTCTCAAAGCAGGATCAGATAAGGACTTCTGCAGACAGACTGGAGGCTGTATTCCACAGCCCCTCATAACTCTGCCTTCCTTCAGCATGCAGAGGCATTTACAGAGCATTACTCAAAGAACAAGGCACTGCCAGGGAATTCGTTGCAGTTCTTTCCTTGAGATGTGCAGTAATTACTTCTTTCTGATCATAACTCCTGCAGTATTGATCATTATGTCTGGTTTTGGCTTATTCCTCAGGGCCAGCATATATGGGCTTTGTTTTATCCTAGATGGCCATGGTTTTATTTTGTCTGGCTATATGTTTTCATTTCAGCTGACCGCGTTCATATATCCTGTGTACATCCTGATTCAGAGAGGTCTTCTCACTCGTGCTGCTCAGAGGGGATTAAGTGTATGCTGAACAGGCAGCAGCTGGGTACACATTCCAACACTGAGCTTCTAATGAAAACTCCAATAACGCAATTCTGATTCTGTGGAATATCCTCACGCTTTTCTTATCAAGATTGATGGGGAAGATCAACTGCTCCTATTGATTCAGTCAAAAGAATCTCTTTCACCATCCTCCCCATCTGTTCATAGTCCTATTACAATGTTTTAGCTACATACGATGCTGAGCTATCACAGTGAATTCCTTATTTCTGTAATCATCAAACGTCCTGAATTTGCTCTGCATTCATGAAAGCTCCTTGGTGGTTCAGCTGACTCGGGCTGGCTTGACCAACTCATCTGGGCTGTGCAATGGGCTGCTGGGTTCAAAGCGAGTATTTGCTGGCTACTTCTCTCTCCTCCTCTCATTTTATACTTGTATGTATCACTAGTGATCCTCTGCTAAGTATCAGCACTGTGCTGGCTGCTGCATGAGGCAGACTTTGAAGACAGCTGTATGGCAGACAGAAGAATGACAAGATGCCCTGAAATGCCTCAGAATGGGAGTCAGAAGAGAAAATTTATTCTCCCACTCATTTGTCTTTTGGATTTCCCAGTAAATTAGGACTTTATGAAATTGATAGCCATTGCATGTGCTGGGGTTGGGAGGACACAGCATGCATGGAGAAATTAAGATGAGGCAAAGGTGAAATGAGAGGGTTAGTTAAGATTCATCTTTGGTGAATCTCAGCACCTTTATTCCAGACAAGTATCCCAATGACTTCTTCAGGTTTTAGATTCAACTCTGTTCTAATGAATGTAAGGTCTGCTAAAAATAATTTTATTTGATTTTGATGAATTGTTCATATATCCAGCTCCAGCACCGATTAAAGGCAGCAGTCGGCTTTTCACTTGTGATGTTTATTGCTAAAGGCAAGCAGAAAGTCCTCCGCGGCATCTGAAACTTTTTTACTAGTCTCACAGTCAACTTTGTTTTAAAACTCTTCAGTGAGATTTTCAGTCATAACTGGCAAGAGATATTGTGCCAATGTTAGTAGACGTTTTTCCTAAAATGTTGAATTTTTCCCCACAATTATAAAATTTGAGGAGGGGGCAGAGAACAAGTTTCATTGGCACGTTTGGGGAGGAACGGAGAAGTTTGATGGCTACGATGTCAGTTCTGCTACAATGAAAAGCTGGTGAATTTGTACATGACTACTACCATGTGAATTTGTAAATGAGATTAATCAATATCTCAAACAAGATTTGTAGCAGCAGTAGGAAGGACAAAGATCAATCAGGAATTTATTCTACAAGCTCAGTGAAAAAAAAAGAAAAGATCTGTTTTCTCAATATATGCCTTGACTACAGGGAATAAATCAAGCTTAATATAATGCATCTTTTTATTTGTTTCAGAAACCCCTGGAGTGATTGAAAGAAAACAGAACACACGAAATAAGCATACTATTGAAAAAGGAAATGCTTTCAAACTGAAATGCCCCAGCTCCTCCAAAAAGTACTGTTTTCTATTTAGTGGGAAAACATTTTGTATGTAGGTTTAATTAGAATCTTTAAATTCACATTAGTGTGTTAATGTTAGGATGCTAACAGATGAGCCCCTCTATTTGAGGTTGATTCATTGCTGTCTGCATTCATCTTGCTTTAAAAAGATGCTTCCAATAAGCACCATTTCAATGAATTTAGAGGAAACAAGTTTTTCAACCAACATGAACAGTTGTTCCCTAAAGGAGGCCATGTTAAATTTCCAGCTTTGCTTCTTCTGAGTACAGCTCTGCATTTATCGCTCTGGTAATGAAGAATGTCCATACCAATTTCGCAGAATCATTCTTGAAGTCAATACTGCACCTGCTAACAAACACTAGAAAGGAGGGGTTGTTTGTTTGCCTTTTTCCTCTTCTTTTTCTGATCCTTAACCCAAAAGCCTTCTTCCTACAGAGGCACGCGTAAGGTTGGCTGCAAGTGCTGAATAATTCAAAACAATGAAGTAGCGTTTGCTTTTCAGCCTTGTGCCTGCTTTAGGACAAGCCTCAGGTGTCAAGCTGTTGTACACTACAGATATTAAATTAGCACGTATGGGTTTTCTTTAACTAGATAAAAGCTCTATAAAGCCACCAGTGCCTAGGAATGGCTAACTCTGTAAAAAGGCTTTTACGATCTCTATAAAAAAACTAGGTTTTAGATTCTTAATATGAGCTGTCTCTCTTTAATAAAATCAATGCTTTAGCTCAAAAATGTCCTCTCAGTTTTCTGTTTCCTCACTTTGTCTTTCTCAGGTGTCTTAAAATGAATACCCTTTGGAAACTAACAGTAGCAAAACCCTTGTCACATACAATACTCTCAACTGTTCGAGGTCCACTCTCTTCCCAAAGCCTAGCCAGCTAGCAGCTCTTGGGTAAATGTTCAAAGCAGGGAGAGAACAGTGCTTGCTCAAATCCCTTGAGCATCACTTTGAAAACCTGCGCCTGTGTGTTTATGGTTCTCATTAAGGGGCTGTGCTATTAAGAGCCTTCCCCATCATACATATGCTTTGTTAGATAAAGCAGGGTGCAGACAGTGTCCAAAACAAATTTAATCTATTCTGAACTGCTGATCCCAGCAAGGCACTGCACGATTCAACTTTGTGAATCACTGCAGAGCAAGGCATATAATACACTGCGTGGCAATTACTATACAGACATTGGAATTTTTCCTTTCTTGTTGTTAAAGATTTTGCTGTCATTTGCTGTAACGATTCTCGAAATCTGTCTGTAACCTTGCTAACAACCTTTCCCTTGGCTGGGAGAGGTGGTAAGGCAATCTACATTTCATGTTACCTCACCTTTCTCTGGGCTACTACTCAAATCTGTAATTAGCAGAGACGGTTCTCATCATTTATGGTGGCTTTGTGCCAGGAGAGGCAGAACTGTTGTTTTGGTTGAATCACGATTGCCACTCAGGCACCCAATACAGCCATTTGGGACTGGAACATACCTGGGGCCAGGGCTAAAAACAGTCTGTTCCTGACTTAAGGTCCCTACTGGACAAACAGAAGCAATTAACATAACATTGCTGAAATTTCAAAAGTTTCGTTGTTTTATATCTGCCAAGAACCACCATTTGAAGCTAAAAATTCAGCATTACTTTTAGCTCTTGCTCTTACAACCAAACATCATTTCTCCATCACCCTCCACTTCACATCCAGTCAAGAAACTCCTAACCAAGTGTCCCCACCTAGATCCTGGGAAGTAGCCGCCTTAAACCCTGTGACAACACTCATCGGCAAAACCCATCATCTCAGAAGACTTGTCTTTAAGCAAGAGCCCGGGAGAACACTGAGCCTGAGGCCAGGAGACTGTGGAGGGGCACTGTGTGGGCTGTGCTCCACAGGATGTCTTTCCTTTTGGACCATACCTGTGAGAGGAGTGGAAGGGATTTGCCCCCAGGGAAGGTTAATGCTACATCTTCCACTTACAGCTCAGATTTCTTATGACAAACAAAACATTTTAAAAAGATTCCTCATAGGAAAGTTGCTTTAAGTCATTTATGGGTAATAAAAGAAGAGCATCTTGGGAAGAAAAAGACAAAGAATAGATAGATAAAGCCAACAATGAAATGAAAAGCTATTATATCTATTTATTTAGGTACTCTCAGAATGTACAAAACTGTGTCACCAATCTGCTTTTAAGGTAATCACTGTATGTTGGATCATTTGCTGAGATGTGCACAACTTAAAGAGCATTCCAGAAAATTACTTTCAGCATGTTTCTCTCTCTTGCTTGGCTCACAGTGAGGAGGAGCTGACACATGTGCCTTGCATTACCCTTTTCAGTTTATGAAATTGTCCTGCCAAAACCTGAGGGAAGAGATGCGGCACATGAGGATATACAAAATTCCTGGACTCGAGAGCTAACGTGGACAGAAAGGTAAAACGTGCTGCTTGGAGCCTCTGAAAACAATAAAAGCCAAAAAGTGAAGAATTTCAAGGCTGTCTGCCATTGCACCTTTATCTTCTTCTCTTTCTTCATCTCTTCTCTTCTCTTCTTGTGATCATGTGTTTAACCATTTTCCCCACCTCCTCTGTCAAAAGAATCTGTGCTTAGCCTCACAGAAGCATTGTCTAGGTGGTCTGGAAACCCAGACAAACTATTATACAAATCGAAGTCTGTCCAGTTTCTGATAACACCAAAACTAATTTATTTTTTTGTTTATACTCCACTACCTTTGACAAAGCTTCCTCTGGAGATTTATATCTCCATCCTTGCTGCCTTCCAACTGTTTGTCAATTTTTTTGTTTTGCAACCGACAAAAGAAAAAACAACATCTGACAACAACCTTGGAAGAGGTACCGAGTGCAGAAGTTTCTTTTTTTTTCAGATGTGATAAAATCTTGCCTAAAACCATGTCCAACCTTTTCAGTAGAAAGTCCAGATGGCTTTGCAGCCTGTACAACAGACTTTATACACTGATGCTTCTCTAAGTGTCAGCAGGGTGTTGTCTTCCAGAACTAGTAAATGTGCAATGAAAGGCAGCTTGGAGGGGAGAAATAAACACAAACAAAAAACCTGCCTTGCTTAAATCCCCCTTGTCTCCCCCCTCAATCAAATTAATCTGAGATTTTCTATGTGCATCTGACTGAAAATTCCCCTGGGTTGAAGAAAGGCTTTGCAAACAACTGGAGGTGTAAAGGATGGGGTAGTGGTTCAAGCGGCTCCAGGGTGAGCAGTGATTTACACACTGGCTGCTGACTCTAGGTTGCCCTTGTCTGCATGGCAAATATTTCAGCTACAGGATCAGGACCCTTTGTGAGTCTGTATTTAGGCTTCAAACTGCAGCATCTCAGAGTGTTGTTTTCACTATGGTCAAATTAGCACAAAGAAGCATTACTGAGTCTGACAGGCAGGCAGAGAAGCGGGTGGGTGAAGGTTTAGGGATTTAGGCTGTGTTTCTGCCTGCCCCTGTGCCTGGATCCCCTGCAGCCTGATGCCAGGCATGCCACCAGCCCTCACTTCAGTTTCCAATCTGTAAAATGGGAACATTTTGGCAAAGCCAGGCTTATGACTTCTTTGATGGGAGACAAAGTACTGTTTTACTTCAATTTATAGCCAAGCTTACTATGGGATTAGCACTGTTTTGCACCCCTCCACTCTGTATAGTGCCTCACTTCAGGCCTAGGCAGTAGGGGAGGATGAATGGTAAAACAGCTTTGCTATGGTCAGTACTGGCCCTGTGGCTGTGCCAAGCCCTGATAGCAGCTGCATCCTGCACTCACGAACACAAGCACAGAGGATATCTGCCTATCTACGCCAAGAGAAATGCTGCCTGCCCTTGGTACCACTTTGCCAAGAGAACTATCATCTGTGTGATACCCATGGCCACTGTTAATACTGCAGGTCTCTCGTTAGTATTTCAAATTCTGTTACAATTGTGTAGCCTTGCAGTTGGCAGAACTCTTGCTCCATGTCTCTGTAGAGTTTATCCTAACATAGGCATGCTCCAGGACCAGAGAGCCTCGATATGACTGCAAGGCAAATAATAAGTGATGGGAGAAACAAAAAAGAAAAGAAAAAAATAAAGGAAAAGAAACAAAAAAAAGAGAAACCTGATGCACACAAAGCCCTTCCATCCTGTCCCTGTTTTTGTTTTTCATTGACACACTACTCGTTTTGAGCTGACAGCTGTGGTCCAGCCTTTGTCAGGTAATTAATCTGGGTAGTTCATTTTCACAGGTGAGTAGCAGGTTGGCACTTCTCCTCTAGCAGTGGTTTGTGGTTTCATTCTTTTCTTTTTCAGAACAGCATGGGTTTAAAAATGTGTGTGTGTGTGTACACACTCTCAGACATGGCCAGCTATTTATTCCTTCCTCAGTGCAGAGTTAAATGCTGCAGTTATAACTCCTCTTCTTTGCAGAGTGTATGGAAGGAAGCCTTCAGACAGGAATTTAAAAGGATCAGACTTGCTGTCATTGATTGCAATTGACAAAACATTGAAACCAATGAGTTCCTTTGCCAAGGTTGAACACCGTTGGTCTGACTGACACAACAACTTCTGTGTCTGTTTGGAAATGACCCTGATTAAAAACAAATTAAAAAGCCCATGAGAGATTGAAAGAAAAGCCATCATATCTCTTGGTGGGGAAATGAGGGGTGAGCTACTGCAACATTTGGGTTGTTGTGAAGTAATGCAGTAATAATATTATATTTTGCCCATAGGCCGCTGACAGCTAAAATGAGCACATTTTCTTTTTGTTCATGCAGTCAGTGCTCTGCAAGGTTACCAAGCTGGGAAACATGATTCTATGGTTCTTATGTCAAAGTGCCAAAATATCCTTTCACTGAAGCTGTATGCCTTCAAGCCATCCCTGAGCTCCATAGAGCCACTTTCTTTTGTTTGATGGTTTCTTGCCCCAAGATATCTATCTTGACAAACAGCTGGGTAATACGTGGCAGGGCAACACAACTATACATCAGCATCTCTGTCCTGTGCAACCAACACAGACTTTCTTTATTTCTTCTTCCTCATATGCCTTCTTCCTCTTATTTCTTCTTCCTTATTATAATACAGTATGTTCTTGAAAACTAATCTGCATGTTAGTCTGTTTTTCCTGTGTCCTAGGGTATCCCACCCCTCTGTTTCCACAGGCAATCAAGAGAAAAAGACACAAAGCCGTGTCATATATTTTTCTCTCCTGGATTAGTAATACTAAAACACTCTTTGAGTCAAAAAGTGTGGTGTGCTTTAACATCTGTTGAGGATAAGAGCTTGAGTCTTTCACGGCAGGGTGCTCTGATGGAAAGCAGTGCAGTGGTCCCTAGGCAGCTGGCTACATTGCGAGGAGCTGTGTTAAGAGAAGGAGATTTAGGAAATTGAGCTCTCTTCACCTTTTTGTTTGGGGTCATTATTCCTAGGTGAATATATTTCTAGGTGAATACTTCAGTAGCTACCCTGATTTCCAGTGGTCAGTCCATGGAGTCATGAAAGATCCCAGACCATTGGTCATAGCCTGGCCAACTCTTTGAAGAAGAGATTATTTCTTTCCCCTGGCTGTACAGGATGCTCAGATCTACTGGGTCTCAACAGCAGATTAATTGATTGTCTGTACCTTCAATTCCAGTGTTGAAATAAAAGTGAATAGGTACCAGTAGCAAGTGATCAGAATAAAGTGATTTCCTTACATCAGAAAATAGAATAAAATCCCCTCTCCTAAATCCCATCTAGCTCTACATTCATTACATTGTCATGCTTTTGTAGTGAAATGTTCAGTTGCTGTTGAAATTTCCCAGATATTAATTTTCACTGCCAATAACTGGAGTCCTGTGAACTTAACACTGTCCTTAGAAGAACGTAAAAATTTGTTTCAGCAGCTAATAAAATTATGACAGACCCCATGACCTGGAAAACAAACAGAATGGGAAAGTCTTACCCTTGCTGGCTAAAATTACGTGGTACAGCTGTATTTTGTCATGTGCTTTGTATATATATATCTATATATATGCACATGTCATGCCAAATTGTAGATTACCATTTTATATATATAAAGGTGAATAAAGAGATTTGTTTGACATTCCCAACACATCTCAACAACTCTTTTGTGAGAATGTATGCCATGTATCATGTATTTTATGGTTTCTTTAGCACATATAGGGTTTAATTGCTGGAAGAGTAACACCAGCTTCTGACAGAGATGTAAATAGTGTTACTTTATTTTTCTGTATTCAAACTTCAATGTCTCAGGCTTTACTGATTATTTTGTCCTTAATACTTTTGTACAGGTAGAACTAAAAAAACCCACAGATCAAATCCTCACTAATGATGTCTTTCAAGGCTAGGACAATGGAAATCTCACAGAGTACAAATCTCAGAGGCACTTATGGGAACTTATAGTCATTGCAAAATGCATTGTCATATCACAGAAATTCAAAACCTGAACCATCCTTGGGTTTTTAACTATGAAATTTGCATAGGTAGATGACTGGAGGTCTCTGAAGAGCTCAGTCTTATTGCAGGCCAAAACTAGATGTAAGGTTGTCCTTTTAGAGGTTCCTTCCAACCCTACCATTCTATGATTCTATGATGCCAAAGACGTAATTCTTTAATGCTTTTTGTTTTAAAGCTGACAGACCTGGCCAGAAGTTGTAAACATTTTGTTGAAGCAGTTATAGAGTCCCTGTGCCTCAGTTTCTACACCTGAATTTACCTGCCTGCAGTACCCCAGGGATCACCTTTGTCATGATCTCAGTATGTAAATCTCTGTGACAAAGCAAAACGTTGGCATATCAGCAATATGGGGCAGCTCATCCACTTCAAAGAGACACAGTAAGCACTTATTTCCTCTGCAGGTGAAATTCAGCCATAAAACCAGTCATTCAACACACTCAATAACAATGGGAGGTGATAACACAAAACCATCTCTCCATTTGTGTCCCCCTGTATTTTAAAAAAATGAACTAAAGTGAAGAGTCATGGGTCATTTCACCTTGCAGGAGGAAGGACAACCACTTCCCATCACATGGCTCCAGCAGCAGAGCTGCCTGAGGAGGCACAACACACCCACCAGATACAACAGACATTGGCTTATACCTCACCAGTCAGAAGCAGACACTGGGAAACAGTCTTTGGGTATGACCCTCCATCACAGCCAGCAACATCAAAGCTATTAAGAACTACTTGTTTTAAGAAAATGGCTTACTTAGGCTTAGAGAGACCAAGGGTGGATTCTGTTTTTCATTCAGTTCCTGGCAAGAGTGAAATGCTTTTACAGCTTGTACCAGCTTCAGAAGTATTCTACATGATGCAGAATGAGGGAGAAGGAGTCCTCTTGGCTGTTGGTCTTGTTCTTTCCCAGGACAGTTAAGAATCCAGGATCATTCATACCACTAACATTTCTACAAATCTCTTAGGAGATTAGCACAGGGAGCAGAACACAATCTACTCCGAGAATTTTAGTTTGGAAGGCCTCAAATGTAAATTCCATCTCAAAAGGACTAGCACAAAATGAAGAAGAAGAAAAAAATGATTATAATGACTGCTACATGTTTGAGTCAGTTTTAGCAAAGGAACCGCAGCTGCAGAGATCCTCAAGTAGTAAGAAAAGGGTGAGCTGCATTCATTTCCATGTGACAAGTCCAACTGGACATGTCTGAGATTGCCATCCAATATGCATTCTTTTTATTGGTAAAGCCCTTCAAAACCAACTTTTAAATCCACTGTCACCAGTAAGTTTAAAAAAGTTTTTGCATTTCCTTTTTCCTCCACAAACATTCCCTCCCAGACTGTTTGTTGTGTTACATATGGAAAGAATTCAGAATCTGAGCCAAATCTTGGAGAAATCCTCAGAAACATTCACCTTTGGTTTGAGCTTCTTGAGCCTTTAAAAGTGGAACATTTCTGCCATTTGATGAGTTCAACTTTTTATGCAAAGCTTGAAAATAAACTGCTTGTGCATTTAATTTCAGTCTACATCTGTAGAAATTTGGAATAGCTAATGGCTATCAGTGATGCCTACCAACACATTTTTTTGGGCCAACTGGCATTGATGTATACCCATAGCATGTCTTTTGCTAACTAGTACTATTTCTAAAAATCTCAATGACTAAAAATCAGTCACTCAGAACTTACTGCAGGGGATTGCATATAGCAGCTTTCAGTTACAGAATGCAGACAGACTATAAGCCATCAAATGAAACAAAGGATAGGATATTGAAACGCACTCACTCAATAGGATAAAAACCTCTACAAAGGTTTCTTGCAAAAAAGCAAGAGAAGATGACAGCCAATACTCCTTGCTCCCTGCCTTTCCTTCCAGATTTCTCTATTCTTTCTCATGCACTACTTGCTTGTTTACCATTTCACCCCCCACACTTTGTCTTTTCAACATTTCTTCTGAATAACTCTCAGATGGTCTTTACAAAGATTTATGTTGTTATCACTACCTAACTCCTTTCCCTTGTACTCTTTGTATGTGCTTTTTGTTATTTTTTCTCTTGCTATCATTTCTAGTCTGCTTGAAGAAAAGGAGGATCCTGAACATTATAGGCTCGTGGCAGAAGGGCAAGAGAAGAGAAGATCTAAGATGTCCTGTCTGGGTGGTATGAGCCAGTGTTGGGCAGAGATATGACCTGCCACATATTGAGCCAAGGATATTACTTCATATTACTAAATGTGGCCATCCCTGCCATCAACCAGAAGACATTTTGCAAACAGATGAGTATTGTGGCTTACTAGGAGGATTATCTGCTAATGAGATGAATGCTTTGGATTAGGTACTGGATGAGGAGAGTCTGCTCATAACAGGAATGAAGCTAATTTCCTTCAGAGACTTGTAAGCTTTACTCCAGTTTCAGAGCCTGACCAGAGCTACTCAACACCACCCATCAATGGAATAGGAGAGCAGAAAAGAGATCAGCAGCAGCGAAGTCACAGAATCATAGAATCTTAAGGGTTGGAAGGGACCTTGAAAGAGCTAGCTAAGAAGCTAAGGACTCATATTTTACAGGAAGTACAAAATTTCATCACTCTAACCTGCATCCATCTATCAGGCTTTTTGTGGCACATAAGAAAAAACTTACAACCATAACTTCAGATCAATAGAAATAAAAAGTCAAAGTCCAAGATAAGTCATGCGTACCTGAGGTAAACAGGAGAAAAAGGCTATTTTTGCGGGGAGTAATGCTACAAACCCCCAAGCATCTAACTGCACAACTTCACTGATTTTACTATAAAAGTTTTCAGCTTACTATGGTCCTTCTTCTGTCTTGCTCAGAGGAATGCTTACTTGAGCAGCAGAAGAGACCACTGTATTACCTCCAAAGCAAATTAAGATTCCCATCATCCTACTTTGGTCATACTAATTGCAATAAGTGCATGTGCACTGAAAAAAACAAGCTCCACAGTGTTTGGGAAAAGACCTTGCTCTGTGGCACAGTCACTTCCATGTAGGCATGCTTCCTCTATGCCTTCCTGCAGCTCTGGGCATGCAGCACAGCTGAGTGAGCGCAAAGCATCCCGGGTGTCACTGCTGCCACAGCCACCTTTTCCTATGCCTCCCAGCAAGCCATACATCATCAAATATTGATATGGTTCCAGCAGGCTGCCACTCCTGACATTTGATGTATAGCTTTAGGAGCACTCGTTTTAATTCCAAGGAGTCAATGAGGGATCAAAGGAAATGTCGTATCTATTCCACGCGGGGTGCAGCATGACATGTCTCAAACCAGCATGGGAGGAACTGCAGGGCTGCCGAATTCCCACCAGCTCTTTCCTTGGTGTCACCCAGTTAAGAGGACGAAGGCCAGGCTCTTAGTCAGCCAGTGAATACTATTGCCTGCCCTCGAACATTTCAAACATTTATCATGTTAAATATCAACTTGGAGAATATTGCATTCGTTTAAGCTTTTCACGTTCCAATGATTTTTTATTATTTCCATCGACCAAAATAAATGAAGAAAATGTTTCAGACTACACATGAAAGCATGTAAAAATCAATAACTGGATTTTAAAAGATCTAGACTGTCTTGAATACATTCATTTTTCAAACATTTTTCTCTGATCTTTAAATAGCTTTTCTGGGAGCATAACATTTTTTGAAAAGTCAAATACAGAGCATTAAGGGTATAATTACCATTTTAATTATAACTCAATCATCCTATCTACTTTGCATAGAAATTACAGCTTTTATGTCAGGATTTTGGGTACTCACAAACATTCAGGAGTAATTAATGCTAGAGGTTTTCACTGTATATGAACTTCACTTTGTAGCTCTTATTTCAACTGGATTTCATTCAAAAAGCATAAATATACTGAATTTTATATTCACAATTTTCAAGTAAAAAAAAAATCCTTCTCCATAAATAGCTGTAAAGCTAAGACAAAAAATATGAAATAGACAAAACATAACCGTCTTGAAAACAAAATGTATTTTCTTTCCTCTTAAAAAATCTTCCATCTATGTAAAAATGGCCAACATCAAATTCCAGTGGCAGCAAGGAAAAGAGTCTCACTAGTTAGTATCTGACCAGACTCAGGAAGCATTTCTATTATTTTTTGAGTATTTCTGGATGGTATTTAAGACTCAAAATTTTATTTCTAGACACCTTTAACATTAATTTTCCATTATTTCAGATTTTTATGAAAAAAGTGCTATTTTAAAAGATTTAGTTTAGAAAATGAGTCTACCTTGAAAATATGTCTGTTCTATTCCTCTGCAATTACAAGTGTTTGTATGGATATGTACACATGTGAAATTCAGGAAAATCACTTACAGTAAAGCTATTTTTCACCTGGTTAACACCATGATACTAGACTGAAGCTATTTCTCCCCTGTCAGTGTTGAGATAGGAAAGAAAATATTTTTATGGATATAAATATAGGGAAAGAAAATGATCCTCCATTTACAAGTAGGTACTGTTGTTTTACTGACTTTTTGCATGTTCCACACATCACAAAAGACTATTCTGCGCATTTCTATCACTCTCCAAGTGTTTTGTTTTGTAGTGTGCTGGAGCAGCAGATGCCTGTTTTCTTTCCTTTAAAAGCATGATAAAGGCACACAGATTTTACAGAGGAATCTCACAGAACGTGTCCTCTGTCTTTGTCTGGACGTTAATGATAGGACATTTTCTGTGCTCATTTATCATTTCTTGGCTCAAGTATTTTTGGGGAGAAAAAAACCAGCAATTCTCCCAACAACAAGGCTCTGGCTCCAGTCACAGTCCTTCACTCCCTAGAAGTGCCTGTCTTTGTGTGGTGCAGTGGGCTCTTCTGCACATGGAATTGCTTTTGCCTTCAGTGAAAGCCTTGCATGAAAGCCCAGACCAAATCAAACCCCTCATCCGGGAATTGCTGTGGGAACTGGAGGGAAGATTCATGATGCTTATTATCAGCCTGCACTTGAGACAGATGTCTTAGACTCCCAGTTGTGGAGCTACGAGTAGGTTACATCTGAAATGCATGCGATTAAAGCATTTATGTCAAATCACATCGTGCATTCTGCATATATATGTGTGTGTAAGTAGCTCTAACTTTTTTGATGGATGAATGAAAAATATTTTCTTATTATACCCATCAGCAGCATAAAGTGAAGGTGAATAGATTTTACACTTGGACTGCTTCATGTTCTTGACAGTTTTGCAAACAGCCCTCTCAATCTCGCTCTGCCCCTAATCTTTGTCAGATGAAACTGGGATCCTGATGTCATTTTAACACTGTTATCTGAAAAAAGAAAAAAATATAAGAAACAAGAAGGAATGTGAAATGGAAGTCAGAAAACAGATTTTATCATAATCAATTGGGCATTGACCTGCATCTTGTGTAGTCAGTTACCCCCAGTGCTAGAGATTTTCATGCTACCTGGCACAGGGGAAGATTTCAGAAATGCCTAAGCCCATTGATTTCCTATAGACTTGAGTCTTGTCCACACACAAAACTTGCACCTGCTGAATTTAAATCAGCTGTTGTGTGAAGCTAAACCATTGCAAACTCATGTGCAGCTGTTATTGTCATATACTTAGAAGATGGCAGGGATGCAGAAATGAAAGCTTTTTCCTCCCTGCCTATTTCATTTTTAAGCAAGAGTCAATCCAAATTTCACCTTCAGGCTCTGGAAAGCATGAATTGGGTTGACACGGCTCAGTTAGCCCAGATGATGGCTCCAGTTATCCTGCTGGACAGGTTTTTGTGTTTTTGAGCACTGACTTGAGGAGTGAAGCAAAGTCTGCTGCCCAGTGTGAGCTGTCCTTGTGCCCAGGGAGATCCTCCATGCACGGGAGCTCAGATTCCTACCCTGTTTCTGTCCCTGCATACTGACATTGCTGAACCAACACATTGTGCGCAGTAGAAACACACCTTGAATGTACCCAGATGACTTATGGCACATAGCAAAGCCTAAACTTTGGCCTTCCATTCGATAATAAAGAGGGCTAGACTTTAATTAGGGACCTGGCAGAGCCTGTGCACTGTCCTGGATGGTAGCGAGTTGGACGGGAGTCTGATTTACATGGTTGTGGATGCTACAGGTAGAAGCCCTTTTCTCCTGAGGACCTGAGAGCTTCTGAGCCTGCAGCCAGGCCTTCACATGAAGCCCACAGTGGCAGAACACAGTGAGGACCTCCAGGGCATGGGGAGCTGGAGGGAAACACGGAGTTCCCCGTCAGCTGTGCATGATGCCAAAGGACTGCCTGAGCACATGGCAGACTTTATGTTGGAAATATGCTTCAGAGCATATTTGTCCTCCCTTGAGCTACACTGTGTGGATCTTAAAGGGAGCTGGAGCTGTGGTGAGGCCTTGTTTCCCAGATCCAGCCATGCTGGCGAGAGACACTGTCATCCCCAGCAGCTCCTCAGCAGTGCCCAGCACTGTTGGCAGCAAGCAGCCAGTCCTGGCTCCAAAGAAAGGCTGCAGATCACCTTTACTATGTGCATTAGGTTAACTCTTCATCTCCAGTGGATTTCAGTGCTCTCCTGCAGTGTGTCTCAGCAGGAATAAGATCTATTTTTTTTTAATTTTGTTTTTTTTGTTTGTTTGTTTTGAGTGGACACTGTTTTGTTAATATATTATGCCAGTACCCAGCTTAAAATAGATAAACTCGCTTGTCTGCAATACCAATCTGCTGATCTTCTAAAAAACCAAACCACCATGCCGTTTTTGGAGTATCAGAGGTATCCAATTTTTTGTATTGTATTTATACACTAAAATTTTTGGAATATTTATTTACCATGAAAAATTAAGCACGTTTCTAAATAAATTCAACCATTCATCTGAATGTGTTGATTCTGATCTAAGCAGAGCTATAGTAATTTCCTAATAAATGTCAGCAGAACCTCAACTCCAAACTGAGGTCTAGCTTCTTTGCTGCGTGATTGAATGAGCAGTACTAGAAAGCATCTGAACTAATTCATTTTTATCTTTATGTCATTCCATTGTAAATTTTAAAAGTGCTAGTCTCAGCCCTCAAAGTGCATTAAAAATATTTTCCCCAAGTAAGCTTGGACTGCAAATGAATCCTGATCTTAAGACTCTCGTGGAAAACAGGATTTATAGTGAAAAGACTAGGTCAGCACTAACTATAATGGTGTAATGATGCTGAGGTCAGGACTGGGTTTTTTTTCAGTTTCTTTCTTATAGAAGAAAAAAAAGGGAAAAAAAGAAGGAGGCATATATCTTTACCTAAAGAAAAATGACCACAGAGCAAGCAATAATTCTTACGTTCTGTTTTGGTAATACCTTCAATTTAACAACTGTCTGCAAAAAGGAGTTTCTCACAATGAGTTATTTAGTCACTATGCCATCTAGGGTATAACTGTCATTCTGAAGGGAACATCCATGCTATGATTTGCTGTCAGTCTGTTGTACACTGTAAGTCCATTCATTTTTTCCCTTAACAGGTGAAGATAATTCTGTGATACACAGTAAAAGATAGATGATAAAAACCATTCTTTAAGAAAAAAAATAGACGCAAGGGGTTTGGCAGCAAAATTTGACAAAATGTTCTATTCTCCTTTTTAAAGTACTACAATAAAACATGTCTGAAGTCAAGTACAGATAACATTAACAGCAGAGCATGGGTCTGCAATCCCAGCATGATATTGCATAAACAGCAATCATGAAACATTCTCAACATAGTCGCTTGTCACATGTTATTAACAAGACTGTTTAGGAGTATTAAATAATCGTGCTAAAGGGACATGATCCATTTACAAAAAAGGTGTTGTATTTGTATCAGTTGTGTTTGACTTGATAGAATTATGAGCTGATTCAAACCCAAAGATTTTGAAGCCAGAAGGGACTATTTTGATCTCCTCATCCAGCTTCCAGCATAGCACAGACCTTGAAAGTGTTGCAACAGCTTTTCCTAAAATTAGCTCAGTAACTTGCAGCTCAGAGGAAAATCTAATGTAAAATACCCTGCTCCATCCTGCTTCTGCACGTGATAACTTGTAGAGGACCCTGAAGAATCTGGAAAGCAAATGTCATTCCTATCTTCAAGAAGGCCAAGAAGGAAGATCCTGGGCACTACAGGCCTGAGTAGTGTCTGAGTCTGAGTACAAGAAAGCACTTTTTGTTTCTGTGAGGATGGTCAAACATTGGAACAGACTGTCTGGAGAGGTGGTGGAGTCTTCATCTGAGCCTATACTCAAAACAAAACTGGATATGGCCCTGAACAGCCTGCTGTAGCTGATCCTGCTTGATCAGGGGCTGAATGAGATGGCTTCCAGAGACTTCTAATCTCAACTATTCCACGATCCATTTATCAAAACCTTTTATGCTCAGCTTCACACTTTCAATAAATTCCATAGCTAGTGATCATCTTTCCTTTGTTTTAAAATTTATTTTAAATTTGCATCTTTCAACAGCAAGCAGGGAGAAAAGAAAGCCAAAATAAAGAAAACAATCACAAGCTGTGGCAGTGAGGTGCAGAGCACTGCATTTAGCACTATATTTAGTTTCTTGTCTAGATTTCCAATTGACAATATTCTTTAAACTACAAAAGCAAAACTAGTCACTGACACAGTCAGTTACTCTTTTGTCACCCCCCTCCCCTTCAGACTATTTGGAGATATCTACATTGACATTAAAAAGGCATTATAAGCAATTTAAACTCTGAATTGATCTTGACACATACATTCAGGTCTTCCTCATATGGCCTTTCAATAGTTCTCGATTCAAACTGAGAACAAGCATCACCCTACATACAGAGGCAATAATCATGCTTTATTGATTATCCCCTCAAGGTATGAATAAAAGCCAGGCAGCTATTTGAGAACAGCTATCAATGCAGTTTTTAAATTGCAGTATCTCAATTTTTTCCTTTCTAAAAGTTCCTTAAGTATGGTCCTTTAACATGGAACTTGAATCCAACACAATTTTGCCATGGGCTTCAATGGAAACTGGTATGTCAATGCAGATTCATAAATGGTGACTTTATATACTTCCCACAGTCATGTCCCAGTGTTTTTCACTGTTAATGAGTTTATCCTAGCAGGCAGCTCAGCCCCACAGCTGCTTCTTCTCTCCCTCTTAGCTGGATGGGGGAGAGAATCAGGAGTCTAAAAGTGAGAAAACTCGTAGGTTGAGATTAAGACAGTTTAATAGGTCTGTTTATTAATGCCTTAACTCTGAACATATTCCCTTCCTCCTTCTTCCCCTAGCTATTGTGCATGAGACATATGGTATGGGATATCTCTTTTGCAGTTGGGATCAACTGTCCCAGCTGTGTTCCCTCCAGCATCTTGCCCACCTCCAGCCTACTCACTGGTGGAGCAATGTTGGAAGCGGAGAAGGCCTTGATTGCTCAGCAGTAGCTAAAAAATCCCTACATTGTTTTGGTCACGAATCTGAAATATAGCAACCTACAAGCTGTTATGAAGAAAAACTACATCCCAGCCAAAGCCAGTACATCCACTTATTCAGTTTCCTCTTAACACTAACTCATTCATCTCCTGATACACTGCACACAAACTCCTCAGATGCATTCCAGGCTGCCCCCTCTCTCTGACAAACTGCAGACCCCTTCACAGCTGCCAAATACAACAAATGCTACGGTTTAATTCAGTGTCAACATTGATTGGCTTCAATTTTGCTAAGTAAGGATTTTAGCACCTGCCCCATCTATCCTATAACAAATGTCCCACAGTAGACTCGTCGACAGACATCTGACTTACTATATTTCCATCTTACAGCTGTATCTCTAATCAACCAATTCTCAACCTTCTGCTTTTTGCTAATTATGCCCCTCAGAAATAAGAACTAGGTATGTAAAAAAAATAAAAGGAGAATTTAACAATTCTATGCCTGAGTTTATCTTAATATTTGAGAGAAGGAGATATAGCTTTGTTAGGATTTCTAATGATTCTTTGAACTGTCAACACACTGCATTGAAAATATGTGGAACTGTTCATAGCTACTACTAGAACGCACTTAAACTCAGATGGTCAATTTTGGATTGCCAACACAGGTACAAATAAAACAATGTTTTGGGTTTTTTATGCCTGCTCCCTTGGCTTCAACAATCAAGCACTGAGATGACTACCCTCATATCCACCCTTAACACTTTTCTCCCAGACCGATACATGGGCTCAGTCCCTCCATCCACAGGGAACCTGACGGTGCCTCAGTCGTTACTGCAGTGTCACCTGTTATGTTGTTCTTTAGACTATAAAGCAAGAACAGGCCCACAGACCTCATAAAGGAGATAAATTTTCTATATGAAAATAATTAAAGAGTACAGTGAAGTCCAAACACATACAATAGAAATCTTGTGATACAAAAATGCATTCCTATGCTGACAGCTAATTGATGCCAGAGTGCTGACATATATGTTATAGAAACAAGACTTCTGGATCCAGTGTCTCACTCTAGAGAAAACAGGAGATGGCCACGGCAACCAGGCTAGTCCAAGAGAAAACACAGAGACTTCATGCCTCTGTGGAGGCAGTGGGCCTCTGCCAGCCCACTGATGCTGTTTGCATCAAATGCCAGTACTCCTCTTCCTGCCTTCTCAGGGCTGGCATATAAAAGAGCTGTCAAGATGTGGCAGGAGTGACTTTTGCACAAGCTCTGGGTATGTATATGCTGGAGCCAGGTCCATGCTGATGTGGGCTCCTGTGTGGATTGGTGGTGCTAGACCTGAAATATCCTCAACATCTGGGTCAATGTTGTACTGCCAACAAAAGGATTCCTGCCTGAAGCAGAAGTCTGAGCCAGGTGCTCCATGAGGATGCCAGGTGCCCACATTTTTTCACAACTCCCACTCCACCCTGAAGAATTCCATTTTCAGTGAAAAACTCCATCTGTCTCCCAAAAGGAACAAATTGAGATGCATCATATCAAATTATGTTTCAGGTCACAGCCACAGCAATATCATGATTACACCAATTTGATCATGTAGGCTGTAATTAAGAAATAGTTTGATAACATGCAGCTAAGGAGAAGTAGTTAGTGAGCCCAAGACTCTTTTTACACCTTCTGTGACTCTGCAGGCTCAAATACACTCATACCTCTAATAAAAAGCATATACATGTCACTTGTGTTAAATAGACAAGAAACAGGACCAAATCAGGAGACTGGTATCTCTTGGTATGTCTTGCACATGCTGCCTGGCCCACTTACTTCTGCTCTGGAGGTAATTGCATTGTTCTTTCTGCAGGACTAATTTGAGTTGCCCTTGCTTCTACAAAGTTGCCATTTTTATATTGTATAGATGTAGACTGAGTGTCTGGAGATACTTGCGGCTATCAAATATAGGTGAACAGTCAGGATTACAGGATTACTAGGAGCAGCAGAAAGCCAGTCATAGAAGTTAGTTTTGTTAAGAAAGCAATCTGAAAACATGCACAGAAATCTCTTCTGCAGAAATAGTCAAATCACATTAATGGCTGCTACTGTGAAGGGAGATGGAAGGATGGCCAATCTTCTCCAATGGCTTCATTGGCCCTTCTAGCTTCTGCACTACAGCAGCAGCAAAAAACATACTGAAAGAGAACAAAAATATTTAACTGGTAACTCCACACCCTACACGAACCACAGAGTTCCCATGTATTTCATTAAACTTATCTGTAAAGAATCCTACCTTTGGACTCACATTGCAAATGGTCCCTCTGTGATTGTTTGTGTTTTAAAAGTTTTCTTTTCATGAAATAGACTATTAAAAAACCTGTGAACAATTTTTTGTACTCAGAATTATCTCAGTAACTAAATGTATGAAAAAGCTGAGTTATATGCAGGGCATATTTCCCTCAGTGATAAAATAAGAATGACCTCAGTGACTTCATTTAGGTTCCACCTCCCCTGAGTTATGAGCCATTCCTCACTCGTAAGGTATACCCCATATCTCACTCAAACTCTCAGTGGACCACAAAACTCCCTTCCAGAAAAAATTATGCTTCCCTCAGTCTGTGGAGGATTACCCATGTCAGACGAAGTTATATTATTGTCTTTAGTGCTGCTAGGAATTACTTTCAGGATGTTTCAGCTCATTACCTCAAGTCTTTATCAGCTATTTTCCGAGTGTGGTAACCTTTGTTATGCAGGTGCTGTATATATCTACAGTATTGATTCTGCTTCTCCTGCTACATTACATGCAATACATGTAAACAGACAAGAGTGTTTTGCTACTGGCTAGCAAGGTGCAAAATGGTAGCAGATCGTGCAGCTACAAAACGCAGATAAAACCCTGAAGTAATCAGCTGAACTGTCATGGAACTAATTCGATGATATAGTGGAAGCAATTATTTGCACTTATATGTCTTATTGTAAAATATAATCAGTGCTAAACCTATCCTGTTAGTATTGTCAAGGACACATTTAGCTCCAAATGCTCCCCCTTTAATCAGTAACTGGTTATTAATTAATTAGGTGTGATCATGTTGTTTTTCATACATGTGTATTATTATTGCACTTGATTTTGTGCCTCTGTACAGATCACTGTTAATTTGCTGAAAGTGCAATTGTGTTAATGTGCTCTAATGCAAGTGATTATCACAAGGATGGGGCACCTAATCTTTGACCTAAAATTTTACTGAATTGTTCTCACTGCTGCTTTCTTACTTCCAGCTCCAGCCTGCTCCTGCCTGGATGAGGTGTGCTGGAAGAGAGGAGACAGGGAGACTCTGAAGGGAAAATGGAAACCAGCAACAGGACCACCACAGACAGAAGAGGGAATTAAGACTTTGGAAGCCATGTGTGAGCCTGTGCCATGAGAGGCCACATCACAGGAGCGGGAGCTGGCCACTCATAGGGCGCGGTAGAGCTGTCATTGGCCAGGTGTGGAGAACCAGTAGCTGCCTGACAGCATCAGGGCAAAGTCTCAGAGCTCTTTCTCTCTACAGGGTCAGATGTAGTCCCCTTTTTCTTTTTTTGGTCCCACATCTGCAAAATCATAAATTTTAATGGTGCCCATAGAGAGCAATGTTAACAGTTAAAAGAAATCCTCTGTCCTCCCAGCATTAGTAACACTTAGTTATGCTTCCTAAATAATGTATTTTTCAGTAGATCCCGCCTGAAAGCTTTTAGCAGGAGCAGATACCAACTGTGTCAAGAGAGAAACAAATACTAGTAGAAAACAGGCTTTATCTGAATTGCATTTAATAGGGGCCAGAAGCAGTGAACTGAGGATATTCAGCTGAAGTAGTTCAGTCAGAGATAGCTAAACTTTTTACTGTGCTTATTTAAATAGAGAAGCCTGAACTGGAGATTAGCTATTTATCAGCTGCATGATGGAATGAGAAACAGCTGCAATATATTTCAGGGTGAGTTTGAGATTTTATTTGTTATAAATCCACAGGTTCAAATTCTGCTCTGGTTTATGCCTGTGGGAATATGGAATAAAGGTATTAGTTTCCTACATTGTTTTGTGGCTTCATGCCTATGTATATCAGAGCGAATTTAGTTTATGTTGGTTCAGTTATTCACCTTAATTTCCCAGCCACAAAAAGGACTTTTAATATGTGCAATACTAGCAAGAATATGTGCAAATATATACGCTCCCAGCATGCAGTACGTGGCACGGGTAGCAGAGCACAGCTTCCAGCTACTATTGAAGCATTTCCTATGCATACCTTTGCAAGGATTTCACTTTGGGACTGTGCAATAACTCCAGCAGTCTCCTTCCCATATCTGGGGGTTTTGTTCGATTTTTACCAAAGTTGTAGATTCTGCTTCTTACTCCAAAAGATTGTTTTCAGGTTCTCAATCGAGTAATTTCTATATTTTAAGCTTCTGTTCTTGACCCTACCAAGTCCCTCTCACGTCTGCAGCTGGGAGCAGCCCTGCCCCCATGTGCCAGATACCACTGCCTAAGAAAGGCAAACTGCCTGTGCCAATGTCCCCAGTGGCATCTCACATTTTGAGAGGCAAAGAAGAAAAAAATGTTGCTAACCAACTGCTTACAGTTTGAGTCAGATCAATTTCCATCAAAGGAAGCCTGTAAGCCTGTAAACCTGTTGGTTTTCAGGCTTTCCCCCCTCTCCAGCTTATCTTTGCAATGTTTCTTTCTCTCCTACTGCTCAGTTCAGCCTCATTGCTGTTTATCTGGTGACCTGGTGTTATCAAGAGTTCCCCAGTGCTCCCCAACACATCCCTCAGATTTGCACAAGTCTCTTCTGCTCTGCCATGAGGAAATTTTGCTCAGATATCTACCTGATTTCAGCTCATTTACACAGTAAGGATGTTTCTCTACCTGTATGGAGTTCCTAGTTTGCCTCGTTTACTTGATTTTTGGTACAGAAAGGAGACTGTACTCTTTTTTTTAGAGAGAGAGAAAGACAGGGAGGGCTTAAGAACTCTCTAAGTTCACAAATGTCCAAGAAAAGATACAGACAAAGATGTCATTTTCTGAAAATTTACATTCATTTTAGGTTCCTGCCTATCCATAGAGGGAAAAATTTCAAAATATCAAAGACAAGTAAATCAGAAAGTGACGCTACTTTCCTTTTTTATGAAGACAAGATTTAAAAGGAAAATTTATTCACTGCAGCTTGTCAGTGTTTTGGAGAATGCTATTCATTTCTTCTCATCAGTGTTCTCCAGAATGTGGTGACAGCATCATCCTCTTGTACTTTGATTTCCCTCAAAGGCAAAACGCAAAACATGTAGTTGAAGGTTCGCGCCCTGTAACTGCAGAGGGCATCTCCTATCAGTTGGTTATTATGATTGTGACCAAAAATATCCTACACTAAAAAAAAAAAAAAGGAAGGGAAAACAAAATGTTCTACTTGAGGGTTCATGTGGCAACATTTTGTGGCTTTGTTTTTCAGAACTTGTGAATTTGAGCAACATAATCTGCTTATTTAGGAAAAAAGTAGTTTGAAAGATGTCTTTAGGTCTTCTCCAATTAGTAGCCAGTATGTAGTGGAAGGGCAAACACTACCTACAGGCTCCTCCAGCCAAACTGAGAAACTTGCCAGAGTAAATGCATGGCCTAAATCACCCAAGAACCAGACAGACGTGTATGAATTATGATAGGCAGGACTGTACAACAGCACGGAAGGTGTATTTTTGAAGAAGATAAGCAAAAAATGGGTAAAGATATCTTTGTGTCAAGGTAGTGTCCTTATAAAATGCTGACCGGCCGTTAGCTGAGCACTGAAGGGATAACATGCAACACCACAGGAGGATTGGACTAGGTGATCTCTAAAGGTCCCTTCCAACTCTACCATTCTATGATTCTATGAAAATAGGGCAGTGTCTTCATGTGTTGTCAGTCTTGCCTGGGAATACCAGGAACAGTCTTAGCCTGAGCTGCAAGTTCAGTGATTCACATGAACGGTAGGAATGGGAGATAATAACTACCTTTAGTACCTTTAGTATCTATTTCTAGAATAGAAATGGTCTATTCCTTGTCTCTCAATGTTATCATATTATGAGCCACTATAAGCATTATTATGGACACTATTTGGGGTGAATCAATCATGATGCTTTCCAAGTGGTGCAACTGCTAACTTTTTGCTAAGAGAACAATTTTAACAGCTATGTGATCTGTTTCCATCTTCATTTGAATTGCTGATACTCAGACACAAAAACTTCAGTGTTGCTCTGATTTGTATCTTTTGATACTCAGCAGTCATCTCATCTGCCCCTAATTGCTGCCATAACCATGAGTTCAAGGAATTTGACTTCATGCCTGTTGTGTCATCAACCACAGATCCCTGTTATTTTCTAGCTCAGCTGTTTTGACTGGCACATTGATGGTCAATGTTTTGGTTTGCAGATATTTCTGTGTAGCTAGATCAGGTTTAAACAAGCTTGTTCAACTTATGCACCTATTTTAGACACTATTTCTCTGCAATGACCAGGACAATTAAGCTCTAATTCTATATTTCTGGTGCTGGGGTGATGTCATTAATGTTTACAAATATCTAAATGGTGGATGTCAGGAGGTTGGGGCATCACTTTTTTTTTTTCTGTTGTATCTAGTGACAGGACAAGGAGTAATGGAAGGAGGCTGGAACACAAAAAGTTCCATTTATACATAAGGAAAACCTATTTTACTGTAATGGTGATGGTGACTGGGAACAGGCTGCCCAGGAAGCTTGTGGAGTCTTTGTCTCTGGAGGTTTTCAAACTTACCTGGACATGTTCCTGTGTGACATGATGTAGGTGGACCTACTTTATCAGGGGAGTTGGACTAGATGATCTCTAAAGTCCCTTCCAACCCCTACTATTCTGTGATTCTCTGATTCTATGAGTGTACAAGGGTCATTAGGCATTGAGGGTTAGAATGACTTGTGTGTGTATCAAGGAGAGTGGAAGACAAGAGGGGGCTGATTCAGGAGTAATGAGTTTATTCTCTGAGAGAGGATATCCCTGGGAGGATTATTACTTAAAAGTATAGAGCAAAGTTGATTTGGATAAAAACTAATTATCAAACAAGAAGTGAAGCTATTGTTGTCGTCTTCATCCTCCCTGCAAGACCTTGGAGACTCACATTATTCCTTGTGTTCGACCTAATAAAGCAATGACCCACGTAGGGGGAAAAGAAGTTGATGGTAATTATTTCTATGATTAATAGTGCCCCGTTCATAGAAAGCATAAAATTAGGAACTAAAAAACAAAATGACATGAACAGAAGAATCTAGAAATCATAGGACGCTTAGGCTACTTCTCCAAATAAACAGGTTTTTCTTCATTTGAGTATGTTTGTTCAGGGAATGTTCTCTTTCCACCTTTAGCTTTTAAAGGTGAATGGAATCAAGAGATTGAGAAGAAACAGCACATAAGGAATCTATGCACCAAATCAGTGTGGATTCAGTAGCCTGGGTTCTTGAGGGTAACAGCTCAGTGTCTGAGTTCAGGTCTGATTACATGTGTGGTGTCTGCAGCAGATGTGATGACAAGTAGCTTAAGAGCAATCATGCTTAGGTGCTTTAATAACAAATGTCCACTCCAGTTCAGAAGACAAATAGAAAAAAAAATTATTAGCTTGCTTAGAAGTAAACTCTGATTTACTGGTTAAAAACCTAGAAAGGCTGAAAAAGCAACATCAGTTTGTCTAAAGACAATATTGAAGTGTTTAAGTAGGAGAGGAAAGGCTTATGGATGCATTAATATTTTACATGTCTTAGACTTAAGCCTAAGAAGCTGAAGTGTATTGTGAGACATAGAAAATATTGATTGTCTTAATTGAATAAAACTTCTCCATGAAAGGAGAGCTATAGTTTACCCACTTTCCCAGGGAATATGCATATTTATCTCTCACTTCTGTTTCTCTGGAGATTGTAAAAATATTGTACCTCAAGAAAAGTTCACATCATGCATCATGCTTGTGAAAACAAAAAAAAATACCTTGATCTGATAAATTTTGCTCCCATTACAGATCCAGACTCACTTGTAAGACATTCATATAAAGAAAGCACTAAATCAAAAACAAAGGATTTTATTCTCTCAACGAATATGAGCTAATTCTCTAGGGCTTTTTTTTGGGGTGTATAAAATGTCTAAACACATAAACCACACGTTATGTCCATTATAACAAGACTAAAGTCTGTTCTGTCCATTAATATATTCCTCCTATTGAATTTTATGACATGCATACTATTCCGTGTGTGTGTGTGTGTGTGTATAATCCTTCCACATTGCAGTGTGCATGAGCAATTTAGTGGATATAAAGGGGCCGGAGAACTGTTGGTTTTCTCCAAATCTGCTGTACAAATGCACTATAACGGATGCAATAAAATGAAATGGGCAAGGGAATTTCCCATTATTCAGCGGGAAGGGAGCAGCTCCTTCGCTGCATGTGACACTGGGCTGCTCAGCAGAATCTCTGGCAAAACTGTGGCCTCTGAGCTCCTCCCTATCCAAGGTGCATTGGCATTTTTTGTTATCAGTTGTCCCTTGGCCCTGAGATAATCTGCTTTCCACATGTCTGACACAAGAACCACAAGAGGGAGGTAGTAGTCATGAAATAAATGGTAGGAGCTTGCTTCTGATACTCTACACAGAAGGAAAAATCTGTTTGAATAATTAAGGCTTCCTAGACATGACTACAGATGAAAATAGATAAAGAACGTGATTTTGGCATGAAGGTAACAATCCAGCTCAAGCAGGGAAGGCTTTGCATGGAACTCGACCAAAGAGAAATTGACTTTGGCCACTTGTATTACAGTTCCATTTAGTGAAGCAGAATGATCATGGCTTGTATTAAGCAGATAATAATGAAGCATCATAAACAAAGTCAGGATGCAAGTCCAGGACAAAGCGGGAGCTTTAACGAGGTCCAGCTTGCCGGGAGCTTTTAGAAGTGTCCCTCACTTACTTACAAAGCCAGAAAGCAACAAAGTCGACTCTGACAGCTGTGCGAGTGTCTGGTTTAGAAGGAAGTTTCATGTGTGGATGACACCAGACTGGCATTCAGCTTTCATGTACTAAGTAGCTCTGGCCATTGCTGGAGCCCTGAGCATTCTGCACAAACTTTCTCACCATAATGAGTCTCACAAATAATAATTTTTCACAAATCAGATTGACACCATCCCCTTCCTGGGTAGGCAGGGCTGGTTCACCATGGTAAATAGCAGAAGTCAGCAGAGTCCACGCTGTGTGTCACTAGCCATGGTCAATAAGCAATCTAGATTCTGAAAGGACAGAATCAAATGCTGGCTCTCTGGATGTACGAATGGTCTGAAGTATTTGCAACTATGCTAAAAGTCAACAGCTATGTCAGACAGATAAATCGAATGCACCCCACTCTAATTGCACTGCAATCACAGTGGACTCTTCAGGGTCTTCAAAAGGGAAAATTAGATTTTAACATATTTTTTTTTTCAGAGGAAGAAACGGTTTGAGTGGCTTATAAACTTAAATTGCCTAAGTATATATACACTTGAGAAAAATGCTTTTTAGCCTTAGAGATTTTTTTCTTTGAGGTTATTAAAATTATTTTTTCACATCTGTAAATGAAGATCAGCCATTCTTTAAGTAATTATCACAATTTTTAGACTTCTCCTAAGTAGCATTAATTAGCTGATTGGTATATTTAGACTTTAACATCTCCGTTAGAAGGGTTGTTCAGCATACCTAATGCTCTGAAAGCCTTGAGCATATTCTGTGTCATGTAGGAATTAAGTGCAGGGGAATTGTTTGAGGATCCTGTTGGAGTTATCTATGGCTGGGAGGGAGCAGGGAGTTGCAGGGTATACCAGTTGAGGAACAAAAGAGGGAAGTATGGAGGGTGCAGATGAATATGCTAACTCATACACTTCACCCTGCAGCAGATAGCTGGAGCATTACTATAGTTCAGCTGATGCAAAGTAATGTGTTATTTTGCAGTGGTGGCTGGTTTTCATGTGCAAACCCCTTAACATGTCAACATGTATGTGCTGATACTATAGCAGCAAGCAACTGCAGTTCTTTCTACCCTGTTAATTTGTTTCCGTGATTCCATGTAGATAGCTCTTCTGCATTTTCCTTTTATTTTGCATGGATTATATACGTTAAAACATGGTAATTTCTTAATCTAAGACTCAAACTGTAATCTCTCTGGGGCAATAATCATCTTTGATGTTGGACTTGCATGAGAGGCAAGGAGGTGGTCCTGGTTCCTCAACTGTGAGCCTAGAAGTGACTGCAATCTTATTAGCAGCCAAGATAATAATAACAGTATCCAATGCAGTAGTGCTGTGCCTCTAAATTGGTTCTTTTGACATTGTTTTGCTTAGGAAACGGTAATCCCATAAATGCCTTGACTGCCCGTTGCTCTGACTATAAAAAGCAACTTTTCCCACTGATGGAGTCGGAAATAGATGGTAGAAAATGAAACCCTATTTGTATGCAGAGGCATCTCCCTGGTCTCCACTTTTTCCCGTCCTTGTGTCTCACTGTCAGAAGCTACACACACCTATCAGCTGTTTCTCTTTTTGCAGGAGAAAACAGAAGTTACAAAACAACATACCTGGTCACTTTACCAGACAAAACTCTTCATACAAACATGCTGGAACACCTTCTCAAACCTCAATGCCATTTCTGTGTGCTGGTGCTTTGCACCAGAGTCAAATCTATCACTGCCAACCTCAGCTCCTGCTTAATTGTGACACAGGTGAGAGGGCATGGTTGCAGAGAAGCTGGCAAATGAGGACAGTGAGAAAAATGAAGTGAAGGGGGCAGGAACAATTGACACTGCATGAAAATGAACCAGATTTGCAACCCAGAGAGCCAAGTTTCTGGGGGGAAGTGAATAAGAGGCATAGGGTACAGAGCTTTCCCTGACACAGAGGTTCTTCCCATGACACTGCTCACCAAGGTAACACTAAAGTTAGCTGGCAGGAATCCTTGACCTGCTCAAGGTACATAGGGGATTTAACTGGATTCAAATAGTCAGCTTGATTTACCAAAGGAAAAAGCCTTTCTTCCTTTTGATGATACACACCTAAAACACAATGAGGCTTCATTTGAATAAATAAATTGGCAACTATTGCTCTGGAGACTGTGAAAGTGAACCAGCAACAGCAGTGTTAATCCATTTCAAAGCAGAATGACAGTGTTTTTCACACCTATTCTTTTTTAATTTAGATCCATTTGAAATCCAAGCATCCTTCTATTACTAATTTGTTATGGCAATATTAATTAGTAGTTTTGCTCTATAGCAGTAAGAATGTTGTTTAGACTGATCGAGATAGATTAGAAAGACCACAAGATTAGAAAAACAATCTGTAAACCGGTCAGATGCAGTTGGGGGTCACCTTGATCTCCTGAAATGAGCACACTGCACTTGGAAAAGCCTGTGAGTGTGTGGATGTATTTCTAACAGTGCAGACTCATTAGGGCTGGTTAGGTCAGTGTCCTTTGATGTTGTCTCCAGTTTTGGAATATAAAAACATTAGCTCCTAAAGTGGGGAGAAAGAATTGTCAGCCTTCCATAAAAACTGATAATTGAAGAAATTGCATATTATTTGATGGACAACGTGAGTTCAGAACAAGCATGCTAGGAAACAAGGAGCAAGATTTAATGAGTTAGGGAAGGCACACAGTGATGCCTTGTAATTTCCATTCTCCTGACTCACTTTATCTCTTCCATTAGTTTAGCAGATCTCCAGGCTACTCTGATCATCATATCATTTGCACTTCAGTGGCATAGCATAGATAAGACATCTGATTTGAGGAAGGACGGTAGCTGGCAGATTGATGGGCAAATCTTGTGACTATTACAGATGGTTCTTGGATTATCTCAGCTACCTTCTATTCACCCTACACAGAGGCAAGAGCTCAGGTTCACCAGTTATCATTGTACCTGTATAAGAATCACAAAAGCAGATTAAAGTGCTGTTGATGGCTGTAAAGAAGACACAATCTCAATTATTTTGGCTTTAAACAATGAAATTTAACAATTTTCCTGGTATAAACTGTGATATGATTTTGGATTTTTGTTGTTTTAATATAATTTTGCAGCCAGCCCAAATACATTGTGGAACAATCACAGGGAAGAGAATCAGAAGTACAATGATGTTCTTTCAAGAAAGCATTGGTACTGTAAAGTACTCATAATTTCCTGGTGGGTTTTCAGCATTGGCAGGTGAGGGGCAGGAGAGAGAGCTGAAGAAGCAAGTTGAACTGCAGCTGCCCCAGGGAATGAATCTATTTCTGGGTTTGCTATTCTGGCATTACTTTGTTTTTGCCTGAATCAGAAGAGATTAAGGTGTCAGGATTTTACATCTATGCTCTGCATTTCCTGGCCGCTCAGGAAGCCTCTTGTGTAGGCAGCACCTCTCAGGAGAGACTAGAGGATATGGTGCTTCTTTTGACATCTTACATTGAATCTCCCTTGGTCAGCAGGAAAAGTGTCTATCAGTCAGAGGACGTGCCTGAGGTCCAATGTGAGGGATGCCAGGTCCCCTGGGAGAACTGATGAGCAAGGCAGAAATGTCAGTGACTGAGAGGCCTAGCTCAGAAGGATATCTGAACTGTTTTGACACTTTTTTGACACCGTGAAATCTGTAAGTTCAGCACAACTAGGCTACCAACCTTACAAGACTTTTAGCTTTCCCTGTTTCCAGACAGGCTGTAATCTGGAAAAGGCACATTCTGGCCTCCTGACACTGATAACAGCAAGGGGAAAAGGAACAGAGACATGCAAAGCTAGAATGCTCATTGTAATTGCTGACCCCTGAGATAAACGTACTCCTTTATGCTACAAAATACTCAAAATATAGGTGACACAGTTGATCTTGTATGTCTGTCCCTACTATCAATGAGCTGGCTATCTGATATCCTAACAAATATGATGAAGCACATGAAAAGAGTGAATGTTTGGATAGGAAAATAGCTACTCCTTACTCTGTGAAGAAATCAAAACTCCCCAATATTTCAAATTCTATCCCTAAGCTGTTTGAGTTTCAGGGTGCTCTCCTGCTTTTAAAGACTTTTGGACACAAACCAAGCTGAGCCTACTAAGCAGGAAGAGCTTTGAAAATTTGACTTGAAATGTATCCTTGAAAATCTGGTTTACAGAAGATCAAGAAGACAAGAAAGAGCTGAAACATTTGGAGCAACTGGCTCTGACCACAGCTCAATGAGAACTACACTCTACCCAATATGGTTACCACCAGCTCAACTGACCAGCCAGCCAGTGGGCTGTCACTTGATGAGATACTGCATAAAACAAAGAGAACAAGTAAAAATGTTTCTGGATTTAATGCTTAAGCTATAGTCCAGATGAAGTTAGTGGAAATACATTTCTTGGTTTCAGTGTAAGCTGACATACAACTCAAGTGAGGAACACAAATACAGGCTTGGTGTCACAGCTGCTATGTCTATTGATGAGAGGAGCTAGTAAGGAGGTCAGCAGAAATCAGTGCTAAGGCTCATCTCTCAATTAATGTGCTGAATGCTGGCATTAAAAGTGCCTGATTAATCTTTTAGTTGGACAATACATAACTACTCAAAAAATACTGACAAAGTTCAGTGACACCTTTTCGCTGACATTTATACCTCCAGAACAGTGAGGAAAAGAAGATAAGGAAGGCAGAAGTCTTCAGAAAGGAGAAAAGGCCATAAAAATGGGAATATACACTGAAGAATGTCTGAAGAATGTGTCACCTAGCAAACAAATGAGCCAGGTAAGATGTGATATTCTAGTAGAAGATGATCATGAAGCCAAGCAACTGAGGAGTTGCTTGGGAATATTTCAGAGAGCTTGGGAACTGAGGCAATGACATATGTAGCACAGTTTCAGAAAATAACAAACCACCGGTCAATGAATGCATGGTATTCATCTGCTGACCCAACCAATGAAGTTCACTGGGGACAGCAATGCAGCCAGTAGAACTTTTATACCCTCTTTATATTATTTTTTATATCCAAGTGGTAAAGTTCCATGGGGAAGGATAGGCATGCTCATCAAAACAAAGTTTTGTTGGTTTTTTTTTTTTTTTCCAGAATTAGTTTGAGCAGGAAACATCACAGATTTCTCTTCTAAAAAGCATGTATGCCAACATTACTTTGGAGGAGTACTGGCAGGATGGAACTACCAGGTGGGCGAAGGCCTGTAAATGCCTGCAAAGCACTTTGTGAAGATCACTGCTATTATTACAGTATTTTATTATCTTATTGGCTCATTGAGTTTACAAACCAGATTTAAAAGGAAAAGGTGGAGGATTGTGATGTATTTTTAAATTTTTTTTTGCATTTTTCATGTTTCCTTTTTGGAAACACAGGTAAGAAACTTCTTGGTCAACAAACAAATTCCTGGGCCCTGCAGGCAAGCATGTCACCTAAAGAATTCATCTCCTATTAAACTCCTTGAACACCTAATGAACATATTTGCTAACGTTAATGAGAATTGCTACTAATAATTTGCATTTACACACTACTTAAGGATCCTGAAGTGTTCTTTCATATAATATGCTCATTTTTATTGCAGGCATATTGGATTTAAATGACTTGCCTAGGGTATCACAGCAAGCCAGCAGCAGAATGACTCTTAGTGCTCCCAGTGTTTGCATTAAATCCTGGACATTAAGAGCTCCCTTCATAAAGGGAGCTTTGTAGCCATAGATCATCTCCTGGTGCTGGTGGATCAAATATTTTATGATAACGCAAACTAATCAAGAAATTATTTGAACCCATGTAAGGTTTCCCAATAACTGCAAATCCTGGCTTCCCTTGAACTTAGAAAATTGACACAAGTCTGAATGATGCTAAGATAGCCTTTGGCATATGACCAACTGTGACATTTTTATGTCCTAAGCATGTACTTTATATCTATATTTTCTGTACGAATGCAGCAGTTTGTTTCAGGAAAACTTCAGAGATTTCATTGGCCATTGTGCTGTTGAAGGCATAATTGAAGACAAAGAAAAAAATCAACCTCGTAACTAAGCCCATAAAATAGAAAAATCTTTAACTTTTCTAGCTTCAGAATTGTCTGGAGAGTTTGCTCTGACATGGGCACATTCCTTGTCGTTGCTGACTCCTCTGAAGGGTACTGTCCTCATCAAAAGTCAACTCTAAAGGAGAACGTAGGGCATCTTTTTGTTCATGAGCTTCCTTCTGTCAAGAAAGATGCAGTATCACAGAATGATTTGATTTTTCTGCCTATGTCAAATTCTCCCTAACAGACTGAAACATTGGTATTTCCCTCTACATTTTGTTCTCCTATCTATGCCTTCTATGGAAAAGATTGCAAATGGTACTGAATAATTTCAGGATACGATTTTCAAACTTTTGGCTTAGGCATCTGCCTCTTTCTTTGAGAAAAGAGCTATTCTGTAGCATAGGACTTGCTATAATATCAGAGGAGCCATGTGATAGAACAGCTATTGCAACACCAATCCTATTGATCAAAAGAGTTCCTTCAATGTGATGATGACTACCCAGGAGCTCTCACCTGTGGTAAATGGTGACATTTACTCCTGCTGGGAATGTGGCTGGGCAGACGAATGTTAAAGAGGGCCTGAAGGGCTGCCTGTGCTGCTTGACCCTTGGCCAGCTTCTTGCTACGTCCTGAGCCTTCGAACGTTCTCCCATCCACTCGCACAGCCATCACAAAGCTCTTGATGTGCTGCTTCTCCACCGTCTCAGACAGGCAGACGTATCGCAGGCCTGACCGCAACTCATTGAGCAGCACCACCGGGTTCTTCTCACTCTCAGCCTTGGATGCCATCTTGTGCTTGTTTTGCTTCCCATGGCCCATTAAGTCCAGTGTATGGCAGAGCAAGCGCCCATGTCGATAAGCAGTGGAAAGCAATTCGTTATTAACAGGGTTATAGACTGAAAAGTCATCGCTGTGTGTGGATGGTTCAAACTCCTTGAACAGAGTATCTGGAAAGTCTGCCTGATCAGAAGTAAAGTCTGTGGATGGGTTGATGCAGTTCCCCATGGCAAAGTGAGCTTGACAGGCATTGGGGAACTGAACAAATGACTTCAGAGCCAGCTCCGCAGCACGCATTTTGGCTTTCTTTTTTGTGGGCCCTGTTCCTTCAAATGTAAGTCCATTTACTTCCACAGCAACAGCAAAGACTGGAGCATGCACTGGACCTGTCTGGGAAACCATTTTATATTGTAAACCTGGCTTAAGTTCATGTAGCTGAACCAGAGCATTCTTTGGCGTCACTGACCACGAGACTTTCTTCCAGATGAGCTGGAGTTTGCAGAAATGGCCATTATTGCCTTCCTCTAAAGGTCTTTTTCTCTTACTGCTAGGTGTTCCCCCTCTTGCTCTCTCATTAGAGGATATTGGATGATCCTCCAGGTTGCCAATGTTTCGATTTTCTTTTACTTCTGCACTGCTGGTACCTGACAGTAAAGAAAGAAAAAACTCTCATATAACAGTTATCATCATAGTAGCTGACATTATGCCTAGGGCTGGCAGAATAGCCAAAAAAACAACACAAAAAGTTAATGATAGATAACCTTGCTCAGCCCTTTTTGGGCATTTTCCTCAACTATCTATATAATGATTGGTTTATTATTTATAGCACAGATTTTCTGCATGCCCTGAATGTTTATTTGTCCCTAAAATTTTATTTGCTTTAGTCGCTGGTCTCTTGTTTTAAAAAAGATAACATCACTTACGACATGTGACTTAAATGAACTACTGCATTCACACTGGATAATTACTAGCAGAAAGTGAATAGTTTGCAAAGTTCCCTTAGGCTGAGATTTGTTCTATATGTGGGCGAATGATTATGAACACATTATTAAAAATCAGAAATTATTCACAAATGATTCACAAACAGAAAAATGGGCAAATGCATTGAATAATGTCTTTGTAGTGAACACATTGACTGTCTCTACTCAGACCATAGGCTCTTGTACTACTAACATCATGAATCCAGCCTAAGAAAGGATCTGACAGATCATTCTAGCATTTGAAACAATAATATGGTCTGGACTCAGATTGCAGTTTACTAAGTGAGCATCTTTCTGTTAAGTTCAATTGCAGATACTCTTAGATCCTGTATCAGCAACAACTAATACAGCAAAAATTCTAGCTAAATCTAAATGAGATTAGCAAGATTCGGAGCCTCATGATGGGTGCAATTACTGATGTAAAGAATGACCTATGTCAAAGAAAAGCAATGGGAGAGAGTGACTGACAGGAGCACAGGGAAGGGAATGAAATGACAGTGGGGAGCTATAGAGGGAGCACTCTCTTGCTGTTGAGTCAATGAATCACACATTACCCTGACCTATGCTTGTGCAATGCCTATGCTGTGAGGCAGTGCTCTTTGCTACAGCAGATACATGACTGAGAATGGAGATTCATTTCTCTAACGTCCTGAATGAGACAGAAAATATATTGCTGTCTAAATAAGCACTTGATAACATTTCTGTCTTTTCTGATGAGTTTGTTTAAATGCATTGCACCTCTGATACATCCTCCAGTCCTCTTATGTGTTCCTTGGGGCAGAGACAAGTTGGGGAAGCAAACACGACTGTAAGCAACCCGCAAAGCAGCCCATCTCTGGAGTGATGAACCTGATTCCTTTCAAGCAGAGCACTGCTTGGCCACCTGCTCTATTCCAGCCAGCATTGAGCTTGGAGCCTTCCACATAGTTCGTTACTGATAGATTCAAGCATGTCACCTGTGTAGGCTACCTGAGTCCCAAGCACAGAAAAGGTCCCTGTGGTCCTTAGATGACAGAGAATGGTCTTCCCACTTTCCGTGGGGTCATGGCCATATTTGGTTTGCTCTCAACCCTGATGCATAAGCTCGCTGTAAGGTGGAAGGAGTAAGCTGCTGGCTATGCCTTGAGGAGCTTCTCTTGGACCAGCACATCTTTACTGCAACCCAATGTTAACACTGGGCTAACGGGCATAGGAGCCTGCAGAGAATTATGTGGAACCAATCATCATGACTAAAAATCTCCTTTATATTGTGATGAGCTGCACTTAAATACCGAAATACTTTTCCCCATAAAAGTAGTAAGTCTGTACTGACTCAATTTGTTCCACAGAAAGCAACTCAGAGTAAAAATTGTGTTTCAATTGGATGCGTGGAGGCCCACATGCAGGACTGAGTCTTTAGGCTCTCTTTCCAGAAAACCCTTCAGCACACACTGAGCTTCCAGCCTGTGTCTAAGTCTCACCAAAGTTACTTGTAGAGGTATGTGTTGCAGTGCTTTCCTAAGGCAGAACGTGAACTGAAAAATTAAGGTCTTAGTTAACTTTTACTTTCTGAAGCTAAGGGAAGAGAATGAAAGCAGATGAGGAAGGAAAGAAAGAGAAATACATAATAGAAAAAGAAAAGTTACATCATACGACATTCAGTTGTATTAAAATGTGACATCTTTAAACCAACTTCTTTGGAAATAAGATATTTAAAAGGTCAGGTTAACTAAGACACAAAGATAATGTGGTCTTTTCTCATTCAGTTCACAATTCTATTTATGGAAACTCTTATCTGAGGGTGGAGGAGCTGTCAACTTCAACTTTCCTCTATTTAGCTTGGCAGTGGCTTTGGCCAGCCGTTTTCCATTGTGACCCTTTCTCATGTTTGCATCCCACTCAGAACATGCCTCTTTGGTTGTTTACATTTAAAAAATAAAGGTGAAATATTTTGACTCAGACATACTTTTTAGCAGGAAGCAGGTTTGGTTCTGTATTTCACACCTCCTCTGTCATCTTACCTAATAGGTTTTTACAGAGACAATTATGGTACATAATGATACTGTAGTCAGGAAGCATGAAAAGAAAGATAGCTCTTGCTTCACACAATACTCAGGTTTGAAAAGAATTTGTATTGATTATGCACCACTGAATAGGAAAACTCAAAGCGTTGTTTATATTTACAATTCATATTGTCTTATTCCAGCTGCTTTTCCTGTCATAGTCAAAGAACCACAGATTTGTGAACACGAATGTGTGACCTTACCATCTCAACTTAATAACCCTCAGTCAAACAGTGGTTCACTAAAACCACAGCAACATAAAATAAACATTGTTTGTCTTACATTAAGTTTGTGACATTGTCTAGTCCGGGCTTTGGAGTTTGCCTTGATATAGTGAAAAAGATGCAGAGATGCAAGTGTAAAACTTCCAGAGATCAAGCCAAAGGGTATCTAGGCAATGTTGGGCATTTGCGATGGTGACATGCCTGTACTTACAGTATGTTTTGGCCTAGTCAAAATGAAGGAAACCCATAAAAATATCCTTACAGTCAACCAGATTTCTAGAAGATTTAATCCTGAAACATCAGGAAATAGCTCATTTCTTCACAGACCTCAGTGAGTGTTGCAGCAGGCCAAAAGTCATCATGACATGTAAATCAGAGGCAGCCTAAATTCAGTGACTGCCTCAGAAAGTCTGTGAGCCTGATGGGTTTGTGTGATACCCAGCAGCTGCTGGGCAATCTGAAATTACTTTATACTTTTAGGTGTCTTTGAAATAGGAGGTCTTTGAAATGTGTCTTTTATGAGACCTCTGTGTAGCAGACATAAGATTACCTCTCTAATGGTGGCACATGTACTTCTATTGTGAAAATCATACAAAGAAGGCAAATGACACCCAGCTACGTAAGATAAATACTGTAAGCAGCTGTAATAGAACAATCACAAGCAATTTTAGAAATGAAGAGCACTAAAAGGAAAGGGGTAAGTCGGAGGATGCACACAGGGAAAATGCAAAACTGTGGATCATTTTCAGTCCTGTTATCTCTCATAATGTCTTTGCTCTTGAGATCCCAAAACACATTCTCTACATTTGAGGGAAAAAAAAATCTCCTATGATGAAAGGTTGGAGAATAACAAAATTGTAAGAGGAGCAAGTTAAAAAAAAGGAGAAAGGAAAATATTGTAAGTTTTTGACAATAGTTTCTAGTTTACTGTGTAAAATTTCAAAAAAAATCCCACACTTCTGTGTTGCACTATCTCCTCAGGTAACTTTATTCATTGATTTTTGTAGTTTCACAAGCAAGAAGAGACATTGCAATCTCTGTATTTGCTTCAGTAATTGAATGGGAGAGGGGAAAACAGTTTGTGAAACATATTTATTTATTCACTATTCCTCACTCTTCTGTCTAGTCTTTCATATTTTTCTCCTTTTGGTCATTATGCACAGTAGACTTAACCTAGAGATTCTGCATCATCAAGAGCTTTTCAGAACTATAATGCATCACTAATAATGACACTGCCTGTGTCTCTGGGTCATAAGGGCTCTGCAGAACTAGCCATCCGATACTCCACGCTACATTTGAAGAGATAATATTGTTCCCGTTGAAGGTTATTCTGCTGCCAAGCCAACTTCCAGGGAGGATGGGAAAGGAGAAGTGGCAGGTGGCATCTTCCTTTTGGCTGGCATCTTTACTATTGAATTACAAGGGCTGGTACATTATTGAAAAGCTATGATATCGAAAGAAAGAATTTGCACTTTCTGTAGTATAACGAACTTCTGATTCAACTGATAGCTCTGACACAGGGAGTTACTGACTTAAGACAGCAAACACCAGCTTGCTACCAATGCACTTGCAGTACTACAGGTAGAACTTAGTTTTTGTTTCTTCATGTTTTAATATCTAACCCCTGTTTGACCTGCTTACATAGACTACATTTTTGCTGTCTATCTCCATTACAGTGACTGCAGAGGTTAGAAGGATTGATCTCCATAATTTGTGGCATACTTGAAAGTGAAAAATTTTAAATCAGAAGCAATAGGTATGAACCCAGGAGCCATAAGCACAGTACCTTTGTGCAAGGTCAGCTGCTACATCAAATGCAATGTAGGGCAGCCTTCTCTTGTGAGCAGGATGGCATTTGCATACCCACTGCATCCACAATGGAGGACTGGAAATTCTTCTGCTGGGATTTTTAGGTCTGTACTCATGATTTTAGAGTAATAAACTTATAGCTAACAACAGAAATTGCTCCTTCCACTTTTACATGAAAACACACAGATACATATTTTTAAACCTTCCTGAAAGAAATCTACTTAAGGGAAACCTGCCATGATCTCTCTCCTGCTGCTGAACACTCTCCTCCAGCTCACAGTGTTCAGGTTGTTTAAAACAATATTGTTAGGCTTTATTGATGTGTAACACCACACTGTGAAGGCAAGCATTGCCAGTACAAAAGAGAACAGGACTTGTTTAAAGTGAAGAATGGAAAATTTGTGAAAGGTGATTGCCATTGTCTTTATCTGTTCCACAATGAAGATATTCTACCTTGCCCACCTTTTTATCTGAAGTAACTTCAAAATCCGTGCACATCTAATAAATCTCTTACCAATTAGAGAAATGATTCAAATGACCTAATGACCTGGCTTAGATGATACTCACTTGGATACACTCTTTCCAAGTTAGCAAGTAAGTGTATACAGCAAAAAATGTAGGCAGCCCACAGCAGAAATGAGTCTCAGTACATGCCTTCCTAGATCAGGACTAGACTATAGCTTAGCTTTAAGCATGGGAGAAATCCAAAGAATGGCAACAGGCATGTTTTTTAAAACAAAACCAGAGGGGTTTGATTCTGGCAAGGAGGATTGCCTGTGGCTGTGAGTGCTGGAAAGGACCTTTGTAGAGGCAGAGTCCCTACAGTACCTTACACTGTGCAGTCAAAAGCTCTGGGGCCTCATGCTGCCTGAGGAGGAATTTGACCAACATGCTCATAACTAGACATGCTTCGATACACACAATCTGGGGCTGGGATTCATCTTACAATACTGTTGCAGTGTCTGAAATCCATGAGTTTGGGACTATCATCACCATCAGCTTCCTCTGCAGACACTGAGGAGACGCACACACCTGCAGAAGGTTGCTGCACCAAGTGTGTGTGTATGCCAGGAATCATACTTCTTGACAGATGTACACCCTAGCACACAAGCATTTGTGTCTGTTGATAATTTGCCTCGATGCTGTGGTATAGTGTAGATGATCAGGGGACTTGCAGAAGCCTGTCACAACATGAAAGGCAGGCAGGCAGGCAGTGAACAGAGAATGATTATTCACTGTTTCATGCAATCTGAGCACCAGAGACAGCAGGCTTTAAGCAGTAAAAGGGTGCACTTTTTTGACAACACACTAAATCACTCCCTGTTCCTGACTGTTGATGAAATCAGAAGTATCAGTGGGCTCTGGAGAGGATTAGATGGGTCTATTGATGTTTAAGAATATGACGGTTTCAGGTGCTAACTCTAGCTGAGTAGATTTTTTGCTGGGTGCTAGTAAGATATACCAAGGGGAGCATCACCATTTGAATGTCCTTTTTCTCAGTGCATCTCTAACTGCAAACGTTGAAGGCAGCATACAGAGATAAATTTCCTATTTCTAGGCCCATGTGACATTTTTTATGTTTTTTTTTTAGTTACAACTGACTTCTGGGAAGGAATAGGGTGGTCCTTTTCTCTCATATTCAAGATAAGGTCTTCATTGGAGACTAATGATTACTTTATCCAAAATGCTATTCCAAAAGTGCATAACGCCTGGATACATTTTTCTAGTATTAGTTTATGGATCATAAACCACAATAATAGCATCTATATGCTAATAATTACCAGCTGAAAGTTCATCTGTAGTTAACCTGGCATAGCTTCCTTTGTAAAGAAGGCCTAAAGGAATGTGAAACAGGATTTGTATCTGTTTCAACTAGTGAGACTCTGCCTATCAATAGAGCAAAATTCTCTGTGAGCATAAAACTACTGGGATAAGCAAAGCACCTCTCTACCTCAACAGCATTCTCCTAAGCTCCTGTTTATTTGTTAACAACGAAGAAGATTCCTCTGCTTCTTCAGAGCAAACCACTGAAGCTCTTTAAAGTGACAAATTACCACACAGGTACACGTGTATTACAGACATTAGTGGGATTTATACAATTATACTAGAAGTGAACACTGCAATATAGTTGAATTTAATTCATATTTTCTTTGTCCTTTTTTTTCCTTTTTTTTTTAAAGACTCTAATAGTAACACCTAAAATATTTTCTATGTGCTAAGAAACAAATCGCTGCTTTATGCCTGGAGTGTGTGTTTGACCCAAGAGAAGACTAGGCAAGATGACCCCGAAAACAGTGAAATGTGCTATTTCATTTTCAGCAAACATAGCTTACGCTGTCCATGTGAGCTATTTTAATGCCTGCGCAGGCACGAAGCAGTCTTGGCATCACAGTCGCAGTAAGAAAATGGTGTTAGTGTTTGGCTTGTACAAACTTCCTACATTACCTAAAAATAACTAAGTAGCACATTTGGGAAACATTACGCAGGAGGTGCCTGCACAAGCTCATCATGTGCATAATATGTTTCCTGCTCGTACTTCTCATATCTCTTCCTGAAAATGTAGCCTCCTTGGGACCAATTTTGAGGGATTTTCAGGATTTTTTTTTGCCTTTGCTAAGATATGTAAAAACCTGCCAGTCCCTGTGCAGCAGAATAATGTGATGTCCATGTGATACTCAGCAGTGGAAAATAAGAGGGCTGAGCTCCTTCAACAGCTATTCCCCTTGGTGTCACACCATGATAAAACCAAGGCAGATTAGCAACAACAGGGAAAAAAAAAATGCCACATTCCTCCCACCAACTGGCTCTAATAGGGCAACATGTCAATGTGTGTCTGGCTGGAAAAGAAGCCCATCTGGTAGGTGATACTAAAATGCAAAGAGTTGCTCATTTGGTTCAGAAAGCTTCCCTTTTTTTTTTTTTTTTTTAAATGATTCAAGATGTGTTACAATAAGCAGGGCTGGATAACACACAACAATTGCTCCTATCTGATAAATGACAGGGCTTACTGAAAGTTATTCAGTCCTAACAGCACACTCCCAGACTTGCTGTTTTGAAGACTTCACAGCTCCTTCAAACCCAGCAGCACTTTCCTCCAGCTCTGCAGTCATGGGTTCAGGGAGTATCAGTGACTTTGTTCAAGTGTAAGGGCCCAAGAGAATTCAGTGGCTACTTTTGGCTTATACCTACTTATTTAAGCCTGACTAAATATCTATTCTCAAATGGATTTAGTTTATTTCTTTAATTTATTTTCATTTTTGTTTTCCATGTCAAATCATAGAAGTAAAAAAGAAACCAGTTTAAGTAGATGGCTCAATCCTGCAGTCTTTATTTCTGCCAAAGTCTTTTGTAATCAAGGAAATAAAAACAGAGGGAAGACAAAGTACCAAAAAATCCTAATATTTAGGGACTGTGAGAAAGGCAGAGGGGTTGTGGAGTTCCCAGAGGGATTGTGGAGTCTCCTTCCTTGGAGGTCAAGACCTGCCTTGGACATGTTCCTATGCGACCTGATCTAGGTGAACCTGCTTCTGCAGGGAGGTTGGACTAGATGACCTCTAAAGATCCCTTCCAACTCCTACCATTCTATGATTCTATGAAAAGCAAGTGAGGAAAATAAGGTAACATAAAGACAAAAAGGAAAAGGAGCTCCACCGTTCTGTAAAGCTGCATATAAACATATAATTTTTGTAAGAAGATTTCCCTCTGTATATATGACATACCCTTTACAGCTTCCCCTTTACAGGGTGAGGCGTTGAGATTAATCTCTCCTTTCCTGGACTTTGGAGAACACGTTTACACTCAGAATCACGGAATTTAGTATTTTACAGGAGGGGTTAGGCTTATGGTCTGTCAATATATACAAATCCATCGCCTTTCTACAATTGCCCCTATGCTGTAGAGCTTTTATTTTTGAACTTTATCATTATTATTTTTGAACTTCCATATAGAGAAAAGGGACTGCTTACTTAAATTGTCTTCATCCTCCATGGTGGTTGCGCCAGGACTCAGGTACTTGAAGGGTGCTATAAAGGTTGACAGTATGCTTACTTTTTCTAGAAGAAAACAGAAGAAAAGATATATCTAAAGTCAGTATTTTGTTAGTGCATTCTGATCTGCTCCACACCTTTTCTCAGTCAAAACATCTCAGCAAGTCCATTTCTTTTTCATTTTTCCTGACTCTATGGTCTCACCACAGTTTACTGAGCTGCATTGTATTTATTACAGCTGGTGTGTGCAAATACCAAACATATACTCTTCCTGGTTTCTGCCCCTTCTTGGCTGTGCTTCCCAGCAGTGGTGACTGAGCACTGCACAGCTGGGAATGCAGGATGCTTGAGTTGGTCCATCTGGAAATAGGGTAGGCAGTCAGACCTGGGAGGAGGGACATGAGAACCGTTCTAATGGATGACACCATCAGCTCATCTCATTTCCTCTTCCTGACAGAATCTGAACCACAAATTTCAGAGAAAACTCAAGAGTTGATGGCACAAGTGACAACAATGCCTTCTAATTCTATAAAGTGTTGATTTTATTTTTGGAGAGCTTTTATGGTGTGCACAGGAAATTATTATCTAAACAATAAGAGTACTATTTGAAATCCTTCTTATTCATATTCACAGAATCACAGAATCTTAAGGGTTGGAAGGGAGTGCAGTTCCTTGTACCTGCAGTTTCGGCTTATCCTGCAGATAGCAAATGGCACAGACATTTACTTACAGTGCTACAATCACACTGTACTAGATGTCAGGGCAGACTCAGCAAAATGTGACCTGATACTGATACAACCTTAAAATTTGTCTCAGGAGTTATCTACAGGGAAAAGCTACTGTTAACACAAATACTAGAAACAGAGATATATTGAAGATATATGTTGTATTTAGTTCGATAACTAGTTTATTTAGTTTTTTGTTGAGTTTGTATAGGATTAATTCCTCTTGACAAACAATGGTTTCTTTGCTGGGGATCAACACTAACAGAGTATCTGCTTTAGGTAGCAGAAGAAACAGAAAGGTGATCCATAGCTTCGGAAGACTTAGCTGCTCACTTAAAATTCTTCCCTGCTTAGCCTCAGTTAGGTGGAAATGCTCTGAATTATATGCATTGTGAACAACGCTGGGCTTTCATCCTCTGGCAGAAGCATCAAAGCCGAACCAAGAATGTCTTCTTTGTAGTGACACAGGAAAAATTATTTCTATGAGGATTTTCTTTATTGTTGAGAAAATATTTATCCATTTCCTTGAACTACCTGGCTGGTAATCTACCACTAGTCTGGAAGGCACTCCAGCTGAAGAGCTCTTAAACTTTTTCAGCAGCACATCTGTTAGCTTTTTGTCCTGGTTCTTCCTACATTTGCAAATAATCCTTGCTCTTGTTAAAGGCCGTTATCAGAATCCATCAAAAAATGACTGCATATGTTTGTCCTTAGCTAGGTAACTCTACAGTTCAACTCTATTATGAGAAATCACAGTAAAAGCTGATTGCTCTTTGTTAAGTAAATACAATAAGCAGAATAAAAGATTGCCTGCAGAAAACCTTTTTCCGTCCAGAAACCTTTCAGCCCAGACTAATATGTAATTAGAGCACAAATTATCATCCTTGAATTGCAATTTCATTAAGGGATTGTAGTGATGTCATGAACCAAAAGAATGAAGCTATTTATGAATGCTTTAGCCAAAAGATTTTCATAAATGAATACCTTGACACTTTTCTGCTAAGGCGTTGCTCACTGAGAAATGTGATATCTCCATATGACACTGTCTCAGTGTGTGTGAGACTGTTTGGTTGTGATCAAGATAAAGGCTGTTATTCACTCTCAACTTTCTCAACTGTTTCTTTTGATTAAAGTGAAAAGAGCGTAGGCTTTTGGGACCTAATCCAAAGGCTACATTTAGTAAGGGGAATGCTTCAGATGATAGACGTAGGATCAGGGCAGTTCTTGGCTTCAGCATCAGCAACAACTGTTGTGTCTAGATACTGAAATGCAGTGCAATGAAGGTACTCTGCTTATGCTTGACTGCCTATGGCTGTCAGACCTTCAGGACTAAACCTCAAGACATTGGATGTCACACAGAAAGCTTCTTTGCTGAGAAAAATATTTTCACTTCTCAGAGAGAGTTCACCTATTCACCAAGAAATGAAGACACGTGTTGTCTTGCTGAGCTTGCTGATGCTTGCTCCTGCTACCAATCAAAAAGCAAAACCATGTAGTTTTATATGACACTATTACTAGGTAAAGGAATACTCTACGATTTATTCTTAACCCCAACCAATTTGGTGCAATCAATAGGTGAGATTTATAAATGTGGATTTAAAATTTATCAAATTGTTTTCCTTTTTGCCTTAAGAGACCTTTTAGCCATTTTAAGGTTTTGTCATTACAGTTTCCCACCGGTCTCCAAAGACCTTGCTGGTGCCTTTGCTTTGTGTGGCAGAGAAATGGGATGGTCTGTAAAATTTACTGCACTCTTGGAGCAGAAATGGTTGGGTTCATGTCAACCAAACTCAGGCAGACTCTAATAACAGGATATCCTTCAATCAATACAGATGATAAAGGTTTTAATTTTTCAATCCATTGGTTGAACAATGGAAGATTTATTGCATGTTTGGAAGGAGAATGATGGCAGAATTTTTGAGTGATGTAGAGAAGAGCAATCATACGCATGTTTTACAGGTGAGATATTAAGCCTATGGAGGAGAGAAAGATAGATGACAGGATAATTAAATGTAGCTATATACAAGGAAATAATCTCATCAGGTATAAAACTATTGGTACAATTGTGCAATTCCATCTTATGCATGTCATTGCTTATTACTGTACATATATCATAGGACACTGTTTCAGCTTTATTGTCAATGGTAAAATTCAGTGTTATTTTTGTTCACCATTTCAGAACAAGATTAGGAGAGTTGTGTATTCACACTTTGCAGTTCCTGTGTATATTAGTGTCCATTACATTTAGGATTGTTTCCAGGAGCCTGATGAAATCTTATGAATAAGAACTAAAGACATGACTATACCCAAAAAAAGCCACACAAATAAATACCTTTAAAGGTTCCTTTTTTTTTCTCTTATTCCCTTCTCCTTCCACTATTTTATTTTCCCCAAAAGAAGCAATGACAAGTAGCCCAAAATTAGAGTAGCTGTTTTTACTTTACAGTTGTAAATGTCCTGCGTCTTTGTCTGAGGAAATTATTTTCCAAGGCTAAGAGAGAGGTTTTAAGAGAAGAAAACAAGGCATTTCAAACAATATTTTCTCCAGAAAGGCAGAATACATAACCCTACACTTATGAGAACCAATACAAGGAGCTATTATTGCTTGCATTGCAGTTGTACCAAAAGCCTTCCATGACGCAAAGGAGTGATTTGATGAGGGTCTACGTAGACAAAAAGGAAGATCCATTCACAATGGAAATTGAGAGACCAAGAGCAGATACAGTGGGATTTATTTCTATCCACCCTGGAACAGCAATGCAAGATGATAACACCATATTTATAGTGTATTCACTATAAAAACATCCTTCCACATAATGCCTAGTAGAACTCTGCTTCAGTACTCTAAGAACAAAAATAACCATTTCTCCTGATGAGAAGCACTTAATAGGAAGAAACCTCACTCCCCTGTTTTGGGATGGAAAAGGATTTAGTTAATGCTTCTTAAGTATCTATTTTCCAAGAACAGAAAATAGTTAGAAAATAATCATAAACAAAGTTTTGACAAATAGTCAAATAGCCATATACATAATCTATACAAATATAAAACCTGTCAGATAAGATATATTTTGAATCAAACCCAGAAAATTATTTAATCCAAACAATACAACAAAGCCTGGCATATAAGGCAGACAAGCTTCCAGTAAAACCTTCTCTTCTGAGAGGTTGCTCTTGCCCTGTGAATGCAGTCAGAAGACTGGTCACAGGTTCTGTAAATATGCTTTTAGCGTGAAAACAAAAATACACATATACAGCTATAAAAAGCATTTGTGCCCTTCATATCTATCAGTATTTAAAGGGCATCAGATAACACAGCTTCATCATCAACTGTATGAAAGTTCTTCCACTCTCAATCACCTGAGTAACAGCGATGGAAATGGCAGCAGCACCACGCTTTTTAAAATCAGGCGTTATACATTTTGGACAAAGTGTTTGAAGAGTAGACTGAGTGGGGTCATAAAAACAGTCTTCAAATACATAAAATGCTGCACAGAAGAAGCAAACGGTATTCCATGTGCATTAACACAACTGGAAATAATGGACTTAAATTGTGGCACGGAAAATTCACTTTAGACATTAAAACTGCTTCGCTAACAGAAAGGACAATGCAGCACTAGAACAGATTGTTTAGTGGGGAGCTTGAAAATCCATTAGTCCTGAGTTACAGAATCTTAAGGGGCAGAAGGGACCTTGAAAGATTATCTAGTCCAACTCCCCTGCCAGAACAGGACCACCTAGTATAGGTCATATAGGAACTTGTCCTGGTGGGTCTTGATTGCCTCTAGAGAAGGAGACTCCACAACCCCTCTGGGCAGCGCATTCCAGTGCTCCATCCCCCTCACAGTGAAGAAGTTTTACCTTATGTTTCTTTGGAACCTCTTATGTTCCAGCTTGTACCCATCATTGGATACCACTGAGAAGAGCCTGCCTCCATCCTCCTGACACCCACCCTTTATGTATTTGTAAACATTAATGAGGTCACCCCTCAGTCTTCTCCAAGCTGAAGGGCCCCAGCTCCTGCAGCCTTTCATTGTAAGGGAAATGCTCCACTCTCATCTTGGTGGCCCTGCACTGAAGTCTCTCCAGCAGCTCCTGTCCTTCTTGAACTGAGGGGCCCAGAACTTGACACAATATTCCATATGCAGTCTCACAAGGGCAGAGTAAAGGGGAAGGAGAACCTCTCTCAGCCTGAAGGGCTGTAGGAAGATGGCTGGCATCTGAAAAATGTTGAATCTGTCCTTGAGGCCAATCCCTTTTATAGTTCCTCCTATCCCTGTGAACCCCAGCAGAAAAACTTGTCCTGTCCATGAGATCACACAGCAGGTTCTAGCTCCAGCTTGGAAAAGTGAGTAGTATTTGTTAACATTAGATAATCTCTGAGCAGAAGCTCATGGTATGCTCTTTTGCTTGGCAGCTAATGAGCACTATTAATAATTGTTTCTTTTTTTTTTCAAAAAGCAACTTCTGAAAATAAGGAGGGTTAGACAGATGGCTACCAGTGGTTTGCCAGATCAGCGTTAGCAATGTTTTACTAAATTAGTTTCATTTTCATATTCTAATTGATTACCAGAAGCTATTTTATTCTTTAATAGTATTTTTTTAAAAACACAACGCAGTCATTATAAACCAGTCCTAAGAATTTTTTTTGGCTTGCACAGAATATGAAATTGCTCAGCAAGGGCCAATTCTGATGCAAGCAAGTAAATTCAGCTGCAAAATCTCTTGAAAAAAAACCCCTTGTTTTCTCTAAAGCAGTGTTTGCAGCTACCCAGATAGTTACATTTTTATAGTTATGTTAATCTTGATTTATTTTCAAAGGAAGGGATCCAGGAAGGGAAGAGAGCTTGCACATCAGGAGATGATTCTCTATCTTCCTCCTCATAGCTTAGTCAGTTCAGGCTTGGGCTGACAGTGATTGACAGGACAAGGGAATTCTTTACACAAAAGAAAAATACAGCAAATTTGTGGGAAAAATAACAATGTCTTTAAACCACAGCATTTACTGAGAAGGGCTTACAGCCTTCTAAATTATGGTTTGTACAGCTATGATGCCGCATCATTTAGTTTAAGCAGCCAGTTGCCAGACAGGGATTTACTTGCTTGGTGTCAGAAACAGCTTTTACAGCTGAATTCGAGAATCAGCTTTTGAGTCATGAGTTACTGAGTGTGCAGGGCTGCAGTGGCATTGCTCAAGTGCTTTTTGCTTCACAGGCAAGTGGGAAGGTATTGTCTGATGCTCTTTTATACTCACTCTGACATAGCTGTACTTGAATGCCTGTGAATGACCACTACAGCACCAGTGGGGTTGGGAGGACCATCCCATCTATTCCCTCTAGTCATGTTTAGAAGAGTGGCTGCTCTGAACACCTTCAGAACACCTTCAGAATGCTTGTGATTCTGTATTGACACAGGAGGAGCTTTGGCAAGGCTGTGTGCCTGGTGCAGGAATTCCAGTTTACTGCCTTGCATGGGATAAATTCAAGCCTGAGTATATTTGCAAGGGGCTATTAAGACATGCTCATTCCTCTTTGATTTTCACTTTGTTCTCTCCCACCTACAATGAGACCTGAAGCTGAAGCCTTGCTGGCATCATAAGCCCTTGAGACCTGTCAGTCAATGCAAATGGTTAACACACATAACTAAGCAGTCCAAAGCAGGGGAGAAGAACCTGTGTACTGGAGGATATGAAAGGGTTAAAATATGTGGGGTTGTTTCTGTCAGTAGATATACTGCTTGACACCCCTGAGAGCACGGTCTCTAAACTGGAGTTACTAAAGATCTGTTTTTTATAATTGGTTTTCAATCCAAGGCATTTGTGGTGATATCCCACCCTGGCCCATGTGGGAATAGTAATGATAGCTTTTCTTGGAGGTGGCAGAGGAATAGGCTGAGAGAAAAACCTGTTTGAATAAGATTTTTGCCTAAAACATTTTTCTTAAAAGCAGAGACAAGGGAATATTCAGATTAAGGTATTTAGGTTTTTAGAAGGATAAAAAAAGGATTCTGTTTTTATTCTCTTTTTCAGCAGGGAGATGTAAAATATCAGAACACATTCTTCCTTGTCTGATAATCAAAGGGAAGACAAAACCAGGGAACATTTGGATAGTCAGTGTTTCAGGAAAAGACTTTCAGCTGCAAGAAGCAGGTTGTGCCTTGAGTTAGAAGTTAGAGATGTGAACACAGAACCATAAAGTCTTCCTCTGAAACAGGACAACAAACTGTTCAGCATGATGCAGTTCCCAGGCACAAAAGTCTCTGCCCCTGCTCCTCATCTGAAGTTCATCATGGTGTGCCAAGCACAGAGGTTTGCTGTACATAAATCTCCTTGCTGCCTTTATCATTTATTTGTCTAGTTCTCGGGCAGATAATATCTTTCTGCTCTATTGTTGTTCAGTGCTTAGCAAAATGAGTTCCTTGTCCAAGATGAGAGCTCTGAAATGCCATTATATTAAATAGCAATAACAGTTTATGGTATTATGACACTGCAGAAAACACTGCACGTGAAACATCAGTTAGCTTAGTAGGCTGGCAACTGGACTAATCCTTTATCTCTGTACATGCTGTTCTGTCTGTTTATTGACCTAGAACTGATACCCTTGGAAGCTTTTGGGAATCTAATTGAGATGTTTTGCTGGTGATGATCCATTCCCTAACATGCAGCAGCAGGTTTGGGCCCTGCAGGTTTGTGCACTGCAGCCCTGCATCCCACCAGGCTCCCCACACACATCCATGCTTGTTTACTCTGAGGTCAAAGTAACTTCTAGTTAGGAAGCAGAAAGGGCCATCAATAAAGCCATGCATGTGATTTTTATGGATCCATCCAATATGAATAGAGACACAGGATATATCCTCTTCACCTTTGTCAGGTGAAACAGCTTTAGCAGGGGGTTTTGGAGTAGATGATCTCTAAAGGTCGCTTCCAATCCCTACCATTCTGTGATTCTGTGATTGTTTCTTTCCACAGTGGAGAAATGTTCTGCAGCTCTTTATTCCTCCCTTCCCAGAGTGGAGATAGTGGCTTTTAGTTGCACCTTCAGCATATGACTGTAAATAGGTGTCTGAGTAGACAAATCTCAGGGGTTGTACTTCAGCACTCTGTAACAGCTCACTCCAAGCTTCTTTGCCATGAAAGACCATTTACAGAATGAAACACATTGTGTTGTGAAATATTAGTTTCTTATTACTTCTAGTAAAGAGCAAAGAAAGTAAAAAAACAAGGTAGTCGATGGATTTTTTTACAAGAAAGGCAATGTATATGTATGTTGTTCTCTATTAGATTCCACAGAAATCAATCTGAAATCTAGTTCAGACTAGTAAAATTAGATTTAAAACTATTTAATTTTGTTGCAAGAGTGTTTTTGTCTCCTGACACCTTGCTTAAGGCCACATAGAGAGAAAAGCTCTCGAGTTATTATCAGTTTATCTGTATCTCTGTCTGCCTGTGGAGTGTACTATATTATGTATTTTCTAAGTGATCTGGCTGTGGCTTAGAGATATCAGTTTAGAAATCACATCTTTGCAAACTTCTTATGCCATTTGAACACTCATTTTGGAAATATTTTTTATTTTGCATTCTATAAATTGACAGGCTTTTTTCCCCCTGTTTTTTTCCCTTCCTCTCCCTTCGGATGTCATCACTTTAGAAAGCAGGAGAAGCACAAAAGAGAACAATTGCACTAAAATCATCAGTGCACAGCTCTGTGTGTTTAAGTCTTGCAATGGAGATCATAAAAATGGACCGTGGATTTATTCAGTGTATAATAAATGTGCATAATTAACACTACCTATGACTATTTTATTGTATGCCAGTTGCATATCAAACAGTATTATCAAAAAGCATCTGTCTACACATTTAAGGCAAGCTGAAGGGCATCTTCAGTCACATGGGAAACTAGTTTGGCCACTATTAAAGTGAATGGGCTAATTTCTCATTAGGCAATGTCTACATACAAGTTACAGTACCAAAGTTAGCCAAAATATTTGAAAGGATGCTTGGAACCAATGAAGCTGAGGTCTGGGCAAGAAAAGCATCTGCCTGTACAGGCAGTACTACAGACTGCATCTCAGGATTGCTCATGCAGAAGAACATAGAGGTTGCAAAGCTCTATGCTGCACTGCCTAATTTTGAAAGGTTTTACCACCTTTTGAAACCAGCAGTCCAATCAGATACATGAAATCTAAGGTGAGGCTGAGCCACTAAAGCCAAACTTCAGTTCTCTAAACTAAGTCTCCCAAGATCATTTGCTCTAAGAGTGGCTGAAAAATCCTAAGAGAGACTGATCTCACTTTATGTTCAGAGAAGAAACACTGGCATGATTATGTACAGGTAAATGTCTGTTGAGATAAGTACAATAAATCCCTCCCAGAAGATGCCCATTGATTTTATTTGGTATGTAGTCTACTAATTTAGACTAAAAGACTAACTGGTAGATTTCCAATGTTAGAAGACAGGATTTCTACCCCACCTTGCCAAGAAATCTTGCCTTGCATTCTGGTGGGCATTACCACTGCCTTTGGCTGGATCACACGGTGCATAGGGAGAAGTCCTGCTTCACTGTGCCATGCAGCCTCAAGAACAAGGCTCTCCTTAACAAGTTTTCTTGATCCCGTTTCAGTCCTTGATCTTCACATGTGTTTGTGTAACAAATGGAATGGTGCAGTACTGAAGGAGGGATGAGAACTCCCTTATCTTTACAGAGCTCATGCTGAGGGCACTCTAATGGCAAACGTTAGGAGTTATTTCCTAGGGAAACTGTAAGAAGATGTTTGTACAGGTGCACTACAGATGAAGAGCTAAGTATTTATGTTATAATTTACAAGATGATAGTTGCACTGTATCATGTATGGATCACTAAACATAGGCATAATGATGCACTTCACCTCAACACAACTGCTCTTTTAGTTCTTTGAAGATTTCATTCTCCAACCTGCAGCAATGCTTACAAATGCAGATACAGATACAGCTGCCATCACCCAGCCATAGCCAATGAAGGGACCAATGTAAAACAGCCCCAGCTAAAGCCAGAGAGTGCCTGTCAGCACACGCCTTTGAGATGCGACTCTCTCCTTTCTAAACTGAATACCCGCTTAAACATCAGGCAATGAATGGTCTGTACCAAAAAGGTCCAGTCAGCAATTAGACATGAAAGGCTTTTTTAAAAAACTGCTCTCTGTTCATCTACTGTAAGCCAGCCAGGTATGACCTCTCTCTCTTGAACTTCCACAATGATGAATATTTAACCTGAATCCTGCCCCGATTTATCCTTTATAACGTGAGGCACTCTTGTGTTAATCAATCTGTCTGTGGGCAGAAAGTGGAAGGCACTACCATTATAATTTAGGGATGCTCTTACTGAAATATCTATGCTTATTAAGAGCAAACAATTAACTCCAGGTGATGTAAGAGGCCTGAGATTTACAGGGCTTTCTCAGACAATGTGCTACTGACAGAAGTCAGGTCTGCTAATTGAGCTAGTTATTTAAGTACTTCAATTTGCATTTGACCCTGTTGGAGCTGAGGAGTTAGGGGCAGCTCTGGGGCTGTCCCAGGTCTTGCTGGGATTACACTGCCATTTACTACAAAGCAAATGCTGCAATTTCACTTGTTAGGGCATAAGCCTTTAATATTTATTAAGCTTTCCATCACAACTTACAGAGTCTGAAAGCTTTGGGTTCATCACTTCTACTTTGTTAGTATTTTCTTTTTACCTTTTTAGTCTTCCACCACAGCACCAACAGCTTCAAATCTATGCCTCAATTAAGAGGGGTGACAAAGGAAAAGTTGGCTAAAGCTTTATAAAGAAGGCTAACTTTTCAGAGTGATGCAAAGGGAACTTGACACCTGACTCCCATCAACAATAATAATGGAGGCTATGCATCTAACTCTTTCTGCATTGTGCTGACATTGTACCCTTGAATGTTAGTACAGTCCAATAATTCTCCATAGATGAAGCAGCTTATTTTCTCTGCCATTGCTGCTTTGCTGGCATTTTTATGGCATTCCCAGAAGTACTACCTGTCAGAGCTAGTACTTCCAAGGATGGCATTGCTTTGGGGTGATTGAGGATTGATGTAATTAAAGAGAAGGCAGTCTACTGCTTGCCCATGGGTATTTTATATCAAGCATTTCACTGCACAGTTACGATTGATGATTTAAATGACGACAAAGTTGGGCTGCTCTATGTGCCACAGTGATTTGAACTGGGAGTTCAGGGATATGAGTCCTGTATTTTAGACTAAGAGAATTCTGAGAATGCTGCAGAAAAGGAGCTTTCTAGGAAAACCACAACCTTCTCATCAGCCATTAAATAACATCATTGAAAACTCTCTGAGAGCTGTCACAGGAAGAGACTAGTCCCAGCTACAGCTAAGGACAAGAAAGAGTATTATTTGAGGATTATTTGGAAAGGAATAGGCAAAAAAAATTACATCATTGAATAAATCCAGTGGGTGCAGTTGTTGTTGCTTAAGTGGGATTATCCGATCAAATCTACACATGCTTTTGTACATACTCACATCTGGAGCAGTCACTATAGGCTTTCATTATAGTCAGTGAAGTCTTAGTCAATATAGCCTATGGCATTAGAGTACATTAATTTCATCCTAAAGTAGGTATTTGTTAGACCTGTTGTGACACTTGAACATGTTAAAAGCCAGCAGGCATATTATTATCTCAATGTTTCCCTCTTAATAAACTGATAAAGTGGTAAAATCCAACACTGCAGATAGAGTTTGATAAGGATGGTCTGGAAACATAAACCAGCTCTTTGTGCAGAAGGAAGAGGAATCTTATTCTTCTCTTCCCTGCTATAATGTCCATAAACTACAATTGCATTTATAACTTTGCATTAAATTAAATATGTTATTTTACACAAGCACTTAAAAAGTCTACTAAATATCCAATAACATTTTTCTTTATTCCCTCGTTAGCAGCCATCATGGTGGCAGAACTCATACAAGAACAAAAGTGATTTAGTGCATTGATTTGCAGTTGGCACAGCCCTCTGTTCTCAAACAGAACTGATTAGCTTAGCAGGAAAGTGCCATTTACTTTTTATCTCATTTCTTTTCTGCTCATTTCCCTTTGATGGCTGCCAAGAGGAACAGAAGAACTGTAACCTCCTGAGCAGGTTGCTTACTTTCTTCAGCTCCAAATTCTGCAATTCTGAGGACTAATTTGTCTGGAAGGTGCTGCAACATCAATACACATGCCAGGGTTACTGCTTTGGTACACTGCAAATAAGTCCCAGTGAGCTCTCCAAGGCTGTTTCTACATGAGATTAACCCTGACTATGACAACCTTTAATATGCCAAAAACTCCCAACTAAACCAGGATTTTAGGTTAGGTTGTTTTTTTTTTTTTTCCCACCATTTATTGTAAAAGTTAATAAGACAGTAAGGCATAATGTCTAGCTGGAAAGATTTTTCATGAGTAGGTCAATTCTACTTCATAGGCAGACCTTAGGGTTTGCCTTCTAATCCGTAACATTTGGAGGAATGGAGTACACACTTTTGTACCTCTGATCTTCTGTGTATTGAAGCTGCTTGGGAAAGTCTTGATTCACCAGTTAAAAGCAAAGATGTTCTGCAGCACAGAATGACTAGCAGCTGCAGTAAAAACAGTGGGAGTCATTGAATTAGCAATCATTTCCCCTTGAAGACCAGCTCGTGGCAGAAGCTGAGTTTGCTTTGGATAAGACTTCCTAATTTCACGGGTCAGATCCTCAGCTGGAGTGAGCGTTATGTGGCTTTATTGAAGACTATGAACATACATGGAGTCATACCAGCTGAGGTCAGGGGATAACACTGTTTCAAGCCAGTTGAGTATCTGATCCCATAAACTTGTTATGACTATTCAGTCTGGTTAGTCCTTCACAGTTCTCATGCAACCTGCTCAAAAATTCCACACAGTTGAAACTTGTTCAGGGAGGTTAGATATTTCCAAGTCTGTTTTTACTGAGAAATAAGAGGAAAAAAGTAGGAACGGGTGGGAAGCTGGAAACCACGGTTCAGAGTTGTTTCTGAAAACAAAGATGATAAAGAGAGGAGAGAGAATTTCTCTCCTACTTTCTAGCTGAAATTTGCTGTTAATAATATTAATCCTTTTGGACTCTTTACAGTTAGCAGAGAGGAAGAAGCTAATCTCTGCCTCTTCTACACTGGACGCTCCATTAGTTCTACTAAGTAGCTGGTGCAGCACCAGAGAAAGAAGTACATACCTCCCTTCTCCTTTGATGTCAGCAAGAGATTATAAAACAGCTCCCACTCTCTCTTCATTCATTTTAAAATGTAAAAGCAATGTGAAACTTTCTTCCCTCTGGCACAGGAAATCCTGGTGAGGAGAGGGCACTTTTGCTAGAAAACATAAAGCTCGCACTCTTCAAATGTATCTAACTGCATTAGTCACGTAAATTCAGCATCTTTTATTCCCCCTTAAGAGCCATCTTCCCACTTTGCAGAACAACAAAGAAAAATCTCTTTTCTGGTAAGGCAGGAATTACTTGAACCACATCAATTCAAAATACCACAGTATCTGCCATAGCTAATGAGCTCCTAACGAACTAGGGATGAGCTGATAGGGGAACACGATTACAGTCCTCTCCTAAACCACCAGAAAATTAAAGCTACCTCTTTACAAAGTGGGTGTACTCACAGTCAGCAAAATGGAATTCTTTTGGTGCTGTGTATCATTTGTTCTGTCACTGGTGGCAAACTCTAATGACTATGAGTTGAATTTTAGGATAAAAAATGAGTAGAGTTTTAGGATAAGATTCCCTTGATTACAAAGGGAACTTTGTGTGACTGGCTCAGATACACAGGTAAAGATTTTGTCAGATGAAACCAGTGTCATATGTTTGCTCATTCACAGACTTCTTCACATCTACTTCCATGAAACATCCCTCTTGGCTTGCATCTAGTGTTTCTTCCTGTGGAAACTCAGGCAACGTGTCAGGAGAAGAGAAAATAATGGCACTAGAGACTTGGCACAATGTGATGTCAGAAGGAAGGTAAGGCTCATGCCTGCAGTTGAATAGCACAGAAAAACAGAGGTACAAGGTTGTGGCCTCCAAAATGGAACCTGTAATTCTGCATCAAAGCCCAAGAGACTTACGTAGTTTTGCAGAGCATCAGACACCTCGAAAAGGAGCACACAGGTGATAGCTTTCTCAGTGAGTTTTTGATCAAAGTGTCAGTAAGAAACACTGAAGAATAGAGTGTGTCCTAAATCCCATCTCTTTTCAGTGCTTAGGGTCATAGGGAGAGACTTTTTTTTGTTTGAGATTTCTTCCTGAGGGATTATATTCAGGATATCAAACTGAAAATAAATGAGATAAGGGATGATGTATTTTAAGAGAGGAGGCATCTGTGGGATGACAGTGAAGGAAGACCTTTTCATGTGGTATGACACAATTATTGCATTTATCCAGAGCAGGTCTATGGTGGGGCACGAACTCCTGGGGCAAGGATTGACAGACCTGAGGGAGGTTGAAATGAGGTTTTAGGCAGAGGGTGGGGCAGGAAGAACCCTGGAAGCTGGGCAGGGCCAGAGATGCTCATCAATGCCCTCAGGAACCTGATAAATCAGCAGGATGTTGAGCTGCTGGAGTTACCTGTATATACAGTTTCTCTTCTATGTATATTTGAACAACCTTCTGTATATATATATTAACCTTTGAATTAGACCAGTGAGTTTTGAATGTAGGAAAAATACTAATGAACAATAATCCTGCTTTTCACCACTGCCAATTATGACAGGCACTAATCCACCCAAAATACCAGTGCTTGCAGTAATCACACATTTAATGACTGTGCTTGCTGAACCCTCACTTGACTTCCAAGTCCATTGATTAGAAAATGCTGGGTGCTGATACGCAGCAAAGGCACTGTGAACCACCACTGTGTGACTCCCCTCCTGCCCATCTTGCAGCAGACCCTGCAGCACAGGAACATGCCTGCCCTTCCATCAACACCAGGTCACCATCCTAAGCATAGACCCTTTACTGAGGAGTGACATGGAATGGACACAGAAGGAGCCGGCGTGTGTCCACCAGGACAGGGGAGAGCTGGCACTGCCACTGGGCTCCTGTGAGCAGCCCACTGATGGGGCCAGCCTGCCACAACACATAAATGCTAGATCTGTATAGAAAAGCAATACTTATAACCTCAATTGTTCACTCTTGGAAATAGATTGTGCTCCGATTTGAACAGTTTTGTGGTATTCTTGTTCAAATTCTGAATCCAGGACAGTGCAATGTATTTGGAGTTATGGGGGTCATGTCTCTAGTGCCATGGCTAAAGACCAAGACATTGCAAACATATTTATTAATTTTCCATGGCTTTTGATTGTCCAGGAGCATTTGAGCTAAGAAAATTGAAGCCCTTTGGCCTTGAGTGGACTTCGGCAGAAAGATTTCCTTCATATTTGTTAACAAAAGAGAGCAAGAGAGAGAGAAGAAGAGGGAAGAGGTTATAATTTGTCTCCCAAAGTAGCCACATAGTAAATCTCCAGTGAGCAGATTTTTATGGGAGAAAGTCTGTTTCCACTATTCTACTTCCAGACTTTATAGCTGGTTTTCAGGACAAATGCAGTTGTCTAATGCTGATGATTTAAATGCAAACAATTCCATCATTCATTTCCTTGGCCCTGAGTGACAAAGTTTCAGACTTGCGATGTAACCTCTGCCACTTGCACAAATGACTTACTAGCAAAACCCAAAGTTGTTTCATTCAAAAATAAGTGGAGAAAAAAGGGCCATATCTTCTCCAGAAAGGGAAAATAAGAACATAAAGATTTCTCCAGATATACTTGTCAGCAGAATTTGCTCAAATGCACTCTGTAAACACATTTCAGTCTATGCAAACTATTTGTTTTGACTGTTCACTACTCATGCTGTGTAACCAGACACCTAAGGCAAACTGCAGTTTTCCAGTGCTTTTGCAGATGACTGAGACCCAAAGTCCCCTGAACTGTTTTGCAGATCTTTACTGCATTCTGTCTCCGGTCACCCAATAAAGTTACCAAAAGCTATTTCTCAGTCACATAACGAGGGTCACTATCTGTTGACTCTTAACAGATACGCTTAGCATCCTGAACGAAATGAAAACAATAATGGAGTGATTTGCACACACACAAAACGAGTTGGAAAAGGAACATTTTCATTATTCTTTTTAACTTAAACACATTTAAAATCTAAAACTCTCTTTCAAATCTCTTTATAAAACAAACAATAAATACAAATGTATTTCTTTGTAGAAAATAAAGACAACAAAGCTTCTATTCTTCTGTGGATGCATATGAGATCTTCGCTTGGCATATCTCAAATCATCCTGCTGCTGAAGAGATCTGGAAGTCTGGACTGCACAACTACATTTCCACTTTGAATCCTTTGACCAAGTTATGGCAACAATCTTTGTGTTTTATCGTGTAAAAAGAGATATAATTTCTGCTCCTGAAGAATGGACCTCCTTTCCTAGTGAACAGAAAAAGAGAGCCTCCTAAGCGTAAACATCACAAATTCCTTGACTGTCTCAAGGTTTCTCATCTGGTCAACTTAATACTTAGCACAGCAATGGCTAAGTTTAGATGAGATGAACCCCATTCTGACTTGTAACAACTACCAGCATCAGGTTGTTGAAAGAAGACTTTTGGATTAGTGCAGAACTAACAGTGCCTTCATCTGCAGAGTGTCCTATGGAACAAAGGTGTTATTTTTTGTAGTTAGTTAGCTTGTCTTTTAGGATGGAGTTGCAGAAGAAATCTGACTGCTAATGGCACATCTGTGTGGGCAAAGATGCAGCAGCATTCAGAGTGCAACAGAACAGGGCTCCCAAATGTGCGTCACTCTTGGGACCATGTTTGTTTCTGACAACCTAGTTAGAAACATATGTTACAGATCAGAATATTTTACATTTTTTAATATCCAGACTGGGGTTGCACCCAGAAGCTTCCAGCATCTCGTAAATGACAACCTCTGACTGAGAGTGCACATAACCCAAACTACCTTGTATGACTCCTTGCAGTAACATCATTACATATGGCATAATTAAAAGAAAATAAAGATATCTGACCTAAAATAGGCAGCATGTATTTTTAAGCATAGAGGAAGGTCATTCTGCACTGTTATTTTGAGGACTCTGCTGACAGAGGCTTTTCTGTAACATTCTAATTTCAATGCTACTATCTATAGTCCTTTGTGTAGATTTGTCCTTTCAATGTGCACTGTTGTCAATGAAAAGATACTGTAAGCTGGTTTCAAGGTGTGACTCAGAAAAAGCTGGCAAAAAGATGCTCTGAAATTTTCAAAGCTATACTACATATCTTCATGGATATGCATGCAATTCTCTACAGTTTGGAAAATCTCTTCCATAAGCTGCATCTCATCTACAAAAAACAAACAAGGTCATCCAAAAGGATTTTAGCACACGACAAAAATTATTATCAACTCCTGTGGACACCTTTGGAACTCTGTTATGGATTATGTTTATGAGAAAGTATATGTATAGATCACCTTTGCATGCACACACACATATATTTACAGGAGCCTTTTGATTTTCCAAACATAGGCATCAAGTTTATAAATCATAGCTTCCAAACACCTAAACACATATAGGAGCCACCTATACCTCAGACTTCTTGGCATCCAACTAAAATACTCATGTTTGAAACAGGATTCCCCATGTCCAAGAGAAAATTTCTGTTTTTTCTTTTTGAAAACTCCTGGGGTTTTTTCCTGCACTGATGAGGCCATATCTCATCAGTTCCATTTTGGGCCCCTAACTACAAGAAGGATGTTGAGCTGCTGGAGTGTGTCCAGAGATAGGCAATGGAGATGAGGAAGAGTATGGAGAACAAGTCATGAGGAGCAGATGAGGGAGGTGGGGATGTTTAGCCTGGAGAAGAAGAGGCTGAGAGGAGACATGATCACTCTTTACAACTACCTGACAGGGAATTGTAATGAGGTGGGCTTTGTCTCTTCTCTCCAGTAATGAAGAGAACATGAGGAAATGGGCTCAAGTTACACCAGGGGAGGTTTAGATTGGACATTAGGAAGAACCTTTTCATAGAGAGGTTTATTAAGCATTGGAATGGGCTGCCCAGAGAGGTGATAGAGTCACTATCCCTAGAGATATTTAAAAGATATCTGAGGGGTGTGGTGCTGAGGGATGTGGTTTATTGGTGGATGTGGCAGTGTGAGGTTAGTGCTTGGACTCTATGATCTTAAAGGTCTTATCCATCTGAAAGGCTTCTACAGTTCTATGATTCTAAAGCCATTATGGCTTGTAGAAGAGAAACCATAGAGATCTGGAGAGGTACATCTAGATAAATGGTGGCTTTATAAGAAGCAGCATAGAATATATGTTTAGACAGACATCTCATTTTGATTTAAGATGCACAACTACCCCAGATATTGTCTGTAAGCACATCAGAAGAATAGGATTTCCTGTCTCACAAGGATGATCTTCTATTTGAAGGTCTGCTCTGTATTATTACTAAAAGAGCAAAAAATATCACAGATTATCCCAAAACAATCTAAAATCAGAAAAATGGAGATTTCCTTCCATTCTCTCCTCTTCCTTACATGCTGCCCTGTTCTGACAAGCTGTTCAGCAAGATGACAGGGATTTGTTGTTTGCTCCATGGCATACACAAAAAAGGCCTTAAAATAAAAAATCCTCATGTAAATAATTACATCAATTTTACAATCAGCCAGAAACCAACCAAACAAAAAACAGTGAGGTCAACACTGAATGTACTAATCTTGCCAATCCTCTGTATAATTAAAACAATTTCACCTTGAAATCTGGCATTAATTACAATATGGAACTCCTCCAGACCCTAGTGTTTTAGCTTGTTTTTATGGATGTAGTTAGAACAGAGGTTTGTACATGGAGCATTTTATAGTCTTTTGTCTATGATCCATTTAGGAATTATTTTTCACAATCTATTTGCTGCATATTAGTTACTGCATCTTTCTGTAGCCACACCTGTATAGCTTTGGAAGTGCCACGATGCACCTCACTTGGCAGCAAAATTCTTTACAAAGTCATTGAGACCAATATACTGGCAAAATCCAAGCAAATCCCAAATCTGTATTTACGTTGAAGAGATCTGCTGTTGTTGTCCTTTAGACGGTGACAGGATAAAAATTTTAAAACTATTGACGGTTTTCAATTCTAGTGTTTAAGTTAATGTAGGGGCTTAGTTTACTAGGGAAATGTAAGAATATCCTGAAAAGGTCCTGATATTTTGCTGGAAATCTGTTTACATAAGCCAAAAAGAGCATAAACCAAAACTTACACTCAAGATTCCTCAGCTTGGCCCTTAACTTTAACAGGGAAAACATGCAAACACAACTTCAGACTGTAGGAAAACACAGATCTTGTTTTAAACTTTACAACTTAACGCATTTGAATTGAGTAATTCAGGCTTCTTAGTCCAACTCTAGTCTGATTCCTGACTTAGAGTTAAGTTTTGTAACTTGGGCCTAGCTTTAATTTAAATAACAAAGATTTATTCAATTGCCCTCCTTCTTCTAACATCAAGTAGTTTCTTCTACAGAGATTTGTACTTCAAATGTATGTGTTCGGCATCGGTACTGTTAGATTAATAGTGATGTATATGTGTTTGTAGGCACAGTGACCTTTATTAGCTTCTCATTATATTTGAAAATAGTTCTTGTTACCTGACTGAATGAATTATGTTGAGGGTTGTTATGGCTCAGATAACCTACTGAAACTAGTTATTTTTCATCGTATGTTAAATGTTAAAACTAACAAGCCGTTAGTTAAGCATTACACTGGAGACTATCACCATGTCTTACATCTTGGAACATGCACTTTTACAACTGTTCAGATTAAAGATGAATCAAAGTGCTTCAGCTTCAGGGATAGGACTGGAGGTGCACATCCCTCCAGACAGAACTGGAGTATAAAATCCAACAGAAATTGCTTTTAAAATTTAATAATTCACAAAATCTATGGTTAAGCACGGCCTGGCCGGGGTAGATAAGTAAAATAAACATTGCAAAGTCAATTTTTAATAATCTGTGGCATGAAATTTAAGCACAAGAGAAAACATTTCACAATCAAGCCAGAAGCTTTCTGTAAATGATCAAATGAGAATTTTAAACCCTCTCACCTACCAATGAAAAATACATCCAGTTTATCCTTTAGTTGACTGAGCATATTGCCAGATTTCTTTGTTTAAATGCCTCTCGCTTCTAATAGAGCCTTTGCTGTAACCTGCTTTCAAAACTAGAGTTATTTTGAGTAACATCAGAGGAAGATAGATAGATGCTGGAGCCTCTTATTTGATGTGAAATTGATGCATTACATTCAGTCACAGAAAATAATGTAATTAGTTCCTGTGTTAGTCTGGTAACAAGTAGTCTGGTATATTTATCTAATTATTGAGACAACGCATTTACAGCTGAAGGGATTTTGTTATAAGAGGTTTATAAAACTCTGATTTAGGCTGATCTTCAGTCTCTTAATGCCAAGTAAAAACTGGCCTTCAAGCAACATTTTTGTATGATGAAGAACAAAATCCCAGATGGATTATGACAAGTCCATGTCATCCTAAAAGAGAAATCAAAATGAAAAGCTGGGAAAATTAAATGGCAAGGATAATATATATACACATACTCATTCAGGAGGAGAGAGAGAGAGAAAATGTGAAGATTTGTACATATTTTATGCATCTGGAATCAGTATGCTAACATGCTGTTTATTCTAAGAGGTGTACCATCTGCAAGGAATAAAGAAAAAGGAGAGATTATACTACATTATGAGGAAATCATATTTTGACTTTATTATTATAGCTGTGGCTATTTTACAAAAAGGAGGTGGATTAATAATTGCCTAACCAACCAAAAAGGGAAGAGAAAGCAAAATGGACTTTTCAGAGAAACAGATTAGTTCTCATGCAATAATAAGTGGTTTGTGCAACAGAGCAGATGGAGGAGGAGAGGGCAGTGACAACAAAAGGAGACCAAGTCTCACAGTGGGAGAGAGGCAAGAGTTTGGATGTCTGCAGAGCTGAAAATGGTTGCAGATAAAAGAGTGAGCATGTTTAGACAGCCAAAGGCAATGTAGCCAGTGGGAAAATAGGTCCTCTGCTGTCCTGGATTTACTGCAAAAGGATGCCAAGGAGCTACAGGACTTAGTTGCATGTCTCCTCAGAATTGCTACCTCCTGAGGTGCCCTGGACATGAGCAGAGGAGCGGCAGGGCAAGAGGCTGCTGCAATGCAACCCTCAATGCTGAGCTCCTGCAGCCAGGGGCTCACCTGGGATAGGATGCGGGCTGGGTTAGCTACATCCTCCTACATCCCCATGTGAGGTCCAGCACTGATGAGGAAAGGGACCACGGACAGTCAGGGCACAGAGGATGATGACAATGGGAGACCAAAACAGGACCTGTAGTTGTAATATGCGAGGGAATTATTTTCTGTGAGGAAATTGTAGGGAAAATGTGACGTGAATCTAAAGTAGACCAGCTAAAAACAGGTAAAGACCTGCTCTTTATGTGCACATTCTCTATGGGTGTTGGCATATGTCACTGTACCTCTCCTCCTCTACCTCCTGCTTCTCATATGGCCCAATGGCTTTTTGTTCTGAAAGGAAGGACAACCCTCACAAAGAGCGCTTTCCCCCCTGAGACATTGGTTTCATTTACAATGGGCTAAAAATGCATGTGCTGCAGTGCCCTGGGCCTTTCAATCACCTGCCGAGAGCGCTCACTTTTCATTGTTTCCATTTTAATGCTGTTCTTGCAGCTGCAGTTGCAGCCTCTTTGAATTAAATCTGGGTTAACAGTCTGAGGACAGATAAGCCCCAAGAGAGGAAATGATGTAAATCCAAACAGAAATTCTCTAACCTATTGCTTCTTTATGACATGTTGGAAGCCCTGCATACGATCAGAAGCGAAGTGCATTTTTTGCAGTCTATTTTGATTTGCATAAACCTTTCTTTTGGTATTTGCATAATTTTTCAATTAATCACCAGGACAATACTCTAACTCCTGAACATCTCTCTCCCAGGCATTTAAGGTATTCTTGTTACTATAAAAGCTTTAAACACCGATGACGATGCCAAGACCTGGGGTTTTCCATTTATTTTGCATGTAAAACCCAGTCCAAATGTTTACTGTACCTTAGACTCCACAACGAGTGCATCAGTGATTACTGAAAAAGCACAGATGGGATGTAGACAGTTTTTCATTCCTTGTTCCATATGATAGAACTCAACACATCTGGTACACTATGAAAAGCATCTTTGCACTAATTTGTTTGTCAGTTTCTATTGAAAGGACTATCTGTCATCCTGTCGCATTTTGGTTGCCCTGAGATGTCTGAAGACAAGACTAGTCACAAATTGAGACTGCTGGCCACTTGGGACTTACTGGTAGAAACAACCAGCTGTTCCAAAGATCATCAGTGGTGAATTTGCTTCTTTTTAGTATTTTCTTATAAAAAGCAAATTCAGTGTAATCTCTCCTCAGACATTTTGTATTTGCAAGAAGAAAGCGAATCATTTGAGCAAGAGATGGTTTGTTTGTCCTCACTGTCCGTGTACACGTTTCCATCTGTTTCTCAAGCTGGGTGAGTTTTCTTTGACTGTACAGGAATGATGCTGGGGGCAGAAAATGCACTTGCTGGTGGTGTGGATGTGGTGATCTTAACATCCCCCTTTGCATGACAGGTCTTTTATGTCAGGAACCTGACCATAAATTGGTTTCTCAGAGAAGAGTAAAGATCTTAAAAGAACCTTGGTGTTTATATGGGTTGATCAATACGGGCTGAGAATGTTTCTCCTCGTAATTCATTACACTGATCATCTTCTTGAAAGACAGCCCTGTGATTTATGATTTGTTATGTTTATTTTACCTCATCGCCTTACCAATGAATCAAAGTGTTGGATGTCATTTCTTTTCCAGTCTGATTTTTGTACTTTCTTATTATAAATGCTCTACCACATTAAATTTTGATTGTGTGACTAATTTAAGCCATTTCTCTTCAGTCAAGAACTATTCTGGCATGACAGTGAAGGCCTGATTGAAGGTGTGAATTTCAGGTTCTATTAATGGCTGGGCAATATATGCATAAACTGCTTTCAGAAATATGAGAAAGCCTATGAGACACAGTGGAAGCAGTCTCATGCCCATTCAATGGGCATGTAACTTCCAAAAATACTGGATTGAATTGTCTGTGGTTAATTAAGTACTCATGCATTTTTATAACTAACATGAATGATCAGCAACATGCCAGTGCAACTTGCACTTAATTCCAGCAATTTCAAAAGAATGAAAAGATTTTTCCCACTTAATGGCATATAATTCTTTGAAACTACTGATCTGAGTCACAGGCCATACCTTGTTGCTTTAACATTATCGAAGGAACAAATAGCACCTTATCTATATGGGAACAATAATGACATAGTGCATATTTCCCAGCTTTTCACAAGATTACTCCAAATGGCCAAGTTTTGCTCCTGAGCTTTGAACACGAGTCACAGAATCATAGAATCTTAAAGGTTGGAAGAGACCTCGAGAGATCATCTAGTCCAACCCCTATGCCAGAGCAGGCCACTTAGAGTAGGTAACACAGGAACTTATCCAGGTGGATTTTGAATGTCCCCAGAGAAGGAGACTCAACAACCTATCTGGGCAGCCTGTTCCAGTGCCCCATCACCCTCACAATGAAGACTCCCACTTGAGTGTTGCCTAAAATTAACTGTGTGTTATGATCCAGTGTACTCCATAATTGTGAACAGAAATAAAAGTGTTCCGATTTTCTGTCTGTTAAAAAAGGAATTACATATCAAAGGTTTAAACTAAAATCAGTCTAGTAATTTGAACACCTTCAAACAAGGGTCATCCTCTTCATTATACAGAATTATTGAACAGTTTAGGTCTGACAAGAAGATGAGCAGACCTTCCTTATTTTCTCAGAACCTGTGATGTTTACTGACATTTTGGTCCAGATTTTTCAGATATGTGAGACAACATATGTTAGTTATCATCATCTAAAACCTGGCTTCTTTGGTTCCTATTGTCTCAGATGAGGTGTCTTCTAATCACTAGATAATAACATTCCTTTTACCCAAACACACTATCTAAGGGGTATTGACTTACAAGATTTGGATGCCATAGTTATTTAAGACTTGGATTTTTTTAAGCTGCCTCTGGTTTTTAAATATCTGGTTTGTAGAAGTAAGAAAAATAGCAACTAATTTTATTAAAAGACAAGTCCCTTGCAGCCTAAGAGATGCAATACCAGCAAGCCTGAGAAGGAAAAGCAAAACTCAAGTTAGCTCAGTGTGAGAGACTCACTCTCAGACAGATGTCTCCGGAGGGTATTGAGTGAAAGCCAACCAACCCCAAGAGGCACCATGATCCTGAGAGGGATTATTTGCAAGAAGGGCCCCCCTAGTGAGTGAACACTGCAAGGCCAGAACTGGCAATTGGATGTGCTGGAAGACCATGTTTCTCCTTCCTGCCAATACCTAAAATACAGCATATGAGAATGCTGCCAGTATGTCTTGTTTTCTTAAATCCATTTCATGTCTCCAATGGAGTAAACCTTGTTAAAGTTGTGTATGGCAGACTTTAATTTACTTTGGAAAAATCAAAAAAAATCAAGCACTCCAGTAAACCAGAACAGATATGCTGAGTGGATCTTTCAAAATTAAGACAGCCTCCCATGACTGAGAAGCACATTTTGAGCTGAATAATTTGAGGATTAAATAGTCCATAATGTAGCTGGTTTCACAGAAAGTTTAATTTGATGTTGCATTCTCATACAATTTAGGCTTTTCAGATGGCTGCTAAACACACAAGTGTGGTATGCACTAAATGAGATTATGTTCTAAAAAAATGTTTGCAGTGAACATGTATCTGTTGTGTAGATCAGCAGTCTGATGCTACATGCATATGTATTTCAAAATGATATACTTGTAACACTCAAGACAAAACAACTGCTTTTACTGTTACCTTTCTTACCATAAGATTCACACTGAGTATGTCAAATGGTCTTGGCTTGAAAATCAACTTTGTGGTTGCAGGATTTATTAAAGAGTGGTTGAGGTTTGCAGGGACTTCTTCAGATTGCGTAGCCCAACTCCCCAGCTCAAACAAGATAGTCAGAGCAGATTAGCTAGGATCATGTCCAGTCAGATTTTTAATATCTCCATGGATGAGGACTCCACAACTAAAACTGGTCTGAGAGTGGCAGTTGAAGGCAGAGGTGTTAGCAAGCAGCTGGTGGATGTAGACTGCATAAGGCCAGTAACATCTGTGTTAAAGTATTTTACCCTAGCTCTCTGATTCCTACCCACTAGCTTAAGAGAGATCTTCATGTAGGAAGGTAATCTTTTACCAGGTTTTCAGCAGGTGGTTATATGTACACCAAAAAGAATTTTTGTAATCTGAGAATCCCAGTGGAGCAGCTGAGTCTCCAGGATTTCAGAGATTGGACTCTCCTCCTCTCCATACTCTGTATATCTTTCTACTACACATCTCATTGCTTGTAGAACTGAGGAGCCTTGAAGGAAATCTGATGAGAAGAGCTTTTACCAGGAGACTTTCTGTATATTTTACATTCAGTGGAACAGAAAATCAGGGTCAATTTAGAGAAAATTTGATTGATACTGCTTACAATCAAAGCCAAAGCTAGACAGCACATGCCAGGCACCTGAGAGGCAACCCAATTTTAGCATCATTTGATTTAAACTTCATAGGACATTGCAAGTCTGGGCACATTTTTTTTCCAGTGTCGTACACTGACTCCATCAGGGTCAAACAAATAAACTTCATTTGAAAATTCCTTACTTGTCTGCTTCTGTTTGCCTTAGTGCAAAATTGATGTGACAGAGATTTCTGAAAACGTTTTCTTCCTGCAGGGATTAATTTTGGTGGGACTCTCTGCGTTAGGGTTTTTTATAATCTCTGCTGGCTGTGAAAAAGGACTACAGCACCTATGGAAATGATCATGCTGTTTGTTTCTGTAGCTGCTGTCAGATTTCAGTGAATATAGAAAGACAAAAGTACCATAGGCTGAAATTGATGCACGATGAGAGAACTCAAAGTGGGATTTTTTTCTTTAACATCCTCTCCCGCACCCCCCTCCCACCTCCCCATTTCTATAGCTTCCTGCTTCTCTACCATCTTCATTCTTTTAGGCCAAGCAAGAAATGGGAGATGTGGGAAATGAATATAGAGTGTACAATAACAAGAATCGATCTGTAACTCTGACCTATGAAGGATTATATCCTGAATGTCACTCTCTGTTGTACCCTGAAGTGGCATTTGAATGCATGTTGCAAGAGGCAGCCATACATATCAACGAGGAGGGTTGGAGAGGATGCTTCTGCCTGTCTGTACTGTCACGGCCATCCAGAAAGGCTCTCAGCAGCGGCTGGCATGTTTTCATTCTGCTGCCAAGTCTCCTTTCTTATTTGGATGCATGTATCTTGTTGACCAAGTAAATGTTAGCTGAATTGGCTGAAACGATTTATTAACCATGGAAAAGCAGGAAGACATTTCACTGCACCAATCAGAATCTCTTTCAACAAAACATCAGCTTATGGCAGATATAAATCTTTAAAAACTCTCAGTATCTTTCATGAACAGAATAAATACTTTTATGCAAATATGAGCTGTTCTTCTGAAGTCTCTTATGTTCATGAAATGCCTATAAATTTCCTGAAGGTCTGCAGCACCAGGACACAACAATAAGCTACCATCAGTTCTCAAAGCAGCAAACACTGTTTTAGAGACAAGTGAGAGACCTATGTTGGAAGATGCTTTATGCATCTCTGTAGTTCAAAGTTCTTATTCCTGCTTCAGACATCACCTATGAGCTACCTAAGGCTGATATTTGAAATCGCATTTTCCATTTGGAAAAGGCAGAATTAAAATAAGCAACAGTAGGTAACACTTGACTGCTTCTACTAACCAATGTAATAGGGAAGACAGTCTTCAGTAGAAGGTACGTAGTGATTCCATATTTCCTAAGTGATATCTTTAAACCTGAGGACTGGTCTTGTGATTTGTTACGTTGAGTGTAATACATAGGCACTTAAACTTGCTCTTCTCTTATGACTTCCATGTCATTCTCTGGGACTGTCATACTGCTGCCCCTGAAATTTTAACACAATCTTTATGGAAATTATTAAATTGTTAAGAATTAAGGTTCTTACAGGAGCAGCCACAAGGGAATATTTGCCATATTGGAGCTGACAGGAAATTTGTTATTGACAACAGTCAGGACAGGCTTTTACCATCTCTCAAGACAAATATGCTGTTAGGAAGTAACACTTCATTTGGGACTTCCAAGAGCGTATCTTAAATTGGAATGGCTTTGATGGGGTAAAAAAAAAAAAAATCAGTGCTGGAACTCTTAATGCATCCAGGTACATCTAAATTTCCCCTGGGGATAGGATGACTTAACTGTCATTTCAAGTTTTACATTCTTCCTTTAAATCAGCTATTTCATTTAAATAAAAAGGTTCTATATTCTGGGATGGAAATACAGCTGCTTCAAGTAACCCTGCAGCATGTGGATTTATTACTGACTATATACTCCTTCAAGGAGAAGATTCCTTAAGAAGTCATTCTATATCCAGCTCCATATTTCTTGCTACATAGCACTTCTTATTCATCTCACCATTTCTATGCCCATGAAACTTGGGAGGAAAAAATGGAAAACAAGGTAATTACATATTTGGATAAATACATTTGCAGGATTTAGTGCTTTGTGTTCACATGAATAAACTACTCTGCTATCTGCTATTAGAGATGTTAAGAGAAAAAATATCTATCTGAAGAGCATCTTTTCTGCTTGTAGTTGTTTTGCTTGGGCCAGGTTTTTGGTAGCGGGGTTGGGGAAGCAGCTACAGGGGTGGCTTCTTTAAACAGAGATCTGCCAGAAGCTTTTCCTGTAGCTGATAGAACTAACGCCAATTAATTCTAAGATGGACCCTGCAGCTGACCCAGGCCTGGCCAATTAGTGACTGAGGTAACACCTCTGTGAATAATGTGTTGGAGAGGGGAAGAAGTTGCTGGGCGGTTGCTAAACTGCAGCAGTAGAAGAGAATGAGAATGTGAAAACATCTCCACAGACACTAAAGAGAGTGGAGAAGAAAGGGGTGAGAGTGCTTAGGCCCTGAAAGAAAGACTCTCCTGTGACCTGTGATGAAGACTATGGTGAGGCAGCTGTCCCCCTGCAGTCCATGGAGGCCACTGGGAAGCAGAGACCCACTCTCAGCCTGTGGAGGAGCCCACGCCGGAGTGGGTGGATGCCTGAAGGAGGCTGTGACTCTGTTGGAGCAAGTTCCTGGCAGGACCTGGGAGCCCGCAGGGAGAGAGGAGCCCACGCCGGAGCAGGTTTGCTGTCAGGACTTGTGACCCTGTGAGGGACTCAGGCTGAAGCAGTTGGTACTTGAAGGACCGTTCTCCCAGTGGGTGACCCACATTGGGGCAGGGTGTGAGGAGCTGCTCCCGTGGGAGGCCCCACGCTGGAGCAGTTCGTGAGGAACTGTAGCCCATGGGAAGGACCCACGCTGGAGAATTTTGTAAAGGACTGTCTCCCGTGGGGGGGAACCCACAGTGTAGCAATTGGAAGTGTGAGGAGGCCTCCTCCTGACAAGAAGCAGTGGCAAAGTCTGTCTGCAATGAGCTTTCCATAATCCCCTGTGTCACTGGTGGGGAGGGAAGGAGAGTCCCAGGAAGAGGGAGGGGTGGGAGGAGGTGTTATAAGATTTGGGTTTACTTCTCATCTCCCTGCTCTTATAATTTATTTATAAATTAAACCTTTTTCTCCCCAAGTTGAGTCTATTTTTCCCATGATGCTAATTGCTGAGTGATCTCCCTGTCCTTATCTTGACAGACAAACCTCTCATTATATTTTCTCTCTCCCCTGTCCAGTTTAAGAGACGGAGTGATATTACGAGTTGGTGGGCACCTGGTATCCAGCCAGGGCTAAACCACCACACTGCAAAAATTGAGAAATTAAATAATTTTCAAGTTTCCACTTCTACTTTTCTGAAATTGCATCTAACTGTCAGTAAAATTAGACTTGGAATGTATTTAAGAAAAACAAAACTCAAACCAGAATTTTGAAGGGAAAAATATCTGGTAGCTGACAGTCTTTACCTTTACTTTCTAAGCGATGAAAAAAATCTTTTCCTACAAAACTTAAAAATGAAGGATATAACATTATATACCTTTGTATGACCATGGCTTAAAAAGGATTATTATACAGTAAAATCGGACAAACTCTCTCGAGGTGCGTTAGCATAGATTTTCACCAGTTTCAACATTGGTGTCATTCAGGCACAAACTGCACTTTGTAAATTCTAGCAAGTACACAGGAAACCTGCTTCTATATGGGAACAAGTATCAGTGCCACAGCTGTAGCTCACATTAATTTTAAGGAAGTATCTATCCTAACAGTTTTGATGTAATTAATGTGTAGTTAAAATCTTACTCAGCTGAGCTCTAATAGTAAAATAGAACTAGACGGTGGTGAATACTATATACTTACACAATCATTGTTGCTAAGATGGAAAAAAAGGGACATTTTTTTATTTCACATAACAAGTGCATTTGCTCAAAAACATCCAGATATGCTGAAGCAAAGGTTACACAGACTCATAAACTTCTTTCTCAGTTTTGCCATCAGGGAAGGACCATGAACGACAGAATCTCAAGTATGAGTTAGATATGAATTATTGGCACCAATAGACATCTATGGTACCAACCATCTGATTGCTACTTCGAGCAGGACATCACTGTTGTAATTCCTAGTACTGCTTAGAATCAGAAGAAAGAGACCGAATGAGAAGGAGAATCCACATGTCAAACAAGTGGTATCCAAGAAGGTCTTTGTTTCTGGTTTTGAAGGAAGCACTTTGTGCAAAAGAAATGGGGAGGGATGGATGATGACTGTGTGTGATTTCTCACACTGGGTGGGCACGTGATTCATTGCTGGATCCCATTTTTCTCCTGAGAGCAATTCATGCAGTTAGACAAATGACCTGAGGTCTTTCTCCAGCAGGGCAGTTTGAAATTCATGAAATTCATGCTCATATATAATAAGAAAAGGAAAAATGTGATACAGGCCATTAATAATATCATCAGCTCAGCAAAATCAGAGCGCTATCCTTACTACTACACACGAGCACAATGTGGTCTACCTCCAACAGCGACCTCAGAGAAGAGCCATACTTCAAATAAATAGCAAGATTTTTTTCAGTGCTATATAGTTCCCAAGTGTCCCTTAAGTTGTGCATATGACTATACGGTATAACGTTCCAGGATATACTAATTGTTACTGCAGGAGCAATATTAAAAAATAATCCATTCCCTGCTCACAACAATGTCTATTTTAGCCTAAAAGCAGATGGATGTTGGGAAACAAAACTTAACCATACCTTACATTCCTAGCTGCTCTTAAATGACACTTGATGCAGTCATTTTAAATTAACAATCTCACTAAATCAGTCTGTCCACTAGTTTCACCTGGCAACCTGAATTTAAAATAATAAAATCTCCCTGCAAAAGCGTGTTATTGGAAATGGTCAGGCCATTTCTAAGATAAAATGTTGTTACACAGTTTGCTAAGGTGCAATTTTCTCCTTTTATTGCCCGAATAGGGGAAAAAAAAAAAAGAAAAATCATTTGAAAAAGATAAATGAGGTACAGTTTCCAAACAAAATGTATCTCTAATTGGATATTCCTGTAATAAAATGTATTCTAGCACACTATATATTGAATGATGGTGTTTTAGGAAAAATATTGGAAATATTTTATACATATTGTTAATAAAACATGATGCAATGAGATAACCAGGTTTTTTATTGCTGTGAACACAAGCCAAATACTGCCGGTCAAACACGTTGAATAGGGCAGACTGGTTACAAATGCTTCTTCTATACAGATCTTTAATGAATAAAACTCTACATAGTCTGACAGCCTAGTTTTAAAGCTTACTTTGTTGTATCAGTTGAATCACTTCTAACTACAAATTGTGAAGACTAGCAGGCAAGCCTAAGACTGTATAGCTCTTAGGTGGTTTCATTTGTTACAGACTAGTTAATAATCTCAGCTTCATACACCACATTTTCCAAATAAGGAGGAATAAGGTATAAGGTAAGGTATAAGAAGGAACCCCCATGTTTATAGAAATTCAGAGGAATGCAAAATGACATTCCTCCTCTTTTGAACATAGATCATGTGATTTGCTTTTCATAGTATAGATCTTATTATATCCTTTACATTAAACAATTCTGATGGATAGCTTTTTCCCACAGTTACTTAAAAGGGAACATGCAAAGCAAGTTATCATTTTTGAAAAGTGAGATGGGTAATTTTAGAAGAGGCTGCTGCTTGTAATTTATTGTCATCTTACAATTCTTTTTAGAAGACATCTCTGATAACAAATCATTATTTACATTCCTATCCTCTGTCTCTGAAGAAGCATCGTAATCTCAACAGCAGTTGAGATGCTGATGAGTGTCTACCTTGGACCTCTGTATTACACTCACTTGCCCTCAACTTCTGATCAGTGTAATTTTGCCATAACTGAGGAAAGCACCTTGTCTTCCATTGTTAAGTAGGCCAAATGGTAGGGGGTGTTCATAACGTTACAGGTCAGAAGTCATCTGAGTCACTAGTAGGACACTTTGATGCACTCTGGCAAAACCTATGGAGCAGAAACCCCAGTAGGAAGGCTTCCAGGTGCCCTACATTGAAAACAGTGATTGTGCTTCTTTAAAAAAACCCAAAAACTATATAATTCAGGAAACGTACGTTACAAATTGTGGAGGACTTGGATCACAGAGAGGCAGATGGTGAAAATTAAATTTGCCTTCCACATGCAGCAGAGAACTCCTCTTATTTGTGTGATTAAGAAGCCGGACAGGTTATTAATTATCTGGATACTTAACTCTAAAAAGATCTTATATGATGTTATCACATAGAGCAGTGACAGAAACCCCTCAGAGCCCTGTAAATTCATTCTGTTTCAATTGATTTCTGTGCCTGTTTCCTTTCATGCTGAGAGAAAAACACATGAAATGTTGAAATGGCTTAGAGGCCTGACTTAATACCAGAGCAATTCTTTTTATGCAGGACATCATTCTCTCTGTATGCTTCCAGAGGAAATACTAGACCATGTTCTCCTGATGGGGAGCAGCAACTCCTCTGGATACAGCACTGGAATGAGCTGTGCTCAGTCAACAAGATGGTCCTGGTGATTTCACAGGCATCTTCCATCCACAGTTTCCTGTCCCATTTAGGCCTTGATATTTATTGTATCATTGCAAAGATGAAAGAGAAGCAGGTTCACTAGCACAGCAGATGAGAAGATCTTCCCAAAATGTTTTAGCAGAACTATTCATGTCAAAAAGATCTAGGAATGATGGTTGCACTTTACTTACCATAAACACACATCTCGTGATAGACTAGGGATGCACTGCTGTGCAGGTGGTAAAAAAATGTTCATGCTGAAACACTAGCTTTCCAGTAACTGCTGTGAGACCTTAACTTCAGACAGACAAACGAATGTAATACTAAACATGTTCATACAAGGCACCAGTGAGGGTTAGTAGCAGTCTGAACACTCAGACTAAAAGACTGGGCAGAGCATTTACCCAGGGATGCACCACTGCTTAGCTTTTGACAGGTATAAACTCATCAGCCTCTGTGAGCCAGTTTTATAATGCAAACACTCAGAAGCCATTAGCTAAAGTAGTGTTCTCTGGCAAGGCCACAGTAAGACCATGTACGATATGCAGGACATACCCTCACTAGCCTTGTCCGTATTCTGAATCAGGCCTGGGGATGAAGGGCAAGAGCAGTTACATATGTCACCTACAGCAAGAAAATTGTCATGGCAAGAAGCTGGGTAGCTGATTATCTCCCAAATGGGCAAAGAAGTAATCTATAGCAGACAAGAGCTTGAAGGGGTCATGAATTCCTGCAAAAGTGTTGAGCTGACATGTACTGATTCCTTTTTCATCCTTTTGAATATTGGGGGAATAAAAATTGACTACCTCGACAGCACTCCTGTAAATCATAAACAGGACAATTTCCTTAAAGGAAACTCTACTGAATTTCCTTGGGATAAACTCTTGACAATCGTAAGGAGTTATAAAACATTTTGTTCCTCTGCTCATGTCTTTCCAAATCTTACTCAGACAGGCAGCTTTAAAAACAGAAACATAAATCATTATAATCAAAGTAGGGAGTAATAATATATTTTAATGGTAAAATAATATCAGGGCTGCAATAAATTATACAAAAAAAAAATTAGAAAACCTATCTAGGATGTTGAATTATTATCTGAGGTGAAGTCACAGAGTTATAAGTTCATAAATAATAATGAAGCTTCTGTTGGCAACATAAGTGATGTTTAAACTGTAGAGTTTAAACTCAGTTTTTACTGAACAAGAGCTTAAAAAGAGTCAAGACAAAGTGGAGAGGGCACAGCCTTAGATAAAGCAGCCGTTATCATCCACGGGCTGGGTGGGGAGTAGCAGAGTCCCCTACAAGTTGACAGGCAAGTGGTGCAAGCCCTGAGCCATTGATAACACCATCTCAAAACAAATCATCCTACAAACGGCTCTGAATCCTGGAATATCTGGTAAAAAAAAACCCAAATGAACTTTAAAACAAAAACAAGCTCCTATTTCCCTTTTCATGTGACCCCAAAGAATCTGTCATGGATATGTTATTGCACAGTTACTACAGTATAAATTGCACCTCCTCAGAGTGGTTGGATGGAAATTTAAGGGTACCTCTGAAGCCTTAACCATGAGAAAAGGCCAATCATGGCCTGAGTGATGCACTCCTGTAAGCTGGGTTAAAAGAGCATGTGCTACAAATACCAGCTGGTCTCTCAGTGCTTCTGCTACACCTGAGAGGGCAATCCATCACTTCGCTTGTTCCCTAACATTGAAATACTTGTGGGAAATCCTTAGGAGTGCAAGACTACCTCTGGTAATGCCATCTTTAACTTATGAGATTTTGAGCTGATGTTCCCAACTGTCCCAAGGGACACTGCAAACTGCCAAGGCGAAGGACTGTTCTTTCCCTGCACTGCGCCCAGCTGCTGCTTCTTGTTCTGGTAAGTGGTTACAAATGAAAACCTGAATAGAAAATACACCGTGCTACTGAACATAGATCTCTACCTAATGAAAAACAAAGCTAAAGCACTGCTCAGGTGAAGCAAACAGTCTTCCCTTGCCTGGAGAATGGAGTCTTGGCTCAAGCTGGTGCCTCCACAAGGCAGTATACCTCACATCTACAAACACGCAATTTCCACAGTAGTTTTAACAAGGAGTTTCAAAACGTGATGGGTGAAAATCTTATCCTGCTGAACCCATGGCAAGACTTTGTGGGTTCCCGTGCATGGAGGTACATACTTTATGGTTGGGCATATGTGTTTATCTATTGTTCTATATCTATAGCTGCAACTGAATACAAATGAATTAAAATTTGTCATACCCTGGCACAGGTTTAAGCCCATATTACTTATATACCATGTAAGTCCCTGAGAAATTTTTTGACTTGCAGAAGGCTGCCCTTCCCACTTTTGATATAAAACAGCTTGAAATTGAGTGGGTTTTTTTTCAGATTGATGGAGCTTGGGAAAGGTTCATCAGCCTATCAAAACCTCTTATACTTATCTTCTAATTCTCCTTACCTGAATTTTGAATATTCAGTCATACATTCACAGAAGCAGTCTAAGAAAGTTTGTATTCTGCAAGCAAAAATCTATACTTTCCAGCTTATCAAACTCAATTGATTTCTCCTCTAAAAGGGAAGTCATTTATAAGGAAACTTTGCTTCAGGTTAGATTTAGAAAAGTCTGGACAGACTTTGAACAACATTGTTAAAAGTTAGCGACCTTGATATGTGCTTTCAGATGCTGTGAAAGAGAAGAGTTTGTACTCCTGATAAGCGGCTTTTTTAAAAATAAACACCAAGCAGTGAGGAAGTTACTGTTGCATTTAAATTACCTATTTATTTAAAGTAACCTTCAAGACCTGATATTTACTTTTGCTTAAATATAATTTATCAAGACAAAGAAAGTTGCATGGTTAGTGAGAATACACAGACATTTATCTATTTTTCCTATTTATTAGTGTAAATATTTTTATTATCATCTGCTCTGTTGACTAGCAGCTTGCCATGAAGGAGGAAGCCACAGAGTATCTCATTATGCAAAAAGACAAGAAAGCTTACACTGGATTTCTGACCTCAAATATGTCTTTTATCAATAGCATTGACAGTGTTTTAGCTTTGCAGAGCTGAACACTATCTGCCAAAAGAAAAGCCTCTTAAACAAAACAACAATTGAATATAAGCATTTTCCTTCAGCCAGCTATAAGCTGTTGCAACGGTCCTTGCAATTTATGATGATACCACGCAGCAGTGACTCATGGGGATTGCTTCAATATTTGTGATGGGTTCCCATTTTCCCAAGTGGCAATGGATGTGTCCTGTGCTTAGGCAGAAAGCCCAAAGCTTAGGCAGCACCACCAGGTGCTAGAAGCCTTTTGTCTTGTTTTTTTCAGGATAAATTTGTTTACAGTTTCTTTATAGGTTTATAAGTGACTTTGTTTCTAGGTTTATAATTGATGGTGCAAAAAGACAAGAGCTGAATGAGGTAGAGGGTGAGGGTGCCAAGGATGGTGGAGACAGTCATATGGAGAGCACAGACAGATATTTTTCTAGTCCTTTGTTATCACACTTGAAAATTACTTGGGAATCTGCTCTTTCTACTTTATTTTGTTCTTCTTTTATACGTTCTCAAAATAGATTCTTCACATCACAAGTTGTATTTGTTCAATAGCTTTATGCTATCTTGTCTGACCAAGAGCATGTTACGAGAAGTGTGGAAGCCTTCAAATTGCTGGCATCTTTGAAAAAATGTGGTTTGTCTCTGGGGCACCAAAGGGTATAAGCTGAGTGTTCTGTAGATGGAGCAAGGCCTGCTCCCTGCAGTATCTGAGGAGGACTTCTCCAAGTAAGTTGACACTGATGGTGACTGCATGCTGGCACTTTGTTGGAGCCTTTGGTGGAGAGGAAGGATTTACATAAGATGGATGCTGTTGTAGGCAATTAGTACCAGCTGCTCACACTTTTTATATCACATACTCTCAAAAGGTACACATTTGCAGTCTATGTTCCCCAGATTTTTGCTTGGTACAGAAAAGCAGGAAGGACTTGAATCTTTCTTCCTGTGGACATTATCTAAATGTCTGGGTTCTCTTTAGAATTTCGGCTTTCCTAATAAAAAAAAAAAAAGGCGCCTTTGGAGATAGTGAGTACAGTCCTTGCTTCGCTAAATTTCTTCTGTTCCTTCAGAACTTACAGAAGTCTGAGAACTCAGGGCAACAATGAAACCAGTTTCAAGGAGTACACTTGATGGCCCCAACTAATCTAGCAGCCAACTTCAGAAAGCAAAGAGTACCTTGGGCTATCTCTTGTCAGAGGACAGGGAGAGGAGAAGCTTGGAGACTATACTACAGTGGCAGCAGATGATCTGAGTTTAGGCCACAGGGACCCTATGGGAGGAACTACTGTTTAAACATGGAACCTCAAATAATTTCTGGAAAATGTAAAATCCATTTCAATGAATAAAAGCACTCCCTTTTTTACACCTACAACTTCTGCTTGACTTCCCTTCAAAAACCTACGGTATCTGTGTTTTCCCAAGTTCTCCAATACCTTCCATCCTTTACGGGTTTTGACATGAAAGGTGTCCATTTATTAAAAGTGCTGTGGAAGGTCTAGGTTAGCAGCACCTTGGTTTACATCATTGTTGAAGGACTTCTTGAAAGAATTTCTAGAAGGGATCTTTCTCCTTTATTATTCTGTACAGGAAAGAGCTGCACCACATGATTTTCACAGGTACAATTTATTTACAAGCAAAATCCACGTCCTGCTTATCCATACAGCCAGCTGACAGATGCTTGTTAGCGGGTGAAAAGAAGGCTACTTGTTAAAGTGCACCTGCTTGGATATTTTTTTGCCAGCTGCATATCAGACACCACCTGGCAGGAATTTATTCATTAGATATTACTTTAAAAAACAGCAACGTGATGAATTTAAAATGTTACTTTGGGATGTTTTAAGTACTAGGTAATTGATGAGGAAATACAATGCTAATTTGCTGTGACTGGTATTGCTAATGGCTACAATATTTGATTATTTTTCCAGGTTTACAAATGAAACAGCCATTGTCATTCTGAAACAATAAAATAGCAACAATCCATTCTCATATTTATTAGCAAACAAAGGACATGGTGGATTCTAAGTCACAGAGATTCAACTGAACTTAGGCTCTTGATGGAATGTTAAGCTCCTGTTAATAGCTAGAAAAAAGTGCCTGTATTCTTTGTATTAATGTTTTATCTCACCATAATGTGACAATCTGAAGATCTCTTTAAGGGAGTTGCTCACAATACCTTCATTTTACCCTCCTGGGATTGTATTTTTAATGAAGCTACTTGTCCTTTCCTCAGTTTGTTAAATGTGGAAAAAAAAAAGTTACTGTAGGAGTGAATGCAAATCTCTAAGCATAAATAAATTTCATCCAAGTTATAAAATCCAATCTTGGAGAAATAGCCAAAATAGAAAATTTGGATTTAAGTGAAATATATCATGTATAAGGTATTTGAACTGGGATAAATGAATATACTTCATTAACGGTGTAACTTTGCCTCTTAAAAATGTAGCAATTCTCTCTTCCACATGACTGATCTGAATTCATATTTCAGCAACAGTGAAAAAACCAGAATTTTCAGGAAAAGAGTTCATCTATGAGACTGGGACTCATCTCCCAAAGAGCATAATTCAGTTTTGATTATTATATTACTGGATCTCTTCTTGGATAATTAATAGATGGGATAATCTCTAATATATAATTGCAAGAAGACCAAAGAATTTCAATCTAATTTATTGACTTAGTATTTTATAAAATGAAAGTTCATTATATAAAAAGAAGAACTCTTTTTTAGTGTGACCTTCTCTTTATCTAATTGATACTCCACTGATACTTTCATGTCCATTTATTTTCTAACCATGTCATATGTGCTCTGTAAAAGTGGGTAAAGTCACATAGACTTTCTGTTATCACTTATTAGAGTAGCAGTGTAGCTACAGGGTTTCAACCTATAAGAAGTTTTAATCTGACCCTTGAAGGTGAACTACAGCTCTAAGTCAGAGAGCTATGGCTTTAGAAGTGCCTTTGCATCATGGCAAAGAAAGCAGGCATCTGAATATGATATAAAGTCAAGGGAAGAAACTTGAAAGACAGTGAAAAGCAAAGGTTTTCCCAAGACACTGAACCTTCCCCTGTTACACCTTTCCCAATGCAACAAAAAAATATAATCTTCTCAGTTTCACTACAATGAGGATGACACAACACTTTCTGCAGGTTTCAAGAGTATGAGACACAGTAAGAGGCATAATGTGGGATTTCCAGGTGTGATGTTTTCCTGGAAATCATGTCTCACAAGCTAGAGTTTTCCTACCAAAATTCTTATAGTCCTGATGTATTCTGAAAATAAATAACACTTACATCCACAGAAAAAGTGAAGACAGGCTAAGGCTTCTGGTGACATTCAGGTCTTTTGCTTGAGGACAGCTAAGGCTGTAAAATCCAGAAAGACTGCAGGTGTAGATGAAATCTGGAGAGGACGATGAGATGGTGCAATGCATGGCTGTGTGGAGACTGGCCAATGCCAACAGGGCTGGAGGAGAGTAGCTGCTTTGCCTCTGATCCTCTCCAGCCTGTCAGCGTTTGCTGAAATGTCAAATACGACAGTCAGTGATTCCCAGCTCCCATGCCAGGAGGATGCTGCCTATGAGCCTGCCCGAAGCTTGTTGTTGACAGAAGGCATTAAGAATTTAAGGCTGAGAATAAAGGGAAGAACCAAGTCTTGTGGTCATGGATGGTTTGCTTTGCTCAAATGGATGGTTTGCACAAATGGATGGTTTGCTGGATTCTGTGAGGCAGCATATTTGTTGGACTATTTACATAAATGCTTGTAAAGGCAAAGCTAAACCCCAAGTACTTCTAGTATGGCAGCCAAGAACATGCTTAGCTTAACAAAGACTTTTTAAGGTTAGTTTTCTTTTTCTTTCTTTCACGTGCTACCATTAAAAACACCTCAGCTAGCCTTAGGATGAAAGACACAGCAACATATCACTGCCTTTTGAGATTCCCCGTTATGTCCTTAATAGACATCCATGACTCTTTGCAACTCTCCACAAGAGCGGAGTGCACCTACACTCAAGATTTCCCACAAATAGATTCGATGTGCAAGGTAAGCAATTTGTATCAACCCACTGCTAGACATAAACATTCCAGCAGCAATAAAATGTTAAGTACGTTAAGTGAAAATTCCACTAAAATACACAGCTTCACCTATCTCCTTTTCCCTAATTTAATACTTTTTCAATAGAAATAGTTGTTTTTATCAGTCTTTAGGTATTTTCTGTAAGCTGCACCAATGTATTTCAGATTAGTAAACATACATAATTCAGGATTGAATAACTACCATTGTCCCCATAAGACCTGACATACACTTAATTTTATTTCAATTTACATTTTTTTCTTACATACATATTTAATACAAATGTTCTCGTATAATCATCACTTGTATGTATTTACAGAGGTCAGTTCTGCAACCACTAAAGTCACTAAAAAGAATAAATTAGTAGGAAAATGAGGACTGGTCTTCATAATGTTGAATAGATGAGATTGGCTATATAGCAAATGGAAGGCAATTCAAGTATTTAGAGCTGAAACAGTTCAAGAGAAGCTTTAGTGGCTTCTGACAAAATTAAGACAGTAGCATCCGTTTTCTTTTTATATGCTCATTCAAATATCAAGAAGACTTGTATGAAAACTCATGGTTTTTTTTTCCCTACTATTTTTTAACTTAAAGTAAAAAAATAAACTAAATAGCTGCTTAGCTAAAGGTCACTTAAAAAAACCCAGAGCAGTGCAAGATTGTGGTATATTTTCAGATCAGTTGTTTCAGCATCTTATCATCCCAAGCTACTCACAGGACAGTAAGTATCAGTATGAAACTGATAACCATCTCATCAAGATTCGTGCTGCTACTACATACATAGATGCTCTACAGAAGATCTCCAGCACTGTTATTTATCTTTACATTCAGCAATGTGACATAACAACACTTTTCAATCCCAGACATGCTTAGAAAGCTGTTAGTATAGCTGTATGTGCACCAATGTATTTGCACACAAGCACATACATGTTCATGTTTAAGGGATGCAGAAGTTCTATAGAAATTAGTGGAAGAGATGCCTGTCCTCCTTTGGGAAAGGATTGCATTAACCATGTGAATAGACAATGGGGAGATACAGAAAATTCTGGTGTGTTATTCAATCACTTAAGATGTTTAATTTATTTAGAGATGGACTGTCTCCTAAAATTATTATTTTCTCTCCACCATCTGCAAGTGGAGTTTAGGTCATTTGTGGATAACTACAGCTGTTCTGATAAAGCTGTTAAAATGTTACATGGAGAAACAAGGAAGGTAATCTCTGCTAACAGGACAGGGGATTCTGTCCTAAGAAAGAATGAGTCAAGAAAACATTTAGTGTAGAACATCAGGAAGAGTTTCTAACTGGTAATGGTTAAAGAATTACTAAGGATGTATAAACACTGAATAGGAAAGCTGTAGTATACAGTATCTGATGTGGTATGGTCAGTGCCTGAGAACTCCAGTAAGTTTTGATGTCTACAGAGACGATATCTTAAGCAGATTCAGAGATGAATAATGAAAACAGTTCTGAGACTGGAGAGAATGCTATATTATACATTATCAAAAGGATGCAAAATATTTGGATAAGAGAACAATATGGAATGATTGTATTACATTAAGAACCCAAATGAGAGACAGAAATTTGACTTCAGACAGCTCTTCAACCTCATAGACAAATATATATAAACAAATACAAGCCTAGAAGTTGAAACTAAATTAAAAATAAAACTAAATCACACTTTTAAAACAGTCAGCTGGAGCAAATGAATCAAAGTAACAGGGCTTTGCTGGTGATTTCAAATCAAGGTCCATACAGATGCCATAATGTAAGTATTACTGTTGCACCTAAAGGTAGAATTAACACAGGAACTTCTTGTCATCTGTTTCTAAGGTCTCAGGCCAGACAGCTGAAGCATCCTCAAAATTAAAATAATTTAATTCTTAGTTTTACTTAAAGTCTTGAGTTATTTCCATTGAAGGGCTTTTTCCTCAACAGAAAAGTGTCAAGGCAGAAGAATCTGCTGAAAGTCTCGTCATTAGTAAGACCACAACTAGCATATCAAGATAGCTGGTTATTCCATCTCCAAGAAACTTGTGAAGCTGCATCTGAAATATGCAGCTGGTGTATTCATGCATTGGATTGGCACTGAATGCCAAGGTGTAGGCAACACAAGTAGAAAGGATTTCTGTCCCTGTTCCTTAATGGGGAGTTTTAGGGAAGGCAGAGGCAGAATCTTCTGGGAGGTGCAGGGTGGAAGCGTGGACAGCAGAGGTTGCAAATTACAATGAGGAAAATTCTGACTTTATACAAAGGAAAAAAAACCAAACTCCAATCAGATTGGAAAGCTGTGGATCAGATAGCTCAGAGAGGCTGTGGAAACATTCTCTTTGGAGATTTCCAAGAATTGATTGGACAAGGCTCTCTGAGGAATATGAGCAGGTGGTTGCTCAAGATGACCCTCTCAAGTTTCTTCCAATCTTAATTATCCTGTGTTATGATTCTCTTAATTTGAGGTAGGTATGTGTTGTAACTAGAAACTTGAGCTTAGCCACATGGAATGATTAACTTTTGTTCTTTATCATCAAAAGTAGGCATTTTCAGTACATAAAAACTCATTCATCACATGGGCAGATGTCATTATTTTAATCTCACTCACTCATTCCATAAAATATGCTGCAGTGAAGTGGATTTTTCTGCCTCTTATCATAACAAAATAAAATATTTGCCGCTTCTCTTCCTTTCTCCAGCAAGCTCTTGCTTACAAACTCAAATCAAACTCAAAACCACTCAACTCAAAAGCATGATTGGTCCATTTACCTGAGCAGTGAGAATTTTCCCTTGGTGTGAAAACATATGTGAGATGAAATCCTAACATCCTGGAATTTAATCAAATATCTGTTTGTTGTTGCAGAATGTTATGGAATCACTATAGGCTTGCTTCATCTTCCTTAGCACTTTTATATACATCAAAATCTAGAGAAAAGAAGCCACACTTTCTATTGCACACAGTTTTTTTTTATATAAGAATACAGCAGCCTTCTCTCTGTTGCTATTTAGCGTAGGTTTCTGAGAAGGCCAGATTAAGAGAACAATGAGGTTAGGAGCACACTGCAAAAAATGAGTCACTCTAATAGCAAAAAAAAAGATAAGCTCCCAAGCCTATTTTAATATGTTGGAAAACAACAGGTATATAGTATAAAAGGATTATGTTGGGGGGAGGGTTGTTTTATTTCACATTTAACTTCTTATAGTTAAAAAGAGGTGTTTCAAATTGTAAGGAGTCAGCTTCATCTAGAACAATACTCTGATCCTTTTAACTTTACCAGATAACTACCAAAAAATCTTTCATAAGAAAGGTCATCCAGATGAACAATATTTTTAATTTTCTGCATATCACAGCAAATACTTGCATAAAGACAATTGGGAGGAAAATATGGATTGGATTAATCTTTCTGTGAGCATTGTCACTGTACTTTCTTCTTGCAAAATATGCAACCTTTTCTGTTAAAGTGATTCATAAAATAACAACTCACCAATCCTTATTTTCAGCATTGTGACTTTGCAAATGTGCACTTTGATCATATATATATATGCCAATTGTCATCTTTCTCAGCCTTTATCCACAAGGGTCTCAACATGAAGGCTAAAGAGGCAAGTTTCTGTGTATATTTATGTGGATATTTTTGACTCAGATGCCTATCTGGTTTCAGCCATGGAGAGAAGAGTGTCCAGCGTACACTATGAATTTATTCTTCGTGGGACCTGAACTGATACCCAGTTTCTTCATGGCTGAAATAATCTCACGACAGACTGGCCATCTCGATCTTCCTGTTTTTCTGTTCAAAAAAGTCTCCTTCTCATCCTGTTAAAAAGCATCATCCTGAGAATTTATTTTGTATCTAAAATCTCTTCCGTTTCAGAACCTAGTTTTTAATCTTTCAAGATTACATTCTGCATTATCTCTAGAATCGTGTATTTTTTTTTATAATTACAGTGAAAGACTCAAGATATAATTGTTTTGAGACAGTAATCACTACTTTTTGCACATAAGCTTCACATTAGGACAAGATAGTGAAAAAATACCAGCCATTCTGAAAAGTATGTGTCCTGAGCTGAGCTCTCATTCAAACTAATCTGGTAGACTTTTTCATAAGGTAGACTATTTAAGTACTGGTATATTTCCCAAAATTTCCAAAACAAGTTCTAAGTTTCACAGACAAGCTTTACTGGCACTTAAGTTTTTCCATGTCCTTTAAGAATTTTTGCACACTTTCTTATAGCGCTGCATAAATTTATATCAGCACCAACTTAGTTGTTTCTGAAAGTAATTTCATCTCGTTGCCGAGCTAATTCTTGACCTTTCTGCTGAGACTGAATCATGATTAGAACAAGGTGGAAATACTCTTTTTTTTTTTTCAAGAAAATATATCCACAATATGTTCCACAGTCCTTTTAAATCTCTGTGCCCTCAAGGCAGAAGAGCACAGGCTTGGTCTGGCTACAGGATCACCTCACCAAGAGCTGCATCCCCAGCAACCAACTTGATAGTGGAAGTTGAGCTCAAACTACCCATCCTCTGGCTTTTGAAATGCTGCTGATCTCAAACTTATGCCGATGTGACAATTTGGACCATTTTACATTGTGAGCCAGGATGTTCAATGGGAAGTTGCCCATTGAAATTGTTCAGTTTTGCATTAGATAGCTACGTGAGCCAGGATGTTCAATGGGAAGTTGCCCATTGAAATTGTTCAGTTTTGCATTAGATAGCTACTTACGCTCTTAAATATGGGTTTAAGAGAACATGCTTTTGGATCAATGTACAAATCTGTCTTGCTTAAGTGGACACACTGCATATATGACATTACTCAATCTGTAGCTATATTATTGTCAGACATTGCCCTAAACAATGGAAAAAGGATTTCATTCAGAGTGTTCTAAGATCTTTAAAAAGGTGAAATTAACCTCTAGGACTGATACCTACTTTTATTTTATGTTTCAGAAACAATCCTTAGCAGATAATAATTTGTCAGACAACTAAACTTGTTAGAATGAGAATTCACGGTGGTATTTCCTGTGGGTTTTTGTGCTTATTAGGATTCCTACTGACAGAATGACACTTTGAATCAAATGTCCATCAACAGGTTCAAAAGGCCCAGCATGTTACCTTCATGCAAGAGTTAAACCCATTATTGATACAGCATCCAGCAAAACTAATAAAAACAATCTATTAGCCAGAATGTTTTGTTCCTAGGAATGTGTAAAACGAAAATCAATATGAACAATGTGAACATTTTGAGGCAACAGTGGTGCTGCTTGTTTTTGAAAATGAGAGTTGTTGCTTATGTCAGTACATTGTAAAATATTCTAGTTTTTCCTTCACTCACTAGTTTTAAATAGAAGACAATAAGCTCACTGGGGAATCTGCCTCTGACATAACACTGAATTTCTCTTTATGAACTGAAAGCAATCTGTCTGACTAGTACATTGAGGACCAGTAATTTACTACCTCAGCTGTAATTTTAAGTGCTCACCCAGTGCAGGGATTGAAGCTTTCATTCTATAATTATAGAGGATTCAAAGACTAGCACACTAATGTATTGAGCTACAATGCCAGCTATTTATAATCATCACTTCTCAAGCAATATGCTTTTAATATATTAGGATGGTATGGTTGTCAGAAACAATCCTTTTTCTCTACTTTTTTAAACACAGGCTAACTAAAATGGCTGAAAAAATGCAAATTATTTTTAAAGCTTACAGTATTATAGTACTTTTAAAGGAAAGAAAAGATCCTGTGAAATTTATCAGGATTAGAAGGATTAGTTTTGGTCATTCCTCTGTAATAAGGTACAAGGAACATCAGAATAAGATATGTACATTAAAAACCAAAAAAAAAAAAAGCCACCACAAAAGCCAAATCCCTGTGATGTGTAGCCAGGTTAAGACAGTTGGCTTGGGTTCAAGATCTGTCTACCAAGCCAAAGCACTTCATACCTCTCCATGAGTCCAGTCACCTTATTGAAAACTGCTGGTTTTAAACTCTTTTCTTCAAATACAATATTTTGGCTACAGTTTTACAGTAGTCATCGAATAACAAGTCTCAGAGATGCTTTTTCTGACCTAGTCACCTGTGAGTTACCCATATCACCAGTCTTTCCTGTCGTTAGCTGATATATGTGTTACAAATGACATTTGTTATGCAGTTAGCTCTAGAGAAAGCCATGTATATTATACTTTTATAGTTTGAGTGTAAGACCACATCACTGGGATAAAATGAAAGCTTTCCAAACTTTCCATCAGGATATTTTTTAGGGGTCTAGTGCAGTTTATGGACAAAGAGAAAAAAAAGTTCCTGCAGTTGAAAAGTAAGATATCAATAGTAACTTCCCTCCTTCAAAAGATCTCCCTTATGTTGTAGTCTGACCTTTCTGGTCAGTATCAAGGCTTGAACCACTGCTTGACTGTTTAGGGCTCCCATGTCTACCAAAAGCTGCCTTTTCTCCTCACTATAATGCCTGAGTCACAGTTCCTTTTTTTTTGGTATTTCAGGGCAGTTTGAAGAGGTCTATGGTTCCTCTGGAAACAGGGTAGAGGCACTTCTGCACTCTGACATTTCTGTGGGAAACACGAGGAACCTTTTTCTACAGTTAAGTCCTTTTACAATAAGAGAGTATTTCCAGGTAATGCTGGTCAATTCCTTCTACCCATTAATAAGACTTATCCAGTTGCCCCTTATTATGTTTGTAGAGTGCTCAGCACAATGAAGCCTTACATTTATTAGGACTTTTGATGTCATATTGTTGTACAAATAATTATTAATAATAAAAAAAACAGGTTGAAATTATTCATGAAAAACCTGTTATGAAGTTGATTTAGTGTCTGGGAAATCCTGACTTGCATACCCAATTAATTGTCTAGCTCAAAAAGTCAAGTGATAGTTTTTGTAAAAAGCTCCCCTGCTCCCTTGCTCTGGCTCTGGCTAAGGCTGATGCTTATTTGGCAGGCAGCAGGGTTTTCTGCACTGTTCCAGCTCAGTGATCTGATGACACTCACCTTAACTAGTTTCTTCTATCAAAGATTGACTCAACTGAACAATTTCATGGAGAAAGCTGAAACACAGAGAATGGTCTCTGGAGCAGACTGATGACATGTCCTGGCAGTCCATCATGCTTAACCAGAAACTCTGAGGATGGTTTATCCTCATCCATGGACAGCTAATGGACACTTACAGACTCTGACCCATACCTGTTTTCTGTGATTGTCTCCATTTGTTCTTGGACCTATAAAGGATTGAGGGATAGGAGAAGTCTCTTGTGTACTTATGCGCTCAGCGCTGCAGAGGTGAACCACTTACCTGGCAGAATAGATGGCCTCACGCCTACTTGTCTCTCTTCTTGCTTTGCACCAAATAGATCCCTGGCACATGAGAACTCCCACAGTCACTGTCCTCCCTCTCAAAACTTGAATTCAAAAATCCCTTGACTAGTTGCAAACTTAAGGAACCTAAATAGGTTAAATCTCAGGCTCTTACACTCATTTCACTTACCCTGTTCTTTGGTCACATCTCTGATATTACTGACTGACATGGGATTGTCTGCACATTCAGTGCTGACAGTCAGGTTACTTTTTTGACAACCATGAGGAATTTGGTTTTTTTTTTATACACTGATTCAAGTGTAGAGTGTTCCCTTGGTAGCAATTAATTAAGCCAAATTACAAAATTTCCTGCCAGCCAAAATGAAAGCTGAAACAAAGCCTCATCTTGTCATTTTATTTATCTATTTATTTATTTAAAAAAATCAATTGATTTCTGTAATGAAAAAGGCATTTTGCTGTGTTGGTCAGGAAAGGGAAATCTTCTATATGGATAGATCTAGAAAAAGACTTTTGTTTTGCCAAAAAAGGATATGAGAAGGGTAAATACGAGATGCAGTTAAATGGGAGATAGCACATTTATGAAGGTAAACTGGCATTTTAACATCGGTTATAACTCGATACTTGTAAGGAGGATTTTCTAAACTATGTGCCATGTTAATCCATTTCTTTTATGTACTGTTCAGTGTCTACTTCAGAAATTCTACCCTACTGTTTTACCTGGTCTTACCCAGCTGAAAGGTCAAAGTTTAAGCTAATTGTCTTGAATACTACTGGCTCAGGACAGGATCCCTCTGGAAGTGTCTGCCCACTCTAGTCATTTTACTGCAGAAAGGACTTCTTCAGACCCCATGCCTTGTGTTAGCTGAGACAGAGCTCATCACAAACATACAAAATACCATACGCTATCAGCTCTCATCATCTGTTTCTTGCAGTGACAAGTTTTCCAGTCTATTTTTTGGTAGTGACATGAGCCACTTTCTCAATGCTATACCCTCACACCATTTAAGTAGAAGGCAGAATTTGTTTTTTTCTCAGGTGCCTTAGAGATGTGCCATTTTTCCAAGGAAGGAAGATTGAACCTGACTGATGATGTAACTGAGAAGTACTCCGTATCAATGCCCCTCCATGATACAATGACCCTGGCCTGGAGTAATCTTTTTACTTCCAATGTTAAAGCAATTTATGTCAACTAGTGAGCACTCAAAAAGTACACAAGCGCTATTACAACTTGGATGGTTGGTGTTACTCAGGTTGCATTGTATTATTTTTCTTATTGTGTTTCTAAAGCTTAAGATAGATATGTAATCAAGAAAATCCATCTGGAGTTAAGGTTTTCTCTGTCAAATGCCATGTAAACTTTGGAGATTTCTAATCATATACACACATATGTGTGTGTGTGTGTATGTGCACCCACATATAGGTTGTGCTACATAAAGAATAGCTAGAAATATAACATATATGAAAATGAACAGCAGAAAGAGGAAAATAAGGTGATTTTTTTTTACAGTAATTAAGAAAAAACCCCCTAACCTTCTCTTCTGTTACCCGACCTTGGTTTCCATGGAAACAGGATCAGACACGTCAGTTGCAGGAAGAATTCTCACTTAAGGGTGTCACTTACTGTCCTAGTTCCAGCTGGGATAGAGTTAATTTTCTTCCTAGTAGCTGAGAACAATGTTGTTAATACACTGATGTTTTCAGTTGTTGCTGAGTAGTGTTTATACCAAGTCAATATTTTTTTAGCTTCTCCTGCCCTGACAGAAAGGGTAGTGGGGCACAAGGAGTTGGGAGGAGACACAACCAGGACAGCTGACTCAAAGTGGCCAAAAGAATATTCTATATCATAGGATTTCAGGGCCAGTATGTAAACTGTAGGGAGCTGGCTGGGAGGGGTGAATCGCTGCTCAGTCACTGGCTGAGCACCCCTCAGGGAGTGGTGAGCATTTTGCACTATTTGCATTTTGCATTATTTGTCTTGGCTTCTAGTTCATGTCTTGTTATCTTCCTTTTTATTATTAGCAGTAGTGGTAGTAGTATTGGTATTACATTTTAATTTAAATTATCAAAGTGTTCCTATCTCAACCCAACAATTTTTATTTTTTTTCAGTTCTCTTCTCCGTCTCACTAGGGACGGGGAGGAGGGGAAGGAGTGAGTGAGAAGCTGTGTGGTGCTTAGCTGATGACTGGGGTTAAACCACAACAACTTCACAGAGGAACTAGTACCCAGAGTAGTCACACACTCCAGCACGAACTCTCTGAGAGCTCGAAGTGCCAGTGTTGATATGCTCTCAGTGGTTGGAAGCAAAACATTAAACTTTCAAAGGAAGAATAGGAGGATCAGATTTTCTGTCCTCTGTAAATCAAGCCTCTTAGGCATAGTTCCTGCTAGGCAAGAAAAAATGTAGGTGCCCAACATTGTTAGTTACTTTGGATTACCTTGGCTTCATATCATATACATATATATATATGCACACACATATATAGTTCAAATTTACACCAAAAAGGAAAGGCCTGTTTTTGTAACCAGGAAGGGCTTTAATCACATGCTGCAAAGCCCATTTGCTGTTGAATAAGCTGACAAAATCCCAGGAAGCCTCCCGCACAAGGACAGAAGGTGGCTATGGAAACATCTCATCCAGTCTCATCAGTGACTAAGACTGGATTCCCATCAATAGTATACTCTACAAGTAGGGAATGAACACTGTTATAGCCTCACTGAAAACAAACAAACAAAAGAGACATTTTCTGTCAAATCCTGCCCAGATGTAAATAGCTGACTCTGAGTGCATTATTTGCTTCAGCTTCTTATTAATCCTGTCTCGCTTGTGCTTGGCTCACTAGGGCCATCCTTCCACTGTGCCCTAAGATCCTGGACTCAGACCTGACACTCATGCTCAGTTCATGCTCAGAGTTTTCCAGTTCCAAAGGTAAATCTTACTCAAGAGTAACTGCATTACAGAAAAAGCTTTGTTACTTAATTAAGGTATAGAACAAATTGTCTATAATGATGTCATCAAAATACTGTTTGCTAGAGTACAACACTGGAATAATTTACCTAGAAAAGCTTAGGGACAGACCATAAATAACTCGCAAAACCACAGTCGTCTTTGTTTCATTATAAAACAAGAATGAAGGGAGTCAGCCATTGGCATTGGGGTTATTGACAACACAGATACACATCAAGCCTATTATAGAACCTGACATTCCTGGTTTATTTTCTCTTTTGATTTTTTAACATCCTATGTTTCTTGTTTAACAAATTGTTCTCAATATGACGTATTCACAATAAGCCCATAAGCACAAACTGAAACACAATTTCCTGCTAGCTTCAGTAGAAATGCATTAATCCACTGGATATTTCCCAGGACAATATTATCTCTCATGTGCAGGCTATATTTCTCTCATTCGGCTGCAAAGGGGAGAAAAAATCCTTGAGAATCTGTTTGAAAAGTGACATGCAAGAAAGACATAGGTAAACTGCCTCTTGATCATGCGAAGAATTTCTTATCTATTTATCTATCTATCCATCCATCATCCATCTTTCTTGCAGCACATCATTTACTAAAACAGTTCCTGAACATGACAGTGAAGTTAAAGAAAGCTAAGAAGGTAGTTAGGCGTCTGCAGTCCTGATTACTTTGAAATGCTACTGTCATCTGTTTCTCACTGCTTTGTATCACAAGAGCATTTTACATATCAGAAAAAGGAAGACTAGTGTCTGTTTTGTGTTTAAAGACAGGCATCTTTTAAATACCCACTGCTGTTTTTCACCCTCACTTTTTCAAGGCCACATGTGCTGCCATGCCTTCTAAAGATGCAATATTAAATGCTACCAGGACTCCAGGAGTGATTGATTATTGGCCTCTTATGACCCACAAGGCTAAAATGCCAACTTGTTCTTCACTATCCTGTCAGTTGGTAGAGAGCTGTTTTCTTTCAAAACAAATAAAAAAGGAAAACTACGTTAGAGTAAATTCTAGATTTAAAGACTAAGCAGATTTTTCTCGTTTTCCTCTTCCTCTGTTTTCCTTTAAGTGCTCACATTATGCAGAGAAAGTAATAATCTCTCTGCAATTCAGAGACAGGATTGATCTAGAGCTTGGGACATAGCCCCATGCAGATATTGTTCTCTCCTTGCCTTTGCTAGGCATTTCAACAATTTTAGATGTTTTGGAAGACTTGCTGCTGAGCAGCTAACAAACTCAGAATGTGTTGACCTTCCTGATATATACCAGGCCAAATCTATCAGGTTGGGATCCCTGATCTTCCTAGGGAAAGGTGGGACCTGTGAGAGATGGCTGCACATCCCTGTAGCCAGTGGGTATCTGCCATGTACTTTGTAAAACTATTCTGAGAGAGCACCCCATGAATCTTATTGCCAGAGCCAACTCTTAGTGTTACAGTGGAAACAGACAGCCAAAACCATTGCAGCCACACAGCAGAGGGAAGAGGAAGGACAGATAGTTTGGAAACATGAATCTTTGGACAAAAGTGTTACTGGGGTAACATGGGATTGCTTGGTGGAAGCTTTCAAAGAAAAAGACCCATCAGAGAAATCTCTGGCTAGGAAGGAAAATCTGCAAGAAAACCCTTTTTTCTTTAGTTCTTACTCATTTTATGCTTTGAGACAAAACTGGACAGCAGCAGTGCTGAGAACAAACATGAGAAAGTGGAAAGGAACAGATCACAGTTAACAAAGGCTTCAATTTCATGCTGTCCCCCACCAAACATATGCCTGGTTTCAAAGTGGGGAGACAGAGATTCTCCTGTCTTGCCAATAGCTAATTCTATCTGAAAATAAGCTCCACGATCAACTTGCCACAGGGGCTTGGTTTGACTCTCCCTTGTCACTTGTGGGGAAGAAAGAAGATGAGCAACTGTGAGAATTTTTCTAGTCCTCTGCCCCAGATTCAAGAGTCTCTAAGTCATCAACCTTTGACATTTCAGAACAATGGCTGGGTTTAGCTTATGTTTAAGTTATGCACCCATTCTAGTGATACGCACCTCTATTCTCTTCACGTCTTGCAACAGGACTGAAGTTGCACAGACATCAGCAACAGATGAGTGCTTTTGATTTTCCAACTAACTAGTATTCCTGACCTCACCTGACAAGAAGGTGTTTTTTACTTGTGGGAAGTAAGAGTTATTCAAAATAAGACCCTTTTCAACTATGGAAATAACTTATCTAGGACAGGAACTAAAATATTTATTTGGCTAATGGTGCATGGACCAAGAAAAAATGGAAGATGTGCTGCTGAATAGAAATGGAAAACTTGAAAGAGGTGGCTGTTATGGCACTGATCTTGCAGCTGCCTCTGAAGGAGTGTCTTTTGTCTGTGTGTGCAACCTCATGAATGCACAGGGATTCTCCCATAAAGATCTGCGGGAGAAGGTTTGGAAGTAAGAACAAAAGGGGTTAAAGAGATGGACACAGGTACTTTTGCCATTCACCAGAGCTAGAGCTTTGGGAAAAAGGGCTTAAAAGTTCTGACTGGGAAAGGCATCCAAACAGAACTTTCAGGCTTGGCAAGCAGGCAGGATTTGTCCTTGGTTTGGGAAGAATAGCCCTTAGAGCTCCAGAGGGAAAGAGCAGAAAAACAGATGGAAGGAAATTAATTCAATAAAAACAAATTAGACCTTTTAAACAGTACTGTTTTTAATATTTATGATGCAAAGAAGATTTGCATTTTTCTGTCAGTAAAGTATTTGTCTCCGTTTGACCTTCACTCCCTAAGTGAATGCTTTATTTAGCCTGAATGGCAGACATTTTTCTGTCTTTTTATGGACATTTTAAGAAAATCTGGATGCTGCTATTTTTTAATTCATATTGTAAAATTATTTTTGATGACAAGAAAATGGTAATATTTGCTCATACCACATGACTGGATCAAGGTAGCCAATGATCTGTATCTGGGTTGCTACAGCGTGATGTATTATACTTCATACAATTTGCTGCAGGCAGAAATCTTAATTAAAGCCTTTCCTAAAGAGTGACCTTCAGGGACTGTATTTTTGAATTGGTATAAGAATAGACAAATGCCCTAACAGCATTAGGGGAGTTGTGGAAGACAGTTAAATGTGCATTTCCCCATCTTTTCTACACAAACAATGATTATTTGGTGCTATTATCGAATGAGTTGTGGGGTTTTTTCAGCAAACAATCAGCCTTAATGTGTACAGAAAGCGATTGCAACTTGAAGTGCAGAACTCAGTTACTCGGCTTCTCCTCCACTTCCAATGCAAGTTGCACATCTAATTTAAGAATTTACTCCCCTGGGTTCTATTCATCCATATTTTACCATGCTCATGGATATTCACTGCTTTGGGATCCCTCTAATTAGCTCACCACATGTGGTGTCGTGTTCAGCTTTCATCAATAATCTCTGTACCCAGTATGCAGTGGCATCTGGGCAAGTTTGGCTGAGCAAGAAGGGGATTGTAGACAGCACTTAAGAAGCAAATTAACCCTACTTACAATAAAAAGTCTGTAACAGTAGCTACAGCCACGCAGGATGCTAGTAGGATGTGTACAACTATCTCCTGGCTGTTTTGCTATGAATGTTTAGCTGAAACATCCTTAGGATGCCAGGCATGGGCTTTACTTATTTCTTCTACACAAAACAAACTGCCAAACCTCCTGGCAGTTTCATGCTGTGGTTGCACAGGGGCTGAGATAAAGCCACCAGCTTTACCTCCTGCTGTGGATCCAGGCTTGGATATGGTCTCCAGAGACAACAGGAGAAGGTGTGCAGTGCTGGCACCCTTACACCTTTCACGGGGCTGTGGCATGTTGTGGCACACACGTTCTTAGTGGTATCAGCTCCAGACGGACTCTACTGATGTCCCCAAAACTGCTGCCTCAGCTGAATAGTTTTTGGTACTGGCTGAGGGACACCATACACCAAGATAAGGAAAGCCGATTTCAGTTGTCACAAGTTGGATAAGCCACTTAAATTTTGAAGATGAAATATGCTTTCAAAGTAACTTTTAAAAAGCTTTTTACACTAGTCATCCCCACCCTGCTCTACAATACAGTTTTCTTCACGGGCAAAGATGAAATGAAATAGCTGCTGGAGCTTATATAGAGCTCTTGTCAGAGACGGTGCTTTTGTCTGCTTTTTTTGACAAGCAGAAAAACCCTGGCTTTTTAAAGCTAAAGCCTATTGTGAGAGATTCAAACCAGACTCTTGGCTAGACTCACCCGGCCTATTTCCACTGAAATAAGACCGCACTATCAGTTTACATGAGCCAAGGGACTCACCATACCAAGGACAGTGTGCTTTCAGGGAGTGTGGCAGCCCAGGAGGTGAGAACGTGGCATACATGCAGGATCCTGAGCTTCTCTGCCAGCTGAATCCCCACTCCAGCCCCCAAGGGAACTTGCTGGGCACTTGGGACACCAATAGCACCAGCCTGTGGGTGTCTCTGGACATGCCACACAACGTGCCACAGGCGTTGCTTTGAGCACCAGATCCCATCCAAGCAGTTTACGTTAAATACTTCTAATGTCCTGTGCTCATAGCTCTTACCATTGTGCTTTTCTGTGAATAAATATTCACCTGCTCATCCCAGAGTCTCCAACCAGATGGAGCTCATTCCTGGGGTGGCTGGGACACTTTGGCAGCTGGGACAATGACTCTGTTTTTTTTTTTTACAGTCCTGCTACTGCTATTCAAACATGACCTGAGGAAAATGACCTCACCTCGCTGTTATAATTTCCCAACCTACAAAACACAGCTCATTTTGCTACTCTGAGGGTAGCAGGGAAAGGCCTAATGCTTGTCAAAGAGCTCTCAAACTTGCTGTGATGCAAGATGCAACAAAGGCATGGAATGATGACAGCAGACTTTCCCTCTAAAGCATCATGCTGCAAAACCTGTTAACGATGCCAGCAAAAGCTTTGACAGGAAAAGATGGCAAGTCATCCATGCTTCCCAGTGGGATGTCCTGGGACATCCCCACGCTTTCGCCAGCACAAGGGCACAGGGTCAGTGCTCCAGCATGAGCAGAGACACTGTGACTGCTGTCATCTCACTGTGCCTCCTCTGCATGCCGTGCTGTACCCAAAACTGCTTCTCAGGCTCTGTTCCAGACTGCTTGGCTGGCAGAACCCTGAGCTAAGGAAAAATAAATAATGAACCAAAGAGACAGCTCACTCTCAGCCTCACACGTCGCTGAGGAGATAACAGGCCAATGTGTATAATGATCTGCGCTGAATCATTTGCCACATCGGTATCAGAAGCTCTCAGCTTCATTCAGGGGCTCTCTCATCCAAACCGCATGTGAGAAGACAGTGTTAATACATCAATGCCTGCAAAGGCGGCTGTAATGAAATCTGTCAGTGTTGCCCCAGCACCAAACACTACTTGAAAAAGCAGATGTGTAGCTCAGATTCAGTTTATTACTGTCTGAACCTTTCTCACTTACAAAACCAAAGGGAGATTAAGGGGGAAAATCCCTGGCTGCTGAAACTTGCAGTAGCAGTTGCATGCAGCATGAAGCATAGCAGGAACACTGTCTGGAGCCTGATGTGTTATTTTTATTATTAGTAGTAGCGGTAGTAGTGGTAAGCATTTCTAGTATTTCTAGTATATCCAATTTCAAACACCCTAAAATATTTGAAGGTGTTTAAAAGAAACCTAATAAAGTCAAAATAGCCAGATTTTTCTGTTATTACAGTGTTTGGACAGTGTAATATCCCTCAGAGTGCAAAGCCAGACTGGCTGTTAAAGCAGTGTGCTGTGGCTCAGAGCTATGCCTGTGTGATGAGAGTAAGTCACCTTAGGTAAAATTTTCATAAAGTTTCTGTGCTTTCAAAGCTGAAATGTCATTTTCAGAACCTAAATCTTACTGACTGCTAATAACATACAGGCTTATATGGGTTTAAGCAATTTCTGAAAATGAGAGAAAGATTCCTGGATAATTTTGGCAATTACAGACTGAATAAATTCTTCTGAGATAGTCTGTTTTCTTTATAGTTACTGGGCAGAAACAGGGTATAATGTGATTAATTTGTCTTCCCTGAGATCCTTCTTTGCATCCTCTCCTGAAGTGGTAAGAACCAGCAAAGGCACCAGAAACACCAGACTCTCCTTGTTGATTCCAGACAGCTCCAGTAGGGACGTCTGCATTGTAGGCATCTAATATTAAGCTAACTGCACTCACGCACCTTGTGTCCTGTTGTGCAACAAAGATAACAACACATCCCATCTCCTCAGTATCTCTTCTCTCTGCAAAGGCCTGTTCGACCCTGTAAATTCTCAACATGAATACAGCATTCTCCAATCTTGTTTCATGTTCTCCAGAATCTACACTCAAAAGCAGCATAAGCAAGTCCTAAGAAGACAACTGTCAGACACTCAGAAGAACAAGATGTTTGCTATCCTAGCCTACACCCTATCACTTTTTCCTTGGGAGAGATGCAATGGAAAGCAAAGAAAGCTGCTAGATTCTAGAAATTCTCTTTTCATAGAATCAAAGAATCATTTTGGTTGGAAAAGACCTTTAAGATCGTCAAGTCCAACCACTAGCCTCACACTGCAAAGCCCACCGCTAAACTATGTCCCTCAGCATTTCAGCTACATGTATTTAAAATATCTCCAGGGATGGTGATGCCACCATCTCCCTGGGAAGTCTGTGCCAGTGTTTAACAACCCCCTCAGTGAAAAAGTTATTACTAATCTCCAGTCTAAACCTCCTTCTCTTCTCCAGGCTAAATACTCCCAGTTCCCTCAGCTGCTCCTCATAAGACTTGTTCACCAGATTCTTCACCGGTTTGTTGCCTGTCTCTGTACAGGCTCCAGCACCTCAATGTCTTTCTTGTTGTGAAGAACCCAAAACTGAACACAGTATTTCTTTCTCCTGTCCTTACAAGGCAAAATAAAGTCTTCAGCAGCTCTCCTGTGCTGCTGAATGTGGAGAAAACCATCGCGTTTCCGTGTCCTCTGCAGTGTGTGTGGAAAGCCTTGTTCTCCATCATGTGCAGAGCTGATGAGCAGAAAGATAGAAAAGATTTTCTTTTTCCTTGTGTATTCTGGTAATTGCAGCGAGTCAAATGGATGCAAGTAGAGGGTTATTTTGATAATTGCCTGTCTCTGAGGTATAAAACAGTATATTACATACTATATACAAATTAGGATTCAAATGCAAAAACATGTGTTTAATTTTGATTTTAATTGCATTTTTACTTCAAACATCTATTTTTCTTTCCAATGCAAACAGACCTCAGCAATCTTGCAGAGATCAACAAAATCTTCCACAAATGCCAGATATTCCTCTCTCGGTGGTGCTTGACTCTGAGCATTAAGTCTGCTAACTTTGACAGAAAGAGCTGTCTATTTCCTACAGCCTGCTTATTTTTAATTCAACAAATATTTACTGCACTCTGTATTTTAAAGGATACAATTATTAGTGTACCTCTGTTTGATTACCAATGACACAGTAATAATACCAGCAGCTGCTGAATTGTAAGTGAAAATAACCCTTTGTTCTCATTTTTCTTATCTGTAGACTATAACAGCACTCATGGGGACAATAACCTATGAAATAGATTAAAAGCCTGTTAAATGCTATTTTCAGCTTGGCAGATCACCAAATCCTAGCTTACCCTTAAGCTCTGTTGCCTTTTAAATATTCCTTTTAGTATAGCCATGTGACAACAATAATGTGCAGTTTTACAGTGATTAAGTAACTGCACAAACAAAAGGTTTTAGGTTTATAAGTTGAGTGGTGCTGCTCTCACAGGTGAGAAAAGGACTGTGCTCCAACAAAGACACCAAAGCTTCTAGAAGAGGCTGTAGTAGTCTAATTTGCAGGTTTTCCCTCTTGTCTAATGACTCAAAACTAAAGAACAGGACGTGTTGCTTTCCTGTTTGAGGCTGGTAGTGTGAACCTCCTCTTTTGACTCCATTCCCCTTTTACCATTCCAGATTCAGATTAGGAGGGAAATAATTTGTATTTATTCACTGAATAATTCTGAGGAATTTTCCAACATAATGAGTGCTGAGGGAGGTCATCAGTGGGTATGGTGCACCCTGGGGCCATCCTCGGTGTGCCAATGGGCTTTTCTGAACCTCTGCTGACTTGAGACTATCCATCTGAACAGCAGAACAAAAGGAACAAAAAAACCAACCCCAAACTAGGAGGACTAAAGGAACCAGTAAACTGCCAAGAGCTTCTAACATTTTGGGAGAAGGTTTTTTTAAAAGACACAGATGATGAAGACAGGGAAAACACAGGTCTAGGGGAAAGTGGAGCTTTAGTACCAGGAAAGGCACTGGTTGACTGGTACTGCTTTGCAGGAAACACTTATTTTGGTAGGGTAGATTGTTTCTGTTCAGACATCAGACAAAACAGATCTCTTCAAGAATATGACAACAGGATCTGGGTCTTCTGCTTCCTGCACTATTTTAGCACCTTTGTTTTTGACCAGAACCTCTCCCTGAAGCTCAGAAACTCTTCCTGAAGAAAGTTTGGTTGGAACTGTAACCTTTAACTCCGGTTCAGCCTTTTTGAATGAAAATAAGCCTGTGGATAAAATCCCAACAATTTCTTAATTCAATGGATTGGAGGCAACATAAAAATTATCCCAGGTCTCATCACCATCTGAGTAATTGGAAACAAAGATAAAAAATATATGTGTGTGTTTATGGACATTTATTTGTGGACATTTCTTTTAAAACTTAAAATTGAAAATTATCACCTGACTTCCACACAAAGAAGGAATAGCCTTTCCTCTTTTTGATGTATAAAGTCCTATCAATGTCTTACTGAAGGCACAATAAAATGGTATGTAATTTTATGCTGTAAGAAATAACACTCTTCCACTTGAACTACAGCTTGCTGAAGGCACACTCTCACATTTCAAAAAATAGGAATTTGCTCAGGACAAAGAAATTCTTGTTTATCCAGGCCACTGTCTGTTGCCTTGGGAAGATCAACATGTGAGAAGAGAACCAGTGTCCAAGAGCCTTCAAGGCATTCTGTCCTCCTCAGCAAAAAACAACCCCATAGTTCCTCAACCCCAGGTGGTTCCTCGAGGTGGCTGATCAGGCTGTAAAGGAGCTTTTTGCTTTTCGAACAAGGCCATTGTATTCCTGACAGAATACAAATAAAACACTGCTCTCCAAATCAATTTGTATTTTGCTTTGCTTGCTGCTTAACTGTGATAGTCCACCCCAGACTTTTTTCTCCCTTCCATTTGTCTCTACATCCATACTCAGATTTTTACCATGTGATTGGATGTCATGCTCAAACACACTTCCAGTGCAACTAGTATCACATTACACACACAAAAATTCAAGCCTTCCTGTCCGTATATCATTGTAATTGCTACTGGAAAACACTTTTTGGAGGAAATGATGGGTATTTTAGCATTTATTGCATTTCCTGTGCATCAGACACATTTGCAATAGAAAAGGAACGAGACAGGCCTGCACCCTCACAGTTACCAGGTACTGGACAGGATGCTTAAGGCTGCAATTTCAAAGAAGTCTTTGCAAATCAGTTACTGTAATTGCATTGTAGTTTTAAAAGGGATGGTGTCTTAAGGCCCCAACTGGAATATTTCTGCATGTGACATTTTAATGCACATTTTCAGTTTTTTTTCTCATTTCCCCAAATCCTGCAGTTTCACTTTGAGCTGTGGGTTGAAATGAATACGAAACATAAAGTGAAACTCAAATGAAAGCTCTAACTTTTACCTACTTTCAGAAGAAAACTTCAAATCCCACTGGACCCTTCTGTGAAGAATGTTTTTGAAGCAAAAGCTTAGTTCTCTTCCCCCTGATGTGTGCTATTATCTTTGTGCCTTAATTTCACCCATTTACTTCTATTCCATAAGGAAACGAGCATGTTTCTGTACACTCTGATGACCTGGTTAGGGAGGTAGTGTTTGCAGTTAAAGCAATGATATAACAACACTGAAAATGAATCCTGTTTTAAGTGAACTCCTGTTATTTTGGGAGTAAATTAAAGCTGCAGTTCTTAATCTTCTTCTGGTGGTTCTGTGCTTTGTTGTATTAGTATCCTGGGTTTATAAGCACAAAGGTGCTGGGAAGTCACTGAACACGCTAAGGTTCCTGCAAAGGAGGCAGGAAAAACACGTACAGGTTCATCATAAGTGGTGACCTGAGTACCGGTACAGGAACATAAGACATATCAGATATATTCTGAGCATTATTTTGTTTCTGATTCACTATCATTCTTTATTCAGAGCCTCAGGAAGATTCTTCTGGAAAAAGCTGAAGGAGCCCTGAATCTGAACTCTAGCTATTGTATAACCACAGAGCAGGAGAGATGGACCTCAAGAAGTCACCTACTGCATTTCTCTGCCATTTAATATCTCCAAAGAAATTATTTTCTCTTATTTTAAAAAGACTGATCCAAAAAATCCAGGTACACATTGCCAGTGTAGGATTTTCTCATAATGCCACATAGATCATCATAACTGTTTTAACAGGACTTGGGTCCCTGCATGACACTGATCACTGGAATGTGAACGTTGTAGTCAAACTGCGAACATTTATAATTTGATTCAAAACAGTAGGTTACCTACCCACTCAAAAGCACAATCCAGTAAGGAAAGACTAGCCCCACATGACTGCGATGCGTTTGCAGCTTCCATTCCTGTGAAAAGATAAGCTCTCCTTGCCTGAAATGGGACAGATGGCAGCCCCATAGGTTGCCACTCTGAAGTGCCTCCGAGCGGAGCTCTCTGTGCTGTAGCCGTTGTTACAGCAGCATATGCTTGGGAGATGCAAGCTGGTACCCCTGAATTCAGCACTCTAACACTGCATGCTGGCCTCCCTCGCATCCATGATTCATTGCTTGCCTTCCTTTTTTTTTTTTGTTTATTTCTCTAAAGTGAACCTTTGTTTACCAGAGATAGAAGAGCACTTGATATAGTGTGTACACATAGACATGTTTTTACTGTTTGAATATTCTGTTACACTTGTAGCTGAATGGAAATTTTTTCAGGTGCTGTTTTCAAATCCAAGTCTCAAAGAAAAAGAATAGAGGCACAGTTAATTAGGCCCTGATGGCAGTACTAAGCTGGAGGTCACTTGTTGGAAATCTGTGATCTTGAAGGACATAGAGGGGCCATTGCAGCACCAGACAGCACCCACACTTTCCTGTTCACTATTTAATGAATAAAAGCAGATGCCTGTCTAGTTGCATAACCAGGAGAACAATTCTAGCTCACGGGGCTAAATGCAGTCCCTTAGGATCCAGTGCTCAGTCTTTGGGTAAAAACATTATCTACTTAGAGCTAACAACTTATGTTTGTCAAAGTACAGACACTATACAAGGTAAGGTGACACTTCTTACACCTTGCATAGTTAAGCTGTGTAAATTCTTGCAATAGGATTCTGTGCATAGTAAATGTTTTCCAAAACCAATTAAAACAATTACTGGAAGAAAATTCCACCAGGGGATGACTGAGGACATACAGACACTCATGAACCTGAGCTGCAGACCACAGGAAGCTGAGAAGGTACAGAAGGAAAGAATTGTTATGTCCATTCCCTGTTGTTACACTCTTCCCTAGACATCCAATAGGGCCATAATCAGAGATCACTTACTGAAGAATATGAAGAATGTGATTTATTGGTCTGAACCAGAATGGTTGCTACGTAGGTGCTCATGGGAGGTTGACAAAAAGAACCTGTGCTGTTGTTCTCACTAGTAGATACTGACAAATAGCAATGCTATCGTGCAGTCAGCAAGTAACAGAGGTAAGACTGTCTAGCGTACAGTATCCTACTAGTCTTGTTGTGGGCAATGCAGTGATTTTTGCCTCATCTCCAGCTCAATCCCATCCATACGAATTGAGTACCCTGAGATGCTCAATTGGTTTAACTCACCAAAGAGTCAATAGACTCAAAACAGAGGCAGGAATGATTTGTCTTCTCTCAAAGAAGTCAGTTACAATAGGTAAGATGGATTCCACATGACAGGTGCTCTTCCTTACCCACAGAGGGAACTGCTGGTGACTATCTGTCACCCAAGACTAAGGGTATACTAGCTTAGCTCTGGACATTCCCAGTGTGGATGTCTAAAACTGAGTATTTGTGCTATATAATAGCACATGGATACTAGCCCAGATTTCTTCTGGCTACTCAAAGTGATTTTCACCCAAGGTTAGCTTGATGCAGCTGACAGCAACCACTGCCATTAACTGGGACCAGAACAAGCACCTCTACATGTCCCTCAGGACTTATGGTGCTAGGTTTAGTACAGGTGACACTTTCTCAAGCATCCCATGAGAAAGTCTAAGCTGGGAGAAAATATTAAAGTGTCTTGGCCAGCCTAAATGATGAAAGGCTGAAATACTATACTCCCCTGCAACAGCAAGTCTCCCCAGCAAGTCTTCTGACAATGTGACAGCAAAGTTAAGGCCCAGCACCTTTAGCTGACAGATGACCTTTAGCCGAATAAAGCTCTGGTACATTTATTCTTAAGCCCAAGAAAACAAAACTAGGCTTACAAAGATTTGCAAAGGCCATGAACATACTGTTTCCGTAGATTTTTTGAGCAGGGCTTTTTTACTCACAAACACTAGCAAAAGCTATTCTGGTAATGCTCTGTGAAAAACAGGGCAATAAATTGGTGTCATTTTAGTGGATTAGTACTGTCATATCAACTGGCACAGCTTTCTACCTATGTCATCAACTGTGCTGCTGCAATTCTCTGTCCCCATCACATTGCAATAGTTGCAAACATTACAGTTAAAGGTAGAGTCAAAGGCAAGGCATGCTCTGAATGGATCTGGAAAAATAAAGAGAGAAATGTTGGTATTAGAACTATAAAAAGGAGGGATTATCTTCTGGCAAACTCATGGGCTCTGGGTGGTATTGGTGCTACAAAACATTAGGACATTTTTTCTTAAATATACTTATTTATTTGTTAAGAAAGATGACCGTGATTAACTGTTTGATGATCCAATAGCTATGGCATAAATAAATTACTAGTATCTTCTAGGCTTGACCCTGTATCCTACCAGGGGACTATTGTTCTACCTTGGGCATGTTTATGCATCAGTTGGCAAAACATGTGAATGGCTCATAGAGGAGTTTTAGGTGCTCAGAAGGACTAAATATCCAAATGAAATTCACTCAATGTTTTGACTCTCTTAGTATAGACAAAAGAATCTTCTTATCTATCTTTTCCTATGCGACCTGATCTAGGTGAACCTGCTTCTGCAGGGGGGTTGGACTAGATTATCTATAAAGGTCCCTTCCAACCCCTACCATTCTATGATTCTGTGATCCCAGAGTATGAGGGACTGAGTACAAAGTATTATTTCCATAGCATGATAAAATACATATAAGAAGGAGATACGATCCCTACACATGTTTATGTCTTAAAACTAAATTATTTGGAGTTCACATTTGAGCAAGATATATATCCAAAACCTGAATGAACTAAAAATACTGTTTCATCTGAAAGGACAATGCCCCCTGAAGCCTTTCCACTGAGCAGCAAGCTAGAATGGACAGAAGTTTGTTATCAGACCAAGCCTTTAGCTACAGAAGAGAGGTGGGAATATCTCGTTTTACTTGGGGCTCAGCAACTTGTTGAAAGTACAACTCCTTCAATGTGTGGATTTTTCTAGTAAAATTTTATGATATAGAAGTCTGGCTGGAACACTTCTGTATCTTCTGAAGACTTCATTTAAATACATTAAATATATTTCTCAGTAACTTCCCCTCATCTTTTCTCAGGACAAATTGAAATAAAGAGATAGATTTCGGCATCCCAGCCTTAAGGCCAAAAGAGAGAGTTCGTGACTTGCAGACCATTGAAACAAACAGCAACACTGTTTATTTCCATGAAAATCCATCAGAAACCTGTAATGTTGGGGAAAGGTGGATTTCCAATTGGTGCAGAAGCGCTTCTTCACCTTGTTTCTATCTGGGTTGTCATACCAGGGCTCCTCAGCCTAATGGCACAGTATTCCAATTCTTCATTAGGCATCTCATTCACTCTGTCTTACTGAGGACAGAAAAGGTCAGTTCTATCTCACTGTCCTGGTTTCAGACGAGACAGAGTTAATTTTCTTCCTAGTAGCTGGTACAGGGCTATAGTTTGGATCTGTGCTGAAAGCAGTGTTGATAACACAGCGATGTTTTTGTTACTGATGCTTACCCAGTGTCAAGGCCTTTTCTGCATCTCACCAGTGAGTGGACTGAGACGGAGCATGGCCAGGAAAGCTGACCCCAAACAGCCAAATGACTATTCCCTACCATAAAACATCATGCCTGGTATAAAAACTATTGCCCATGAGTTGGCAGGGATGGGAGGATCACTGCTTGGGCATCAGTCAGCTGGTGGTGAGCAGTTACATTGGGCATCACTTGGTTTTGGGTTTTTTTTCCCTTTTCATTTCTGTTTTTGTATTACATTACTTTTCATCATTATAATTATTATATATTTTATTTCATTTTAGTTAGTAAACTGTTCTTGTCTCAATCCATGAGTTTTGCTTTTTTTTTCTCTTGATTCTCCTTCCTATCCCAGGGAAGGCAGTTACTGGTTGGGATTAAATACTAACATAACTGGAATCAGGCCATATATTGGTCTTAATTCACTAATTTTTTATCATTTAAGACAAACAGTTTTCTTTTCCATGAACATTCAAAAGAAATCTTCCATTCCCTTTCACTCAAATCTGTCCCTTTATTTCTACTTCTTTATTTCTCTTCTTTTTTTTTTTTTTTTGCAACTCAGTCCCCAGAGGACAAGCCTGGATGTTTTAATTCCCTGCTGAGTCCTACTCTCACGGCTCCAAGTGGTTTTACACTGTGTAGCCTGTCTGAGACACAAGATTAAATGACTTGCCCACAGTCCCAGCTAAATGCATATTCAGAGAGACTTATTTGTTTTACAGCTGCAGATTCCACAGCATCCAAATCCCTCAGAAGTGGTTTTGAATTTGAATACGTAACTCCCTTTTGTTTCTCTGAGTGTCTCTGCTTAATATTTGATTAGTTTTTCCTCATTTTTCATAAACTCTAAATATAGCAATTTACTGTCAGTTAAATCGAGGAAATAACTTTCTGTGATTTCTGGACATCTTTTGCTGAGGTGTGGGGCAAGGAAAGGATTTAAGATTTGGCTTAAACCTTAAACAGCTTTGACATTATCTTGTCTCACATTGCTCTCTTCTGATTGAAGAAGTGGTACCAAAATGATGAAGTAACTTCCAAGTTCTGGTATAAATATGTATTTGTTTTTGTTTTTAGCCAAAACCCATTCAGTATTAGGAGCTTCTTGCCACACATATCTGCTCACATTGACCTGTGTCTTGCAGGCAATATGATGGATTCAGACAAATCTGCAAGTCAAAGATGGATATTCACCTCTAATGCCTGAAACAGTAGTGAGCTATAGATCTATATTTCAGCACCTGAACATAGCAATGCCAATATTATTGTCAGGCAGGCACTTAATGAAGCTTTTGAATACATTTTGAAAATTGTCTTTGATAATGACACTTGTCTAGCCAACAAGCTCTTGCTTTGCAAATGATGAAACGCTTTTCATGGCACAAGGTTGTGCTGCAGTAATAAAGTGTTGAAACAAAAGTCTCACGACAGACTTAGGAAGCTTCTACTTAAAAATGCTTTCAAGTTTCATATTTTCTATACTTCCTAATCTTCTTTCTTAAGATACATAAACCAAATTTTCCTTTATGCAGTCTTTGTTATAAAGGCTGACTGTTTCACTACTTGAGCTTTAAGTCTACTAATATTAGAAGGTAACAGACTCACTTATATCCCTCTAAAAACTTCATTTTTTTTGAGAAAAACTTGAATTTTGCTTGGTTTTCTGTACTATTTCTCTGTTTTCTTCCCTCATTTCCCTCCAGACTGTGTGTCTTGGAAGTCACATCTTGAAATGTGTACTTTATATGATTCTATACCTCATTGTAGATGTTGCCAGGAGCACTGCTGATTTAACATTTAGTCTTGACTCTGGTTCAAGATCTATTTAGAAGGTCTTTTCATCTTTGTTGAAGTCTTGTTCTGGTATCTGTCAGTTGTTGTTCCACAGAACTTCTTGGCATAGATTATTATTGCCACAGGTGATCGACACAGTGAGAAATGGGGTCAAAGAAAGAGTCAAGATCCAGACAGTTGAAAGCTGTGAAAATAAGGGTCTTAAAAATAAAAGACAGTACTGAACAAGGAGACAAGTGTGGTCTGTGATGAAATGAACTGATCAGCTCTTATCAATCTATGTGGCTGATCTGACAGGTCACCATGTGCTGGACCATCTGGATCCTCTTCATCATGTTCTCCATCATCCCTTATAAGGTAAGTCTCAGTAATTTAATGGAAAGGTGACAAACACGATGCTGGTTGATCTTTCTGCCACGTGGCAGGAAAAGATGTAGCCTCTTTATTAGCAAGAAGGTGGCATTTCTACCTTAGAAATCTTTTGAGCACTCAGGGGCAACAAAGTATACAGGACCTGGCTGAGATGACAGATACTTTACACCAAGGAAAACTGTTGTCTTAATCAGTTCTTTAATGTTTTTTTCTTCTTCCCAACTTCACTTTCGTGGTTAATATTTAATGTCTTATGTATTTCAGACAGGCAATGATTCAGCTGGACCTTAACACAGAAATGGGGATGATGATATAGATGAGAGTGACTAACCAAGAATTGTGATCATGTTGACTTTTAAGACAATCAGCAATAGAGGTTTAAAAACTGTTCTATGCTTTGAAGCTTTTCCTCCACACACACCAATTCTCAAAGCCACTGCACTTGGGCCCTGACTCTTGCTCCCTCTCCAGTCTTGCCAAGATCTGCACTAAAGACATCCCATTGAGCCCATCCTTTTCCCTGTACTTCATGCAGCCTGTGTTGCCCATCTCCCCATCTCACCTCACAGCACATGTTTACATGGAAGGGCTGAGTACATGTGGAAGGAATCTTCGTGGGGAAAGAGGAGAGCTCAAGGAGATCAAGGAGCTTTACAGCAGTAATAACTCCAGTCTATGCTGTTAATCACTGCACAATTATTAGTTGTGAAAAATATATCTACATTTAGAAGCCCTTCATGCAGCCATGCCCAACCACATGACTATGTTAGTTGGTACAGGGTGAGAAATGGGACTGGGAAAGCACAAGGATCTGGTTTATGCTCAGAGACACTGTGAAACAGGGCAAACCAGGAAATGCAATGATTTTTTTGTCTAGAACAATAATTGGCAGTGAGCCCTTCCTGCCCTTGTCTCAATCCACAACAACCTTGGTTATCTTTTTCCTCCCATTTTTCTGGAGCCTCTGCCATCCTAATGATGGTGGGGGTGAATGGGGGCACCGAGCGAGAGACTGTCGTGGTGCTTCTGTGCTAGCTGTGCTAGCTGGGCTAGCTCACACCAAGATGAGATGCAAAAGGCTGACCACCCTCAGGCACTATCAAGTCAGAGAAGATCTTCTTGCATCCATGCAGGGAAACCTATGTGTTCGAGTAAGCCCCTGCATTGCCTCTACAGCAACACATGCAGCCTGGGGAATAAGCAGGAGGAACTGGAGATGTGGGCGTGGGTGTGGGGCTATGACCTCACTGAGGCCACAGAGACAGGTGGGACAGCTGCCATGAATGTAGCACAGCCATGGAGGGCTATGGATTGTTTAGGAAAGATGGGCCAACAAGGTGAGGAGGTGAAGTTGCTCTCTGAGAGAGCAATTAGTGTGTACTGAGCTCTGCCTGGGTGGAGATGAGGGACAAGTTGATTATTTGTGGGTGAAAATTAAGGGGCAGATTAATGTGATGCTCTTGTAGGAGTTTGTTACAGGTCACCTGATCACAGAATCAGAATCACACAACCACAGAATCTCAGGAGGAAGAGGTAGATGAGGCCTTCTACAAACAGCTGAGAGCTGCCTCATGATCACAATCCCTGGCCCTTATGGAGGACTTCAACCACCCTGATATTTGCTGGCAAAGCCACACAGCCAAGTGCACACAGTCCAGGAAGTTCCTACAGATTGTTGATGAAAACTTCCTGTCACAAATGGTCAAGGAGCCAATGAGGAGGAGTGTGCTGCTGGATCCGGTGCTAGCAAATAAAGAGGGTCTGGTTGGGGATGTGAGGGTTGGAGGCAACCTTGGCTGTAGTGACCATGAGATGGTGGAGTTCAAGATCCTGTGTAGAAGAAGCAGGACACCAAGCAGGACCATGACCCTGGACTTCAGGAGAGCTGACTTTGGCCTCTTCAAAGACCTGCTTGGAGCAATCTCATGGGACAGGATTCTACATGGTAGAAGTGTCCGTGAGAGCTGGTCAATCTTCAAGCATCACTTCCTCCAAGCCCAGGATCAGTGTGTAGAAAAGCAGGAAAAGGAGGCAGGAGGCCTCCATGGATGAACAAAGATCTGCTGTGACAACTAGCAGGAATGCAGACATCTATGAGAGGTGAAAAAAGGGCCTGTTTGTTTGGAAAGAGTATAGGAACTTTGCCAGAGCATGCAGGGAAGCAACCAGGAAAGCTAAAGCCCTTTTAGAATAAACCTGGCCAGAAAAACAAAAGAAAATAAGAAGGTTTTTTTTCAGGTATATCAGCAGCAAAAGTAAGATTAGGGAGAACATGGGCCCACTACTGAACACAGATGGTGCCCTGGTAACAGAGGATGTAGAGAAGGCGGAATTACTAAATGCCTTCTTTGCTTCAGTCTTTACAGCCAAGGCCAGCCCTTGGGAAGCCCAGTCCAGCAAGGAAAGTAGGACAGTCTGGACAACATATGACATTTCCTTGGAGGATGAGGAAAAGGTTAAAGACTCCTTTGGCAAGCTTAACACTCATAAATGAATGGGACCTGATGGAAGACATCTGAGAGTGCTGAGGGAGCTGGTTGATGTGGTTGCTAAGCTGCTCTCTATCAGTTTTGAACATTCATGGAAGACAGGCAAGGTGTCTGAGGACTGGAGAAAGGCCAATGTCACTCCAGTCTTCAAAAAGGGCAGGAAGGAGGATCCAGGAAACTAAAAGCCAGTCAGTTTCATCTCCATGCCTGTAAAAGTGATCAAACAACTCAATCTCAGTGTTGTTACTAAATATATGAAGGAAAAGATGGTTATCAAGGGTAGTCAACATCAATTCAGCAAGGAGGAATCCTGTTTGTCCAACCTGATAGCCTTCTATGAAGGCATAACTGGCTGACTAGATGAGCAGTGGATGTCAACTACCTTCACTTCAGCAAGGCTTTTGACACTGCCTCCCATGACATCCTCATCAGAAAGCTCAGGCAGTGTGGCTTGGATGAGTGGACAGTGAGGTGGATCGAGAACTGGCTGAAAGACAGAGCCCAGAGAGTGATGATCAGTGACGCAGAATTGCGTTGGAGGCCTGTGGCCAATGGAGTTCCTCAGGGATTGGTTCTGGGGCCAGTCTTGTTCAACATCTTTGTCAATGACTTGGATGAGTAGATTGAGGGTACCCTCAGTCCCTGATGACACCAAATTGGGAGGACTGGCTGATTCACCAGAAGGCTGTGTTGCCATTCAGTGAGATCTCGACCGGCTTGAGAGTTGGGCAGAGAGGAGCGTCATGAGGTTCAACAAAGACAACTGCAGAATCCTGCACTTTGGAAGGAACAACCCCATGCACCAGCACAGACTGACTATTGACCTGCTAGAGAGAAGCTCTGCAGAGAGACACCTGGGAGTGCTGGTTGATAATAAACTGAACATGAGCCAGCAATGTGCCTTCATGGCCAAGAAGGCCAATGGCATCATGAGATGCATCAAGAAGAATGTAGCCAGCAGGATGAGGATGGTTCTGCTCCCTCTCTACTCTGCCCTGGTGAGGCCTCATCTGGAGTTCTGTGTCCAGTTCTGGGATCCTCAGCTTGAGAGGGACAGAGAACTTCTGGAGAGAGTCCAGCGCAGGACCACCAAGATGATCAGGGAATTGGAACATCTTTCTTATGAGCAAAGACTGCAGGAACTGTGACTGTTTGCTCTGGAGGAGACTGAGAGGGGATCTCATTAATATTTACAAATACCTGAATGCTGGATGTCAGGAGGTTGGGGCATCCCTTTTTTCTCTTGTATCTAGTGACAGGACAAGGAGCAATGGAAAGAAGCTGGAACACAAAAAGTTCCATTTAAACATAAGGAAAAGCTATGTTACTGCACGATTGATGAAGCCCTGGCACAGGCTGCCCAGGGAGGGTATGGAGGCTCCTTCTCTGTAGGTTTTCAAAACTCGCCTGGATGTGTTCCTGTGCAACCTGATCTAGGTGAACCTGCTTTGTCAGGTGGCTTGGTCTAGATGATCTCTAAAGGTTCCTTCTAACCCCTACCATTCTGTGATTCTATGAAACACTCCAGGTGGTGTTTGACTTAGGTATTTAGATGGGAGGTGAGCTGAGAGCTAAAAAGTATTTTGGAAATGCACAGATTTGGTTTTGCTTCAATTTACAGAAAAATAGAAAAATGAGTAAATGAAAGCTGAGCAGTTTCTGAGCAAAACCAGTCCGTTCCTAATAGAACACTGGTTCATGGTTTGAAAAGTGAGCTGTCAGAAAGAATGCAATTTGCACTGTCATGTATGCAATACAAAAATTGCCATATTTGACCAAATAATAAATTAAGTATCTAGAGAAAAAGCAATAAATATAGCAGATGTATTGACTCACTAATAAAGGTTTTAAATCAGAAAAACTGTAACAAATCAGGAGTCCACAAGACGACACAAGTGCAGGAATCAATCAGAGTCCCAAGTCGCTAGGGCCTGGGATTTTCCATACAAAGGCAGGAAGATGTAGAAAATATCACAACGATCCTGTTTGAAACCCCTAGCAGTGACTGCTAAGGAGTGATTCCCCAGCATGGTCTCATGGCACCAGAAGTAGGGTTCTTTCTTGGCCCTGTTATGATCTTGATAAAGTCTCTTCCTTAACTGTTCCTCTTTCTTTTCACATTCTTCCCACCTTTCTTTCCTATTTATACAGCAAACACTGCAGGGAGAAATGATACCTGTTTGAAACCCAGCACAACAGCACCTGGAGCCTTGGATACGACCTTTTGGCTCTCTTTCACAGCAGTAACAACATTACTGGTATAACAAGGGAGTTCAGGCTGGGAGCAGCAAAGATTCCCAAGTTTCCTTGAAAAGTGGAGCAGGACTTATTAATTGCATCCCCTTTCACACATTTCTTTCTTGTCATGCATTAGCCAATCAGTATGCTTCTGTGACTAGCAGTAACAGTGCATAGAAAGAAAATACCACTTTCCAGATAGAATGATCAATCTCTTTGACTTTGCCTGTAAACATGTTTCATCAGGGGGTCACTAATATGCTTTTATTGCCTCACTGTCAGAGATGATGCCATTACTAAGCCTGATAAAGTATTCTACAGAGGTTTCCTTTTAATTTTATTTTTTATGTGATCATGAGAGACCGTAACCGATAAATTTAGTTCAATGCTTTCTCACTATTAACTAATTCTGAGTAAATCCATTGGGGCAGTCTGGAAACAAACACTTCAAAGAATTTTTACAGGATATTGAAAACGATATTCACCGTGGGACAGAGGTTTAAGTACTGAGCTGCTAGTGTTTTCTTTACTGTTAAAGCTACAACACTGCTAAATGTCATTTATTCAAAACGTTGTATTCAGAAGGATTTGTAGAACAAGATGACTATTTGCTTTTAATAAATTTGTTGCATCAGGGTGGTTATGTTAGCTTATTTCTGGGGGAAAGGGAGCTTGAGAAAAGATGATGTTTTTTTCCCCTCAGTTTCTTTCTTGGGGCCCAATTCATATCCCAGCCAAGGTGATGAGTTTTGCTGTTGCCTACAGTGGAACAGTCCCCTGATCTCTGAGAGCTTTGAAGTGTTCAAATCCGAATTAAAATACAGGACTTTTTCAGAGAGAGTGGAAGGCCAAAAAACCCACCCCAGAACCCAAGCAAACAAAAAACCTCCCAAACAAAAGGGAAATGAAATTAAGATTTTTCTCAAGAAGTTTTTTTTTTTTTTCCCAGGCAGCTTTCATATCCTATATAGCACCCTAAAAACTGGAACACAGGATGTGAAACCATGGGAACAGCTGGATACTACAGGATTTTTGAGCTACTTTTGTCAAAGGTTTAGACTTTGGGGATTTGATTTTTTTTTAAGTTTAATTGATTTTTTTCCCCTACTGAAATCCATAATATGTTGAGCTTGTTAAACCTATGTTAGAGGTCACAGACTAAAATTAATTGGTAGTATTTCTTTTGAGCCTAATTTAAAGGTTGATTTGGCTTTATGGACAGAATATTAGCTGATGTAAATCACTTCAGCTATAATGCGGCTCTCTGTTTGCATCAGTAGAAAATATGGTCATGTGAGACTCAAATCCCATGCAAACTCTCAGGAAGAACATGAAAAAAAGTAAAAAAAAAAACCAAACAACTATACCCCCCCTCCTCCAGTTCCATTCTTGAAAGACTTTTAAAATGAAATTTCCAATAAAGTTAAATATTTTGCAAGGAGATTAAAATATGTCTGTGGTTCTATTTTCACTCAATCCAGGAAGACAGAACTATCTTGGAAATACAATTATATGTGGCTATGAGGGCCAAACAGTTTGGTTTCATTTAACAGAGCCACCTTGTAAATCACTGTGAGCTCTCTAATCACTCATTAAAACACTTTCCAGTACACTTCACTGCCCCTCTAGGGAGCCTTAGACTAAATATTAATGGCCCCTTCTGCTCTTTATCCCTCCTCTGCTTGCTTGGGCTCAGACCTGGCCTCCCCTCTGCATCAACTCCTGGCATAGCCCTCCCCAGCCTTAGTACTCCTCTCCCTCCCTGCATTCCTCCATCCCTCCATGCTCCTTTGCTCTGGCCTTGGATAGTTCCCTGAGTACAAAAAACTCCAGTAGCCTGAAGGAAGACCAAAGTCAATTAAGTAACATTGTGCTGCACTGAGAAAAGGATTAATATTTGCATTTCCCCCTCTCCCCAAAAAAAACCCCTGAAAATTGATGCTTGGAGAGATCTTGGGTCTTGGTCCTACAAGATGTTTAATTTCATGCATTGTGAGCAATACTGGTTTTTATAGACCTATTCATAGTTCATGTGTATAAATCTTTCTAGGTTAAAAGACTACAGAGTACACTTAAACTCACTGCTGTGCAAAAGGCACTAACGGGATGCTAATATAGGATGCAAGTGGCTTATAGATCTTGTGAGGATCATGAGATTACTTGGCACTTACAATTTCAGTAAAATGAATTCAATCTGACAGAAAGATGTGTGCAAAATTCATTCATAATGCTTTTAGATCAAGTTTGGTTAAGACTGTATTTTCTAGATCCAGATGCCACAGAATCACAGAATGGTAAGGGTTGGAAGGGACCTCAAAAGATCTTCCAGCCCAACCCCTCTGCCAGAGCAGGACCACCATGAGTAGGTCACACAGGAACTTGTCCTGGTGGATTTTGAATGTCCTCAGGGAAGGAGACTCAACAACCCATCTGGGCAGCCTGTTCCAGTGGTCCCTCATCCTCACAGTGAAGACGTTTTTCCTTATATTTCTTTGGAACCTCTTATGTTCCAGCTTATACTCATTGCTCCTTGTCCTATCATTGGACATCATTGAGAACAGCCTGGCTCCATCTTCCTGAGACCTACCCTTTATGTATTTGTAAACATTAATGAGGTCACCCCTCAGTCTCCTCCAAGCTGAACAGCCCCAGCTTTCAGCCTTTCATCATAAGGGAGATGCTCCAATCCATCATCTTGGTGGCCCTGCACTGAACTCTCTCCAGCAGCTCCCTGTCCTTCTTGAACTGAGGGGCCCAAAACTGGACACAATATTTCAGATGCGGTCTCACAAGGGCAGAGTAGAGAAGGAGGAGAACTTATCTTGACCTACTAACCACAGCCCTCCTAATACACCCCAGGATGCCATTGGCCTTCTTGGCCACGAGGGCACATTGCTGGCTTATGCTTGTCCTGCTGTCCACCAAGACCCCCAGGTCTCTTTCCCCTACACTACTCTCTAACAGTTCATTCTTCAACCTAAGTTATTCCATCACCTTTCCAGGGATGGAGGTGAGGCTGATCGGTCTGTAGTTACCCAGTTCCTCCCTCTTGCCCCTTTTGAAGACTGGAGTTACATTTGTTTTCCTCCAGTCCTCAGGCACTTCTCCTGTTCTCCATGACTTACTGAAGATGATGGAGAGTGGTTTAGCAATGACTTCTGCCAGCTCCCTCAGCACCCATGGGTGCATCCCATAGGGACCCATGGATTTATGTACATCCAGATTGCTCAGCTGATCCTTAACCCAGTCCTCATCAACCAAACAAAAATCCTCCTTTAAGCTGACTTCCTCTGGAGTCTGGGGCTCCTGAAGACAGTCTCCAGAAGTATAGTCAGAGGCAAAAAAAAATCATTCAGTAACGGCCTTCTCTGTATCCTCCTGGAAGGAAGTACTAGAAAGCCAAATAAAACACTAACAAATGCTACACCATCAGCTTTTCTAACTTAGTCAGACGTTGCACTTAAAAAATTGTCTTAGAGTGGTTTTTGTGGGTTTTTTTGATGTTGTTTTTTGTTTTTTCCTGACTAGATCAATATATACAAAAGGAACCAATAAGCTTCTGATGGAAAGAAATGAGTCTCCTGAACTTTTGGAATTCTCTCCTTACCAGTAAATGTGCAAGGTATTGACAAAGTCCATAGACTAAATATTAAAATCATCCATTAATACCCAGTGATCACAAAACTGTAATCTGAGTATAATGTGTTAAATAACTGAGCCTGGGTGAGAGCTATGATCTGCATATAAGCATCCAATCTTCAATTTACTCTAGTCTTTACATAGATCCTAAACAGAAGCACAATAAATCTTTCACTGATGATATGGCACTTAGGTCTATTTTTCCATATATCTATTAACTGAAAAAGTCATTTCTGTATACATCATGCTTCAGGTAACTCATCTTGACAGCAATAATGTGGAGAGAGCTCCAAACTCCCCATCACTGGATTGTATACAGGAAACTCCTTATACTTTCTTTACTGAGCACAGGTTTTGATAACGAGTCATAGTACTTTGGTGCCACAAAAAAGCACAATAATGTTCTAGCTGTGAAAATCAACATTCAAACTTGCCCTCGAAAAGCTGATACTGGTGTAGAAATATATTTAGAATGTTTTTTTTTTCTGAAAAGAAGTTTTAGAAAGATTGACATTGAGGCAGGTTAAAGGTCTTGAAAATAAAGGAGTAAGCTGTGTGGAGACACTCCCAAAGATGATAACTCTAGAAGAGATGAGCCTCATCAAAGTGAAATACAACAAAATTATCCTACAGCATTTTTTCCTCATGGTGTCTCTTGATCTCCAGGGATCAACTGAAGTCTTCAGAGTAACTTAAAAGGACTAGGGTTATGTCCTAGCAAAAAACAATAGCAGCAACAAGTATGTCTCAAAGATAGAGCTTTATCTTTGTTACAGATGGAAAACACCATCTTGAGGGCCACTTTCTCATTAGAACAGACATTAAGACACAGATACATGAGCTGGAACTGAAAGGAGATCTGAATAAAATCTTGGGCTTATAGCAGCACAAAGAGAAATTTTGTCCACTGTGACTTTCTGTCCAAATACAGGGTAAAAATACTTCCTTTGTCACAGATGGTTATGATGCCTCCTTACAGAAAATACTTGGGGGCTGAAATTCGGTCTGGAAAAAAAAGTCCTCACTGAATAAAGGAACATTTGGTGAATGCCAATGCATGGTGACTGATTTGTGACCAGCTGAAAATTGCCATTACAGACTCACTCAGTACTTGTACAGCACACAAGGCAAGGTGCTCTGAAGAGGTCCGACCTTCAAGTGACAAAATCCATGAATGTACTTGGCAGTCATTTGCTGAAATGGAACCACTACACTCCAGTGTATTGCAATGAATCACACTACTACAGTCCTACTCTTCTGTCAACCACGCATGCAGCACTCTGTATATGTGCATGACACAAGCCACAACTACACATTCACATCAGTTTATATTGAAATCTCATTTATATAGTGCCTAAAAGCTCTATTTCAAGAAACTGTTTTAAGATGTCCATCTGTCAGGTGTCCATCTGAATGTTTTATGAGGTTTTATACAGTTTAGACTAGTTTTAAATGGTTTTAAATGTTTAAATAGACAAGGATGGTTTTCTATCTTAGGATTTCAAATTAGAGTTTGAATCAGCTGCAAAGGATGCGTGTGAGATCCTTTCACTCACAGCTTAGGCTGACCAATGACTTTAAATAAACAACAAGATAAATTTCAAAATAGAAAGCAGAATTGTTACCAAGATTAACTAATATCACTTAGGAAAACTGACCTGGCTAAAAAGAATAATTGTATCACTTTTATGGCACTTGCATATCTAATTATTTTCATTCCACAAAATGACTTCTCTGGTCACATCTGATTTCAAGAAATGATTCCACAAACCTTGTTAACAGCAACAGAAAGTGTAATATTTAAGGGACAAGGACAAATAAAGTACATATTTGCATAAGGTGCAAAATTTAATTAAAGTCAGCAGAAACTAAACTCAAATAAACTGTAACCGTCCCAGAGTGACCAACTATGGCAGTTCATTCACTCGACCTTTTGCTTAGTCTTAGTACAGCTTGGAAGTCACTTCCCCAAATGTCCCAACAGCCTCACCCCTGTTTCAGTTCTGAGCTAGTGATATTGTCTGATGGTAACTTCTTGTTCTCAGACTGAATTCCTGATGGGTTCATAACTTGGGTCCATGATGCTAAATTTGGGAACTATGGTTACAAGGCCATCAACGCTCTGTTGTTGCAGATAGTGGTGGCTCTCCCAGCAGAGACACCTCAGTTGCTCTGTCTCTGCTGGAGGGGGAACAGAGCTTCTCACTACATCCCTGCCACTCTCTCTCCTGCCTACTGTTGGTGAATTAGCATCTGTTTCCTGACAGCAAATCAGGAAACTAGAAGAGAAACAGAAACTGGAAATTATTTCCTTCTCTCAAGTGCTCCTAGGGCAGCGTAGCTACATGTTATCTCTAATATAGTTGGTGTTTAACATGGTATAATTCTGAACCAGTTTTTAGTTTTTATGGCTGTGTGAAATGCCCATTTCAGAAGTGAAGCATCCATCCAGATGGTATTAGCATAGCCTGACCGTGCCTTTGGGATATAAGATGATCTAGGCAACCTTTTGAGGTCCCTTCCACTTCTGTTTTCTCTGTTTTCTACAAAGAAAACTAAAGGGCTTTAGCACCATCCGTAAGTGAGCACAATTGCCAACAAAATACACATTGGAGGGAAAAATCCTCTTTGCTTGCTCCTGGATTTTTTTTAAACTAATGTACAGCCTGATCTTCTCCCAGAAAGAGACTAATTTTTTACCATTTCTTGTGAGTACTGGCTATTTTTATTACTTTTATATCTCTCATAAATGTGTTTCTTTGAGACAGAACACTCTCAGCCCTGGTAAGTATTTGATCCTTTTTTTTTTTACAAAGCAGACATCACATTCTAACCTTAATGCTTTGTATTGTGATTTTTGTCTCTTTTTTTTTTTTTTTATTGGAAGGCTCTGTAATCTAAATATGTCTTTATTTCCAAAAGGATGACTGTTTCCTAGGGGATGACACTGCTTCTGGCCGAGACAAAAGCCGATCCATCCAAGGAAATCTTCTGAAGTATTACACACAAGGATGTACTTTTCATTTCATCCTCAGTACAGGTAGCTTTTCTCTCCTGCATGAAGGCCTCAGCTTCTATGATATCAGGTCTTTGTCTGTACAGCTTCGTTTGTTATTAACATCCTTAGCACTCTGCTTTGGTAGACATTTAGCAAAGGATTCCAGATAACAAAAGTAACAGCAAAAGAGGTGAAACTGGAAAACATGTGTGCCCTGAATGTGAGTGCAGAGACCTTTGAGACAGGTCAAGTACAGAGCTGGTCAGACATGGAGCTGTGACTGGAAAGAGCTGATGGCATGATGGCCTTGCAGATGGCAGGATCCAGTGGCAATGCTGACCCGAGACAAGGTATAGCCGTGGAAGGGAAGAGTTGTCTCAGGGTCGGCACTCCAGACCAGAGACTCCTCTTGACCTGTTTCTGGGAGGCTGGTAGTACCATGTCTAGGCTTCAATCAGTGCTGAACTGATTGAGATTATTTCCTCCCACCTAGGAGTGCCCAGCAGCCCTTTGCAGAGCCTGGCAATAGAGCTCTGACTCTTGTGCTGTGTTTAGCAATTTAGGTAGGACAGGATTCACACTCAGCTCTGACCTAAGCTTAACATAAAAAAAACCAGGACAACTGAAGCCATTGTCAAAGAAGGTGGGGTTTGGTCTGTTCTCCCCAGTAACAAGCAATAGAACAAGACAAAATGGCCTCAAGTTGCACCAGGGGAGGCTCAGGCTGGATTTGAGGAGGAATTTCTTTACTGAAAGGGTTGTCAGGCATTAGAATGGGCTGCCCAAGGAGGTGGTGGAATCACCATTCCTGGAGGTGTTTCAGAGGTGGGTGAATGCTGTCTATTGGTTGATAGGGCTAGGACAAAGGCTGAACTCAATGATCTTAAAGGTCTCTTCCAGTCAAAATGATTCCACGATTCTACGACTGTATAAAATCTCCTGTGCCCTAGTTTTTCTGTGATGGTGTTCCTGGAGATGGTTGATCTTCCAGAACTTCAATTTGAGATAAAAAAAATTTTATCAAACTTTAAAAGCTGTGACAGATTTTTTTCATGTACACTTCTTTGATTTGATTTTTTAATCTTTGATGAAATTTTCTCAGTATTTTAGCACTAGGTTCCAGTGTATGTACTGGCTCATGATTGCTGGCATAGCTCATTTGGGAACATCCAGGCTGTTCAGTGCTACCCAAATGGCTGTCACTCTTTGATCTCCACTGAGATCTCACGAAATACAGTGTTGGGGCATTTTAATCATCTTAATTGACAGAGAGGTATTCACCACGGCAGTATGAGCATAGACTCGCCTCACTCTTTATTCTCTCAGGAGATAAACAAGATGTACCTTTTGCCATCAAGACTAACACAGTGGTTTGCAAAACTTGGAGAATCAAAATATTCCAAAAATTAAAAAAAATGAGTTTGTTTGTTTTCAGAAGGTTTTGTCTGTGGAACCTCTCAGAGTAAAACTACAAAGTACTCAATTTGTCTCTGAGAGATAAAGGGATGAAATGAACCTAGCTGGGATTTAAACCTGTAGTTTTCTTGGAGCCTAGGTGTTTCAGATCAGATGTTTAAACTACTAATTCAACCCACAAAATAGAATACTTGTGTTCTGTCTTTTTAGTTTCTTTTATCCAAAACTTCTGAGCTTGGTGAGGTTTTATGGCTCTGTCTGAATTCATTATCACAGCAAATAGCACAGTACAGTAGTGGATGCACAGCCCTACCATATACTCTGTGCAGTGAACAAGGATTTCCCATTTCATACATAATTTACAACTTGCTTCAGCAATTCCACAAGGTTAATATGTATACTTAACTCACAGAAGGGTTAAAAAAAATGCTTCTCTATTTCCTCTTCCCTCTTTTCTCTGTGGAGAGAGGAAATCTCAGCACATGCATATATCTGTTTCCCTGAAAGTCAATAGCTCTGCACATGTCTGACTGCATGCACCCTGGTCATTCATGGAATCATAGAATGGCAGGGATTGGAAGGGACCTTTAGAGATCATTTAGTTTAACCTCCCTGCTAAAGCAGGTCCACCTAGATCAGTTGACACAGGAACACGTAGAGGCAGGTTTTGAAACTCTCCATAGAAGGAGACCTCACAACCCTCCCTGGGCAGCCTGTGCCAGGGCTCCGTCCCCAGAACAGTAAAATAGTTTTTCCTTATGTTTAAATGGAATTTTTTTGTGTTCCAGTTTCTTTCCATTACTCTTGTCCTGTCACCAGATATAACAGAAAAAAGGGATGCCCCAACCTCCTGACAACCATTTACATATTTGTAAATATTAATGAAATTCCCTCTTAGTCTCCTCTTCTCCAAGGCTAAACAGCCCCAGTTCCCACAGCATTTCCCCATAAGGCAGATGCTCCGGTCCCTTGATCTTCTTGGTGGCCCTGTGCTGGACTCTCTCCAGAAGTTCCCTGTCCCTCTTGAGCTGGGAAGCCCAGAACTGGACACAGGACTCCAGATGAAGCCTCACCAGGGCAGAGCAGAAGGGTCCCTCGACCTGCTGGCCACACGCTTCTTGATCAGCCTCATGCTCTTCTCTTCTGTCACAACTAGGAAGCCAAGGTAAGTAACAGTTTTGTTGGATGTTAAGTCTTTTACTTGAAGATTTGAATTTGCAAACCTTCTCTGTTGCTGTGTGAGCCTGGGTGATAATTCTCATATGGGCCTGTCATGTTACTGGGTTGCCTCAGTGATGGTTATAGACCCCATAGCACCTATCTTTTTACATCTACATTCATTAGTTGAAATTGATGAAATATTGTTAGTTCTAGCTCTGCAAAAATTAGCGCACAAGATAACAGCAATATAGAGATCAATATCTAATTTGATATGTGGATGTAAGCCTAAGAGAAACTCAGGGTTGGAACCGAATGGGAAAGAGGGTTTTTTAGCCCATTATACTTCCTGAGATTTCATTTTCAGATGAAGTCAACATCTCCTGGAGGTGTTCCAGAGCAGCCAGAGATGCTGACCACTGAGTATTAGACAACCTGGCACAGACAGGGGAGTGGGAGACCTTGATTCAGTGCGCTACTCTGTTTGATTCACTAATGAGATACTAATAGGGCCAGAAAGCAAAAGTGATTGCCTTGATAGCTCAGTTATTTGGTCATTCATCTAAAACGTGGGAGAACCAGGGTCATGCCCTTGATCTAAATCAGGCAAAGCAAGTAGCTAAATGCATATCTACAGTACTCTGGCTGAAGCTCTCACTGCCAGAACACTGTTATATATTCCTTCTTTTTCAGGAAAAAGTTCTCTCTGGAATTGAGAAGCCACTAAATGGGAAATAATTGAGTTGAAAGTACTTAAACAAAGCTCTGTCTGTCAGACTGCTGCGTGAAGAAAGGAGGCAAAAAGGGGCAGTTGTGAAATGCTGCACATGGCCTATTTTTGACCTGTGATTTGAGACCCAGGAGCAACAGTCTTTCCTTTTAACCTGCTGAGCTGGCAGCAGGGAGGACAGGCACTCACACGTGCATTGCTCCTTGTGCAGAATGACCACAGGATTTTAGAAAAAAATTGTTGTGGTGGAAGCACAACACAAAGTAATTGCAAATTTTTCATTCTTCTGTAGTCTATGAAATAATGAATTAGACATAAATATTTACTAATACTTGGAATCAAGGCTTTACTGGGAAAAAGTCTTGTTCAGTGAGGGCTTTTCATTGGTATGCTTTACTTCTTTCAATATTTATTGATCAGACATGTAATGAAGACACCCGGTTCATGTCGCTAGGAAGAAACAATGATGTGTTCCTGAGAGCACAGAGAATATCCTGTTCAATGAGAGTTTGTATAGACTGTGACACCAGAAAATGGGGAAAAATGCAGAAATACTCCGTGAAGAACTTAAGAAATGTCTGTGTGATAAATACATAATGAGGAACAGAAACAGCAAATCCCACATGGAACCTGATCACTTGTCTCTGTAGTCTTGAGATTGTTTCAACATCAAATACTTGAGAGTAACAAGCTAAAAACTTGCTGTAGAAATCCTGCAATAGAGCAGTTTTTCCTAAAGATTTCTTTCTAACCTTGATTAATTAGAGATTGGCTTTTACCCTGAAGCAAAAGAATTTATATTACTTCTAAAATCTTCAAAAATCCTAATATCACTGGATATTTGTGTTGCCTGGATAAATATCAAATGGTTTTTGAATCTTGATATATTCTTAGACAAAAATATACCTTGAAGGCAGTAGTTTTAAATTGTTTTTTTGCCTTATGAAACATACCTTGGTTTGATTTTCTATTATGAGAAGTGACAGGAATAAACCATAAAGAAAAGTAGCAAGAAAAGAGCATTTTATAAGCAACTAAGTGACTCAGGAGTGCAAGCCACATGGCAGAGAGATTACATATCCTGCAAATGTAATCATAAAAGTTTGTTTTTTGAAAACACTTTACTCCTTCTAGCCACTTATATGGAACTTACATGAATTAGATTACATAGATTAATAAACCAAACTACTAATTCCTTCAATGGAGGAAATTCTATTGCTTAGTAAAAAATCACTTACAAGCATATAAAAGGGATTTAAATGATTCATTTCCAGCTGATCTTTCTTCAGACAGGGACTTATCAAGTGCTGGAGGTTTAGGCTTGATTTTGTGGAAACATCACTACACCAGTGGGCAAAATATTAGATTCATGGTTCTTAAGAGATTCTGACCTTAAGAAAGCAGTAGGATCAAGTGTCTTAGCCGATTTCTCCCTTGCCTTTTAGGAAGTTACATAGCTAAGCACCAGCCCCACTTATAAGATGCATCTTTCACACAAGCTCTCCTGTAATGTATTATTATACCCATTTCACAAATGAGGAACTGAGAAGTAGTGATTTGCCTAAGGTCACTCAGAACGTCCTTGATGAACATCTATCTCTTCATCAGCATTGTAACTTCTTTTTAAATGAACGTCCTTCCTATGCTTTAGTCAAGTCATCTCTGTGTTTCAAAATGAAATCCTGTTTCTGATGTTCTCCCTCTCTCTTTCCCACCACAAGTGCAAACTCTCAGCTTGCCATTATAAATTAGTTGATTTTCCTTTACCATCCTTTCCAAATCCTGTTAAACTTTTTGCAGCTTTGTGCATGTCAAAAACACTGCTTTGTCACCAGACCACTAGGATTTGGACTCCCAAAAGCAATTTCTCATGTTCCAAAAATGGAGAAGTCTCTTTAACATAATGACAAAGCAGAGCACTTGTCTGTCTTGTTATAGCAGAAAGCTGTGACAGTGACCTGGTTTACAAGTATTTTTCTTACTAAAACTGGGTCTCCTTTTAGAAGACACTTATTACTGCAGTTATACCTGGGTGCATGCATAAAATCAAGTGAACACACTTCAGAGAGCTGTTGCAAATAAACTAAGATATGGTAACCTACTGGGGCATGCACCAAGACAACTGCAAGCATGAAGTAAAACATATCAGACTAAACCACTATTATAACAGCAACTCTGCATAGAGAGTCTGGAGATACTATTTCCAGCCTTTGAGTGTTCTCAGCTGCAGGGCTGAATTGAAAAACAAAGGTGTAAGCTGCTCTAGCAGCTCTTCCACTGCGAAAGCATCATCTAAATGGTCATCTGAAACTTTCTGGGTATGTGCAGTGGAGATACAGAACATTCAAAGGTTTTGGCTTTCATTGCAATATACTGAGGTGTATTTCTCACAATAAGGCAATATACCACAAAGTAGATGATACCGTTCAGCTGTCAGAAGGCTGTGTGGAATGAGAAACTTGTGAATGATTTCCAGTCCCTCCTCATCCTCTGTTATGCCACGGCACAGGGTAGCTATGTGGTTATATTACAGAGGGTAAAGGATCATTATGTGCACTGATTGGCTGTTAAATGAATTTTACTCATAACAGACATTGTTACATGATACACCCATTGGGTTATTGTACTGGTTTTTAATCCATCCCGCTGAATGCAAAGAGGATAACAAGGTTGCTAGGAAATTATATCTACCATCTCTCCAAGGACAAAGGCAGATAGAGGCATCTAATTTACCTACTAATTAGCATTTCTCTGCTGGGTTATGTGAACAATACTGAGTCAAGTTCAAAAGGAGTCACTGCTCTTTTTTACTTCAGAGTAGAAAAGATACCCAGTGTAACTATGTGGTTCAAAAAAGAAAGCTACAAAGCTATGAAGCCTGTCAGTACTCTGCTGTAATGGATCCAAGACAATTTGCCGATTTGCCTTTGACTACCACAACATAGTCCCATCTTCAGTAACAAAAAGCATTCCTGCCTTCCAAGCACCAATGGACAAGTTATAGGCTCATTAAAACTATGCTCTTATCTGGAGTTAGGTGATGTGAAGTAATTAGAGTAAGGTAAGAACATACTGATTGTAGGAGCCTATACATCTAACTTAAATATTCAGTCCTCATTACATTTTAGGCACCTAATGAAGTAGACTTTGTAGAGTGAGTTCCTAATATAACCAATGGAGAGAAGCAGATTATTTTGACTACCTTCTGAAGGACCTAAGGGGTACATGCTGTCTGCTTGTGTTTACTTAGCTAAAACTGGTAGAAAGGAATAATTTTTTGAGATCTCCAGAGGCACTTCATTATCTGCATTGCACATATAGGTGATGTGGGCACTTATTTAGCTACTTCAACAAACTAGTGAAAGTTTGGTATAAGTCAGATCTAAAAATTAAGTGGACTGAGTCCTATCCATTATTTTTCCAAGAAAAGTGGAAGTTAGGGAGGTAAGGTTAGGTGAGTGATACTTGTCCTGCCATCAAGCTCCAGCACATTCGATCCCCATGTGCTGTCCCAGTTATATTGGCACTGAATATAAGGACACCAGCTTTCTACACCACCTCTCTACTACATTATGAAGAATCACACTTCACCAATTTTTTTCCTTGCAAATAGCACCTACATTCAGCATCTCACAGTGATAAATTATTGCACTATCTAATTCTATACTTCATACCAACCTAAGAGAAGACCGTGACATGAAAATGAGTTTATATTGGTAGCTACACACTACAGATGTGGTACTCTCTGTTGGAGAAGGCTGTGGAAGTTGTCTGATATCCTTAATAGCTGTGGTTTGGATGAGAATTTTCCCAATCAGCTATAACCCAGGAACAGTTTGTAGACTGAAGAAGAATGAATGAAGCAAAGGTTGTAAAATTAGCGTGTCATTCTTGATTGGATCAAAACATAAATCAGCATAAGAACACAAGGAGATAGTCACAAATCAGCACAGCCTTACACCTTTTTCCTGCTTTGGGAGGCCAGAAGAGCACCAAATCACCTTGTCATAATAATAATAATAATAAAACAGTGCCAAGAAAAAAGCTTTTGTGAAACTTCTATGCTCTACACAGGTCTTCTGTGCAGGAGCAGACATTCAGGGCAAATCTATGCCAAAGATCCCAGAGCAGGTTTTCTAATTTTGATGGAATGTGGGGAGATGCACTGCTAGGAGACAGAGGTAATGGTATGGCGAAATGGAGCTATTTAAACCTTGAAATAAATCTATACACAGGAATTTATGTCTACACCATAAAAGCAAGAATCTTCAGAGTTCACGTATCTGCAAAATCAATTACAATCATCTGCAATGCTGTTTAATCCACAGTTTATTATTAAATAATTCTAAGTATCAGCAAGCTACTGAATCTCTTTCTTTGACACAATATCATTTAACATTCTGAAGACTCAAATGCATTTGGCTGACCTAAGTTATTGGGCTCAACTCAGAGCTAACTGGAAGAAATTTAATGTCCTGTGATATATAGGATATCAGACTAGATGATCTTTTCTGGCTTAAGCTTTATAAATCTATGGAAAGTGAGGCTTTGCCATAAGTTTCTCACAAAGGCCTGTCATAGCCAGGACACACTGTCCTACTGGACTTTTTTTAACTGATATATGAAGTCTGTATTCAGCCAGTTTCTGGGCTTGTTGAGTTGCAGCTGTGAACTCTCTAGGCTTTCCAGCTATCCTTTGCTTTGATTATTTTTCTTAGGATGTTGGCTCCGCATATAATTGTGCTAAATCATTTTGTCTCTATGCATCTTTTATTAGAGGAGGCTTAGTCCTCCCGAACTCAGAAATATGGCATGTAATTATTTATTTGCCTCCATTATTCCCTTTGAGAAACACTGCTTCTGTATTTTTTCTTTTGCTTAGGTTGATATTGTAAATTTAACCCATACACACCTTTGGTAATACATCCACCTCTCTGTCACAGAGGGAAGGACTGGAAATATACACAATAAGTTTTCTTTGACTAAATAGGACAGCAATGGAGAATCACGGCTGCCAAAATTTCCAATTGCTGTCTACTAATTTTGTGTGCAACTGTCTTTTATTTTGCAGTACAAAATGTAGAGTTCCCAAGCATGAATTTAAAATGGGAATTGTGGAATAAATTTCAAATGTATACTTTGGGAATTATTTATCTCACTAAAAATTAGACATCTGCAGTCTTCAACTGAGCTAGTTATTTCTCTTGTCAGCACAGAAAGCCAAGGTCTCCCATATGCCTTTGTCATTTCCAAATAATCTAGGGATCAAAAGGTAGCACTGAAAGTGTTTTTTCTGCAGACTAGGAAGAGAGACTATAGTGACTAGCTGAAATGTGGATGCAGAGATTTCTAGTATTAGATGAAAGAAATCCCAACATTTGTAAATTCTTAGGTACATCTGGTTACTTAGGACTAAGATGATTACTTTGGAAGCAATAAAGTGGGTGAGACCAGTTTATACTTCTACAGGAATAATCCACATTTCTCTTGTTGTGTTCATGCCCAAGTTAAGATAGTTTTTGTAATTTATATGCTTTCTACAGTGACATGCAGCAGATATTTGTATCACAGCAGAAAGTGAATACCTTTCCAGCTAATTTTGCTGCTGGTTGCAGGAATTCAGAATTTGATCTACCCCAAAAAAGCATTTAACACCATTAGCAGGGACTGCAACACTGCTCTGAGGCTTGTAACAGGTATTGTCATTGCTAGTAACAGGCCATAGCTCTACATTGAGTTTGTAAGGACTCTACACTACATCTTGTCAGGTTTGCTCTGTCCGTAGCTCTGCTTCCCCTGGTTTAGCTACGACAGCAATTCCTCTCATTGACCAGACACCTATGGCTAATTTATCCATTTATCTCTTGTGCTGTACAGCCATAGTTTTATGTATATACCAGAAATAAGCAATTATTCTTTGCGGAATGGGATTTTTATGAATCTAATACAATGACATTGTGAAGAAAAGTACAGACTTGGTACAAAAGCAGAGGAAATACAGAGCAGGGCATATAAGAATGCAGGCACAAGATGATAAGATACAGGGTACAGACTGAGGACCCCATGGCTATAGGCTTATATGTAGTCTCTGATGCAGACTGGCAGCTGGGCAAGATTGCTTTTAGATGTAGGAAAAAATAGCAAAGAAATCATGTCTAACATACATAAAGGATAGTATATATAGAGACTTGGATGTAACATGGAGCTGTAGACAAATGAGGAGACTGTAAGATGCAGAAGACTGTCATCAACCATATAAAGATGACTCAGAGTGGATACTGTAGTATGAAAGAAGAAAACAACGTAAACACCATACTGCTCCCAGTGAAGAAGTCTGGATGCTGATGACCCACCATAGTGCCCAAAGGATCTGGGGAAGGGTGAGTGTAATGACAGTGAAAGGAGAAGAACCTATACAGTGTGTTTATAGAAATTCTACTCTATTATTAGAGTATTAATGTTCAATTATATTAAGAAGCATGTTTTCCCTTTGCTCACAAACAAGATTTTGAGTATAACAAAAATCAGAATGAATCTCCTTTACTGTGATACTTGGCAGAAACAGCATGGTCAGCAACATGTTGACCACGCTCCTCACCATGCTGAGGCTGCATTCCTCTCAATTTGCTATAACCTGTCTTGGGAGGACAGAACCCCATTTCACTCCTGCTTTTAATCCGTGTTTCTATAGAACCTTTCACACCCCTAGAAAGGTTCTAGGCATCATAAACACAGAGAAATTAGAGAAGAGGGCCACTTTTTTTGTCCAGCCTGTCTCATAAGAGTAAGCGTAGTGTACCTGGCAGCTGCCCATACCCTCAGTCCATGGATACACAGGTTACATTCAATATGACACCTTAAGGACACAAAATTAACTTTAGAAATATAGATTATGACCCTTTTCCTTACATGCTCCCCCAGATATACACTGTTACTTGTTATAAAGCTGTGTCACTGTTCTTGGTATACACCACTACCTCACCTCCAAAATACGTAAAAGTCTAATTTTTAATCATCCATTTATATATCAATGTCTTTGCAATGTCCTCTTCTCAAGGATGATACTGTAGAGATGAGTAGAGAATGGATCTGCTCCGTCATCCTTCATTCCACTGTTTTCATGATTTTTAAATAGTGCTGGGCAAACGATGCTGCCACTTAAGGTATTTTGCAATTTAGATTGATTATTGAAAGATACAGTGCTCAGGCAAAGAGTTTATGAATTATTCTGAGATGGAGTATCTTATTATTCAGAGGGGCTCAAGAAGCAGCAGTGAAAGTGGATGAGTAAATCCATACTGTATTAGCTGCATATAATGAACATTTTGCTAATTGGAAGATCTGCTGGATTGCAGATGGAACTTCCAGGGGAAGTTTTGAAGTCTGACCTTTGGGGACACTAAAAGCACAAGACAAAACAGTAAGAAGTTAACCTACACCCCGGAGGAGAAACAGGCACACTAACCTGCAAGAGCTTATTCATTTGTATGGTTTGTGTTTTTGTGATACATGTTGCACTAATAAAACCAACTGAAAAGCCATGAGTACCCGAAGAGTCCCCTGAAATTGTAAGTGATTGTGTTTCTGTAATCAGATTTCTCAGAACCGAAGTACACTTCTTGTAGTTCAGACATGGTTCCTCTGTTCTAATAAACTGTTCTTTTACAGAACTCCTGTGGTCAGACTGCAGATAGAGAGAAACAGAGGACTCCCCAAAGTAAATGAACACTAATGAAGTTCACATTTCCAGTAATTTTCAGAGCAGAATATGCTCTTTATTATCAGACCGAGGAGAGGGCACATTCAGAATAGCTGTACAACTGCTAGCATAAAATTAAATTACTGTGGAACTGAATTTAGCCCTAGAGCACAAGAAAGCTTAGCAGGACACTCTTTGCCTGAACTGATGGAAATGCATGTGCATTTCCATGGCAGTGGATATGCCCACTGCCAGATCTGAGAACCGAGCCATAGTGCCTCTGCTTCTCCTTTCTCTTTTGAAGCCTGGGCAGCTGTCCTTCTCCTGGGGCACAGGGGCTTTCTGCTGATAAGAGTGTTCTCCCAGATGACAAGGTCACCAAGTTTTGTGTTTGAACCAAGAAAAGTCATCTGGAAGGATGGAGTGTCCTTTCTTCTTTGTGCACTTTGCTTCACAAAGACTGGTATTGGCTCAAAAATGGTTTACTACGAGCTCATTTTTTTTTAAAGCAGTGCTGCTGACAGAAGGGTGTAAGAAGAGAGAGAATAAGCCAAAGACCCTCAGCTTTAGAGCAGGCAATGAGAAAGAAGAGGTGCAGTGGATACATAAAGAGAAGGCAACTTCTTTCTCATCTGTTGCATGCTACAAATGTCTGTCACTGGCTCTAATTTTTGGAGAGGCAAGCTGTTTTAGGTAAAGGGGCTGTAATCAGCCCCCTCTTTCTTCTCTGCCCTAATAGGGTAAATCTTTGATTGCTTTGGGAATCTGATTCCCAGTGTAGTAGAAAAGACTCATCAATGATCCCACTTCTCAGCCCACTGTAACAGGCATGATGCACACCTCTTCTAAGGGAGCAGGTAAAGGATATCTGGGATGTACGTCACCTATCTTCTAGGATCCTCACAAGAAGTCTGCATGCACTCAGTGCTCCTCAGGTGCCCTCTGGTTGCTTAATGTCTGTGTTTCTATCAATCTGCACAAACTGAGAAATGGTAGATAAGCATTCCTAGCCTAATTTCAGACACTGAGACAGTGTAACAAGTCACTGTGTGAACTTCAACAACTCCAGATCCAGGCTGGGCTATGTGAACGTTGTCAATGATATACATCAAGTTGAAATGATGACAACTTTTGTTTTTAAAGTCAATGGAATTAAAAAGGAATTTGGGTTGTCTCCTGTCCAGAGCTGCCCGAACATGACCTGATCAAGGGGACTGCAGAGGGGTTGGACAAGATGATCTCTAGAGACCCCTTCCAACTCCTACCATTCTATGATTCAGTGACACTTATCCATACGTTCATACAGTGACACAACAAAAAAAAGAAGAAAAAATCCACCTGGGCTTCTAGGCCTTTTCTTAATCCCAGAGATCATACCTACTTAAAAATAATACATATATTACAAGTTTAATACATTGCTTACTGTTTCTGGTTCAGTCAAACCTGTGATATTGCTGCAGTGAGAATCAGTGAGAGGAGAAACTACAACATGGGGACACATACATGCAGAAATATCAAGAAGTTCCTCTGCAGGTGATTGAGAAACTGAAACCATGTCCCTGCCAGCAGAACCATCCTGTGCTGGTAAAGCGGCGGTCACCAACCAGCAGCACTTCACCACTCTTTCTCACCTCAACTACTCCAGCAGGCATCCACGGCAGCTCACATACTGTGCTCTGGTCTCTCTTACAGCTCCCTCCTGTTGACATTGCCCTCAAACCATTTCCACACTGTAAGCAGCTTTACGAGGTCTGGCAACAGCTTGCACAAAGTGATACAACTGAAAGGACTTTGTTGTTGCTGTTAAAATACTGAAGACATCAAGAAAAAAAAACCCCACAGACAGCTCTGAAGTTAAAGGTTGTCTGAGCCCTGAGGGGGCAGAGAGGTGGGAATGGCAGGGGAACAGTTTGCACAGCAGTGTGCAGGCTGGTGGCACTCAGAAAAAGATGCATTTTCTGCTAGAGAAAGGCATCGCTGCCCTTATCACCTTCCATTAATGGCTGTGCAGCACCTCGGGGTGCCCCAGACGGGTGATTACGCCTCCCTCCCGTCGTGCAAAGAAACATCCAGCCACTTTCTTCAGGGAGCACTCACAGCAAAATGGATTGAAATGTTTTCAGGATTGTTTCAATACAACTTGAAGGTCAGTGCAGGGGCAAAAAAGTGAGGAAATTTAGACAAACAATTGCACAAAACTCTTAATGTTTTCCTCAGTCTGTCTCTCTGTGTCTCTCTTGCTCCTTTTTCACATCAGGGAGAACTGCAAACTTCTATCCCACCTGCCCATCTCCCTTGGCTCTGGCACAGTCAGGGTCCAGACGAACTGTCTCCTCTGCTAAACTCAATTTTTAACTGACAAGAAACAGCCTCCTGAGCAAACCTCGGCTGCTGTTCAGCATCCCAGTCCTCCTGGTGCATGGTCCCTGCTAAAAGGGTGTTCAGCTCTGGGCAGGACATGTGTGGACCATCTGCTGCTCCTCCTGCCCCACGCAGCCCTGGGGACAAAGGGGTTATGACAATCGCCCATCCAGTCTAGGCCACGCTGTAGGAAACAAGGTGTAGCTTCTGCCCACCTGGTTCTCCACTGTTTACTTTAGCAGGTGTTTCCACATTCACAGTAGGTGGTGTGTTTGCGAGTGCCATCTTACTTTTCCTTCCAAGACTACTCCACTGAAGCAATAAATTGTTGCTGAGCAGTGAACTACTTCTTTCCTCCTTTTCTGAATTACTTTCTTTTTTATCTTAGAAAGATTCTAACCTCTCCTGTGTTACCCTATGCCTCATGACGGAAGTTGGTTGTTTATTTTTCTATAGAAATATTTTTAACTTTTTGCCCTCTAAACAGAGACAGCAAGTGAGGGAAAAGAGGTGAGAAAAACCTGCGAGAGCACTCTCAGAAGTAGACCAGAAGCTACCTGTGCAGTCAGACTAAATGGGCTTTCACATAGTGGTTACACAGCATTTCACAAGGGGAAAGGAAACTCTTCCCTTCTGCTCATGTGATTTTCATTCTGGTCCCCTGGTGCTGGCAAAGACCTACCAGTTAGTGCTTTCCTGAAAGGAAAGCCTTTCAGAAACAGACCTCACTTTTCATGGGTTGTAGCCACTCACATTAGCTCTTCTTCTAAGAAACAAAATGAAAACACAATGATAACATAAGCATGAAAACAAACATCTTATTATTGCTATGTATTGGATACTCTGACAAGTGCAGAGCTCAGGAAATTAGAAAGCAACAAAGGTGCAAACTGCAAAGGCAATTACTGCAGGCTGCCTGTTTGCAGTGGTTAGATTTCATGTGTGACATCTTGAAGGGCAGGAACAAGCTGAACTCCATTGGTAGGAGAGTAGGAAGAGGGAAAGGCAGCAATAAACTCTTTTTAACATAACTAAAGTTGCTATCATTTCAACAAGCTGAAAACACCTGCCAGTTTCTTCCAGAGCAGTGAGCTGACACATTGAGAGCTCTGCCTAAGAGTGTGTTTTAAGGACGGTGATCCAGTTTCATCACGTGACTGATTTCACAGGCTGTGAGATTTTCATACCATCACACTGCATCACTGAGGTTTGATTTATTCAGTAGTGACTGTAACATCAAAATGTGTTTCATCTCTCCCCTGATAACACCCAAATGTGGAATGGGTGAACGTATCATCATCTACTCACTGACATAAAAATGCAGGGATTTATGGAAGTAAAAAGCCAAGGCTATGGGAAAGCTTATCTAAGTACGTGCCAAATCAGCATTTAGACTTATTTCTCTCTTTCTGGCCTTTTTTTTTTAAAAAAAAAAAAAAGAAACAGTGCATAGTGTGCTGTCATTCTCTCACATGGGAAATAAAAAATAGTGCTGTTAAAGTGAATACTATTTTAAAAGACTTTGCACCTTGGAGATCCTTTTACTTACAGGTCACTCAAGTCATTTTCGGGACTTTTGTGTGTGGGTAAATCAAGGTACAGACAGGTTAAACAACCTACCTATTAACAGACGGGCAATGATTAGCAATTTTGGTTTCAGTTTCTACACTTTGAACATTCACATTTCTCTTTGTATTCCAGAAAGAGACACCTCAAACAGTGTGTTATAGAAGAGTGAAAATTGATGATCTCGACTGTGGACACAGAAATGTCACAGTGTAACAGCCTCGATTCCTCTTTGATTTTTCCCAACAACATGTCTTCAAAATGTCTTCCTTGCACTGCATCATCATCAGTGGAAAAGTTTCAAGGTATAGCTTTTGGGAGCAATGCTTGTGACCTGAACACTTCCAAAAGGAATAGTATATTGGCGGGTTTGTTATTTTAGGAGCTACTAAAAAGGAATGGTTGTAAAGAGACAGCTCTGAATGTGTAACAGAGCATCTTCTTTCTTTTGAATCTCACTTGTAAACTCTTAAACTATTTCTCCTGTCAAAACTGAGCATTGCGTCACTTAATTGGAGAGCATAATAAATATTTCTGCTTTTCAGTGGAGCAAATAGGAAATACATAAAAGAATCATTCTATCTCATTATAGTTTTTTATAAAATAGTAATTTTGATTTCAAAGGGTAAAATGAAATGAGCAACCTGCAATACCATAGCATCTCTGCAGCTAAGTTCTTTGTAAACACCATATACTGAGGTGATATTCCGTTTCTTCAGATTAAATATATCTCATCCTCAGATTTAAAATGGCACTTTATGGCTTCTGCAAATGACTGTCTCAGCACCACAAAGTAATTCCACCCTGTCATATTTGTCTTTGGAAATTGTAACAAATTATGGTGATTTATAACATCAAACTCAACTCTTCCATTTTTTCCCCAGATGGGAACATCGCTGATGGCAAGATGCTGGGCCATCCATTTATGCTGTGTGGAGGGTGACAGTGAAACATGTTTCATCTCTCTTGCCTGACACTCTCTTTCCCTTTGAGGGGAGGCTGTCAGCATAACTCAAGCTGTCAAGGCACCTTTGCGAGGGACCTGAAACAAATCTAAAGCTCTCCTACCTGCATGCCTACTAATGAGGTGTGACTCGCCTCTCCTGGCTGCCTGGCCATACTGAATCTCCTTCCTTCCGACCCCTCGCCATCTCTTCTCAGTCAATAGAAGTCAAACTGTCATTTGTCTTTGAGTAAGGACAGGCAATGATCAGAGATGGAAACTTCGGGGAAACTCACTCTCCATATACTTCTGCTTTCATATGCTTTGTCCAGGGAATAAAAAAAACCATTGTGTAACAGCATTGTGAGAGCTAAATGAAAGCTCATCCAAGGGTTAAACCAGCCTTGCAATATTCTCTTCACCATTTGCCTAAAGCAAGTAGATTTTCTAATTGGCAAGTCAAGCACTGAGCTTTTTCTCAGCAAAGTATTTCCTTCTATAGCAATAGATGAATAACTGATTACATTCTTAAACAGATAAATTTTCCTAGTAGCCTTTTAAAGCAGAATTGCAGAATTCCATTTCCAACACAAAATAAATATATTGCTCTTTTTAACATTACAGTAAGATACACATAGCTTTATTTTTGCAAATGAACCCCTAGAAGCTTCCCACTGGGAGTAGGACATACCGGGCTTTAAGAAACCGAACCCCTACATTAACAACTGCTGGAATATTTATAAGTCACTGTTCTGGACATAAACAGAGCAATCCCCAGAAATCCTTGCCTGTAGAGACCTATGGAGTGGCAGAAGTAATATATAATACAAAAAGGCTGAACTAGAGCTTCCTCTCAGCCTGCCTTGGTAAAATGCATTGCACACAAATTAGGAGCTCAACAAAAATTTCATTTCTTTGTCACCAATGATGGCGTTACAGATCCCTGCTTGTGGCAGAGATCACTTACAGGGCTGTGCAGAGGGAGAATTCCGGGAGGGGAAGGAGGAGTTTTAAGAATCTCTCAGCTCTGCTTTAGTAAAACAGATTTCACACGATGTGAATGGAAAAATTCAAAGCTAAGGAAGTGTAACACCTCAAATCCACCAGCCAAGTCAGATGTAAATGTTTCATGTATTTTATCACTAGAATAGTGGAGCTTCAGTCATTCCAGCTGTGTAACAGAACTGCTGTGTTACCCGCAGTGGCTGGGAGGGTGTGGGCTGTGGTACCCACGAGCAAAGGGGAAATAAATTAATCAAGGTTATCCTAGACTCATGTACTCTCCAATATTAAGTAAGTAAATAAAAAAATATAATGACTGTCAAATACAATCAGTCCTGAAACTACTTTTGAAAAGGCGGTTTTATTTCTTACCTCACCAGGGTCACAGAAAACTAGCATTTGACAATTTTTGCTTGTATTTAAAGTAGCTTGGTAAAATGTGTGCATTCAAATATGTATGTATGTGTGTGTGTGTGTGTGTTTATTTTTAACATGCTATGGTGGATGTGTCAAACAATCACACGTAACATGGCAACAAAGGAAATCATTTCACTAAAATTACATAATGTAAAACAAATAATTGGAATACCTACATTAAATACAATTTGCATGCAACATCGCATTATACGATTGCTGACATGCTGCAGAGAGGAATTAGGTTTAAAGTAACTACGTTTAGAAAGCAATTTGCAGAATTTCTGCTCTTTTTGCTGGTTTGAAAAGCAGTGATAATATGTTTTTTGCAGCTGACAAGCGAACAAAAAACAATAATTGAATGGTACCATTTTACCCACAAGGCAAGCCGATAATTAGAGGTTTAACAGACAGTTTGGATTCAATCTGAGAAGTGGCAGCTACTCTTGGTTTTTTTCTTCTTGTTATTTAGGGACCAAATAAAGGTGTGTGTATGTGTGTCCCACCTGTCAATAACAACGGGAAAAATAACCTATTTATCATGTCTGACATTGGGTCCCTGGAGTGCAAACATGGGGAATGATTATGCACTAGAGGGCAACATCCGGAAAATATGCATTTGAAAACAAATACAAGAAAACAAGGGGAAACAAATAACCAGGGTAGGGAATGGGCAGACTTGCCTGGCTGTATCTTTCTAGGACAAAAAAGGGAGTCACCACCCAAAGGCTTCTCCCTCTTCCTGGGCTGCAGCTTCTGCCCCAGCACAGGAGTGATGGGTGTGAGTATGCGGGTGGCACCTGAGCTACTTCAGGGCAGGGTCTGGCACAGCAGGAAAAGAGTAGTACATCCACAGGTTGCACGCTTGCCAAAATCCCCAAAACTTCAGCCAGAGAGGTCCAGGAACCTACTGACAGCATATATTTATCCAAAAAAGAGGGCAAGGTACTGCTTAGTGATGGGAAGTGTCCCAGGTCACACTGTTCAGGAGTACGCAGTTATCAGCATAGTGGATTCGTAGCCCATCTCAAGTCTAGTGAAAACTGTGCCAGAAATTAAGATACAGTTTTCATGTCAAAAGGAGCAACATCATATCTCAGCTATTTCATATTCCTCTTTTTCAGTAAGCCCTTTTGCAACAGCAGGTTTCACTTGTGCCTGCTCTATGGCTGAATTTTAAGGAATTAACATATTACTGATCTCAATAGTAAAACAAAACTATTGCTGAAAGATACTGACTATTATCACTAATGAGTCTTTAAACCAACCTTACAAAACAACAGAGACTTCCTGTTGGGCTAGTCAGACTAGACAAAGAGTGAAGGCTAAGCAGGCCATTCCCCTCCAAGCAATTTTCAACTGTTTTTATATCATGTCCAGAAGCAAAATTCTGGTTTTGCTTTTGGCTTGTAATAGTTTAGTGCATTTGAAAGTGAGATCATTTAAAGTATCCTTCATGATTCTAGGCTTAATTGGAGGCAGATGATACAGATTATAGCACTCATTGTTAAACAAGTTTATTCCTCAAGAATTCACATTGAATAAAAGTATTCTGAATACATTACATTTCACAGAGCACTAGGAGACAGATAAATTCCCATATAAAACTACCAGATGAAGGCCAATTTTTTGGTACGTGAAAGTATCCAAAAAAGTTTTCTTAAGTCAAACAAGTAAGAAAACATCACCTTTTTGTTAACATGGTTTGCATTTAACTGTGAGCTTGCACTCACTGTGAGCACACCAGTGGAGAGCACCATTTCAACCCACTGCCAAAACAACGTCAACATTTCTGATTTCTCTTATGATAAAGCACCTGAGAAAACCCTATGAATGCAGTGAGGGAATGGATTCAGCCTTTACTATGTCTTTAGCTGCAAACACCGGTGTCACTAAGTCTGATCCTTGCACCTAGAAAGTAATATTGTTCATGAAATACTCTAGGTTAGTAGCCATGGAAATAAAACTCTTGTTCCCACCATGGATTATAAACTATAGACACACGGTCTAGTCTGCAGCTACGGGGGCTGGCTCCCACTGTCCCTAACATGTGCCCCATCCAGTTCCACCAGCCCTTCTGCAAGGAAAGCCACCAGAGACACCTGCTCCCCAGAAACTGGAGACAGGTCACCAGTTCCTTTTGGATAAACTATAGAGAATTGCTATCAAATCCTCATCACTTTTATTCTGATTCACCTTTGTGGTATGATCTAGGGAGTAAAAAGCTTCACAGCTCGCTGCTTCATTCACAGATAATTTTTATTCCTGATCTTAACTTTAAAAGATTTGGAAGCAAGGCAGAACAGGTGAATTTTTAAGTGTCAATTATTTTCCTCAAAATAAAATTAGAAGCACCCCAGCTTTTCAGTAGAACACTATATTAATATTCAATGCATAAGTCATTATTAATATACCGTAAAGAGTATCAAATGAACTAATGATGGCTGGCTGCTTATTTTAAAATTATTCACATTTTTTATGTTTACTCTCAACTTGGCCATTACGCCCTTTATATAGGACATGTGCTTAAAGAGCCGCAGAATTCAACCCATAATAGAAGCACACAAAAAAATCCCGGGAAAAATAGTTCAGATGGTAACAATTAGCTTGCAATATTCCCTACTATTTCACCCTTTGCTTTAAATGCATGTGTCAGACTGGACATTCTCCATTCCTCTAGCATCCACTAATTGATAGAAATACTGGCTTGCATACTTTCAGAGTCTGAGTGCTCAGACTCCAGAGCACTCCTTTCTCTGGAGATGAAAGAACTGAAAATCAAATGTGAATCTTCCAAATAAGAATGCAGTGTATTATCATTCAGTTATTAGGAAAGAAAAGTACTCCTCTGAATGCCCAACATCAAGGTCTAATTCCTAGACCTACCACAGTAATGAAAGTAATGAAAGACCTACCTGAGTAATGAAAATCACTGACAAAATCACTTAATCTCCCCATGCCTCAGCATCCAAAGTCACACAAATAAGTCTCAAAGCTAGAGGGAACTCAAGTCAAACTATGCCACATGCTATAAAAAAAAAGTAACAAATTTGCCATCAAACGTGGAGCCTGATTTCCCGAGCCTGTGGCAGGAGCTTTGGGCAAGTGGTATATGCTGAAAATCAAGCCTCTGCTTCAGGTTGTAAAAACACACAGAGGAGACAGACTTTGGGAATGGTGACGTGAAGGTTTTGTGCTAAGTCTCTGGTAGTGTGCCCCAACAACTAGCCGACAAGGTGTCTTTTCTGGTCTGTCACTAATTGTTTAGAGAGGGATATGTGTGGCCTTGGTTTGCTCAACACATCTCACTCAGAGTTCATGCGGACAGAGTTCACGTGGACACTTCTACCTCCACTGCGAATCTCTGTATGTCCAGTTTTTTGATAACCACCATTTTGGGAGAGGAAGCTCTTGACTGAGCCTTTCAGAGATATCAGTGTCACTCTCAGCCTGTTCAGAGCCCGTGGGAATGTCTAATGAGGTAAACGTTTTGTCACACGTTGCAGACTGAAAGTACCCATGTTTGTAGAGCAATAGGACAACTGGGACCTCTGATGAGCCTTATGTTAGAAACCAAAAATTGATTGTGGGGCTTTTGAAGCACTAACAACCTCTGTCAACAACTCCTGAAATAACATACAGCATGTGAGAGTTGTTTAAAAACCTCCAAACCAACAATGCATTTTATTAGGCTGAACCAGTGCACAGCTTCTTTTATATTCAATTTGTGGTGGTAAGAGGCTTAGTAACATGTTGTCTACAGTCAGAACCCAGAATACATCTGCCATTTTCTCACAAGTCCTTTTCTGGAAACGAAATCACCACGTGGGATATTATGTATGGAAGCAAAAGGATCTATAATGTATTATGTATGTAATTTTTGTGTATAAGCATATGTATGAAATATTCACTTCACATTTCTGTTGCCTGAGGGCTGGCAATATGAGAGACACAATTCAAGGGGAAAAAATTGACTAAAAATAGGTCTATGCTGTAAGTATTTTGGTTGATGATTGGTGTTTTGTTTTTTTTTTTTTTTCATCTTAAATAGCACATTGGACTCCCAGAGGACCACCAAGCCCTGACTTTTCTTAGCAGTTTGAATCTCATTTTTCAGTCAGTTATTACACAAACAGAATGTCTGGCAGCCTGCACAGAAACAAACAGTTAATGCTTCCCCTCCAGTCTTAATTCACCCCATTGTGTTTGGGATGGCAGGGATGGAAATTATCACACAGTGGAGTGCTGCAAAGTGCAATCTTTCTAGACACAATGGGGCTGAGTTAAAGGACACCGAGCACTTAACTCTGAATTTCCTTCCTTTCATCCAAACACTGTTACTTTAACAGCATGTTTTTGAGGGTTGGTTCTTCTGGTTATATTTGACCATGCAAAAAATTTAGATGCTTGTTCGATGCACAGAAGAATTGTTACATGCCTTCATTTCCAGGCCAAGATGGGTTTCTAGATGGAAAAAAAATTGTATAACCCCCGTCCCCCCAAAAAGATAAACATAAAAAAAGAAGAAAAAGGAAGCTGCATGTAGAAACCTTGCCGTTTGAATGCCTGATTGGCCCCAAAGTGATTTGGCCAGAAAAAAAGAAATGGAGTGGTTCTAGATTTATGTTCCTGTAGAACATAGTTCACAGTAATGAAAACTGATTTTACATATTAGTAGCTTGCAACAATTTTCTTTTCTGTGTTCTTTCCTTAACCCTCAGCACAGACTTGTAGATGCTATGAAGACTGATGTTATCAGCCCTCCCATGATGGGCAGGTAACATTTTCTTTCTCAGTGACTGTCAGATTACAGTGAAACCAGCTTTTCTGTTAACAACACAGGCATGTATATATGCAGTAAGCTCCCATACAGAATGCTCTCTCAGAGCAGGCCAAATCATTCCTTGCTTCCATATCTGTCCTTTAAGGTTGGGACAGATGGCCTCAGGATGGATAACTATGAATAAATAATAGAATGTATGGAAATACCTCTTATGTTGACATGGAAATATGCAACACTCATGTTAAAACAGCAATAACCCATAGCAAATTATTTTCTTATGCATATTTTCTGTATCATGTAGTCCAAACCATGCCCTGTCCCAATGCAAATAACCACAGGAATAGGTTGTCATCTAGGTACCACTGGGGTGGCAGAGAAATATCCTCCAGTCTAGTTCAAGCACTTCCTCCTCTGGTGGACAGATTTTGTTTTCTGCAGAAAGTTTGTGCCATCTCCATGCAGGAAACTGCACACAAAACTCCCAGTCTTCTCCTGGTTCCCCTCAAGGTGTGCACCTATGCAGTTTCTTAACTTATAGTTGCCTCTTAGGTATATAATTCTGCCCTATGTAATGGTGGATGGCTTGAAGGAATGCCTGTACTAATTATTAATTACATAATAAATGTCAATTCAGTAATATAACACAAACACTGATTTATGTTATGAATTGACATCTGCATTTCAGAAATTGCTTCATTTTAACAGCTTATAATTGCTAAATTTCTGAAACAGTGCAAAAAATGCTGGACTGGATTCAAATATGTTGGCATGCACACAAGTTCTGAAAATAGCAAAAAAACCCAGAGCAAATATTTGAATTGGTATTTGCAGCACTGTAGTATTATCGGCCTGCACAAATGCTATAATTGTCATCTGTAAAAAGACCAAAGCAAAGTGCTCTGGAAAGAGAAAATACATCTCATGTCATGGCCTCATCCATCAGTCATTGCATTCACATGTAGTCTTTACTTGACGGAAGTCAATAGTGTTAGTTATTGAACAGGGTTGACAAGGCTGAATGGAAATTATATAAAATGAAAACCTTTTAATGGGAATTTTTTAGTCTCAGGGCCTGATCCCATCAGTATTTTCTATAGGATGTGGTGTTTACTCCTGTGAGCATCTGACTTTGTGCTCATTATGCCCTCTTAGAAGTGCTGGCAACATGACTGTGCTTAACAAACAGCAAACATGACTGAACAGCAAAAGGCAGACTTAATGGATCTGCCTATGGCACACTTGCAGCATAGCCCTGTGCAGTTATTCCTCACTGCTCAGAACCATTTCAAGCCGAGCAGTGTGTTTGCTTTCCTAATGGTGATGCCAGTAGGATCTTAAAGACTTACCTGGAGATATGCCTGGCATATTTCCTACTGGGTCAGTGTGCCCGCTGCAGAGCATGACACTCATGAGGCAGTGGCACTGCACTGTCCCACCCAAAGTTCTTCCTAGATGTCCATCAAAGTGGCACCACACAAAGGATTTAGGTCTGGTTGGAAGTTTTACTTTTCAAGTAATTTATCATAATTGTTAAAAAGAAACACTTTAGTATCAAAGTGGAAACCACCTGCTGTTCAGAGTTTCTTTTGGTAACATTTCAGAGGGTGAGAGTCTCAGGGACACAAATCCAGCAGCTGAAGCCTTTCCCACAGATGCTCTCCCACATTCACCTTTCCCTGCAGCGTAGCTCACCATCCCCAACTCACGCTGCTGTCCCTGTGGTCTGCTTTAATAGCAGCTCAGAGTTAAATATAACCTCTCTCCTTTTCTTGGAGGTGTGTTTCTAACCTGGACCATGTTAATGATTCAGATTACAAGACAGTCCCTCTGCCAGATGACAGGCATGGACGAGTAGGAGGTGAAAGCTGATTTGGGAGCAGAAAGGAGCAGGCAGGATTGGTCAGGCATTGTCATTGCAGAGTGATGCTATCATGGTTTCTTTAAAGACTTCACAACAGGATGCAGCAATTGGAATATGCTAAGAAATGTTTAACTCATTGGGCTTTTAAAATCTCATCCTCTCTTCCCTCTATCCTTCTGGTGTAAGAACATTCCTCTATGTCATAAACAGAGGAGGAGAAGGAAGCTCTGAGAAGATGTAACTCCACTGATCTTGGTGTTTCGTCCTCCCAAGATCCTTTTGCCTTGGTGGATACAGCAGCTCCCCCAGTGAGTTGCAGCACTCAGCACCCAGGTCAGGTTCATAGGAGCTTTTCTCCCTGCTGTTTTGTTGGCTCAGCAGCCTTCACACACTAGCCTCTTAGGACCACAAACAATTTGATGAAAAATGATAAAAATATCATTGAACATGGGGAGAAACACTATGGAAGTTTTCCTCAGAAGGGACTCACTTCTTGAGAGATGTATTTTAAGAGCATCCACAGGAGTATTTTTTGAAAGCCATATGGTACTTATTCACATGCATGTGACAGAACTCATATATGAGGAGTGATATAGAACACAAACGTAGGTGTTGCACATTTCATATATGCATATGTTCATCACCTATTCCCGAGTTCTGTTTCTGAAATATTTCATTACACAGATGCCATTTTCAGGTTCAGTATTTGGTTACCTTTGTCTTACCATCATAAACCAGCACAAACTCACCTGCTTTCATCTCATTTGCACTTTCTTTCCTTTCCCTACTCAGCACAACTCACAAAATCCAGCAAGCTGCAGTTTATCTGCAAGTTGAAAACATATACTTTTCTTAATTTGCCAAAAAGCTGACCCTCTTCCTGCAAAGACTAAAGCAGAGTCTGATTCCTTTATATGATATAACTGAGAATTATTGAAACTCCAAATATATTTAAAGCAAGCTCAGGGGAAAGAAATCTATCAGCCCCTGCCTCCTGCTCCTCTGCCATGCCTCTGATACTGTGGTTTGTCTCTGGTGTCTCAAACCCACGAACCAAACAAGCCAGGCACTGTGAGAGCTGGCTCTTCAGGCAGGAGGAAACGAGCAACATGTGTTGAATAACCAAAGTGAAGATCTCTGGCCATAGACCCACACCCAGCTGGACCTGCACAGCACGACCTCAGCCATGCAGGCAGCCCATGATGCTTGGCCAGGGCAGAGGCTCTGCACTCCCCTGCTGCTGCTCTCAAAGGAAAAGGCATTCAAAGGACTCACATTAGAAAAATTATTGACAGGAAGAACAAAGTGCTTGAGCCAATTATCTCGTAGTTGCTCAGAATACAACTAAGAAAATGGTAGGCAATCAGACACAGTAAGGAGGCGACTGCCATGAGAGGACCCTTTTTTCCTTAATTTACAATGTCCTCAGGTATAGCTATTTTAGATCACATTTACACTGTAATTGTTACCATTTAGTTATGGATTTCAGCTTTTAAATTATCAATCCTCAGAAAAACTTAATGAGGTACACAAGGACATAAACTCTGTGCTTCCCCACTGGTAAAGCAAAGAAGCAGATGGTAGACAAATCAATGGCTTGCTATTCTGACTTTTTTTTTCTCTCTCTGTTATCTTACGAAAGCCACTGTTGCCTTTGAAAGGCCTGGGCACTTTCAAGTCTATCATATGCATTCAGAAACACCCACTTGCTATCATACATCATGTTTTTAGTCAGTGCCCCACAGCCCTGTAACAAACATGAGCAGCTCTGGAATTATACTACTTAGCACATGAGGGCAGGGCCCTGTCTTCCCAGGTCAGTTCTTAAATTTACATAAAAATGTGAAGAAAATTTAATCTTCCATGGCAGTTACATATAGTACTTTGCAAGACCTTGTTCTACCTCTGGTTAAAGGCACAGTACTCTCAACTCCATGGAAAACACTTATCATCTATTTGAATACTACATCAGACAGACAGAAAGACAACAGAATTTAGTCTATCATAAATACAAAATAATGGCACTGTATAAGCACAGTGGCTAAAATAAATAATGGAATTTTACAGCTAAAAGATTATTAACTCTGAACTGATAATACTGGTAAATTATACAATGACATCCTCTGTTCCCTATAGAGCAAACACAAATAGTTTTTGTCTGGTGAACAACAGTGCAAGAAAGTTTAAACGTAGTGAGCAACTGTGAAATATGGTAAGGAAAACACCACTTAAAATTGGAAAGAAAGAAGTGGTTGGAACAACTTGTCATAAAAAAAATAAAATAGGAGCAGTTCTCTGGGAAAAAAAAAATAGATCCAAAAAAATAGAACCAAATAGATCAATTTTTTAAGCAATTTTAAACTTTCTTCCTTTTTCCAGTCAAGAATAATACCCAAGAACAATACTAAAATAAGTATTACTCATTTTTTTTCTTCTGTGTATTTAGAATTTTATAGTATGCTTCATAGATCAGTTAAACCAGCATTACTCATGTACAGAATGGCTCTGGATGGCAAGAGGACTCCATCACAAATCTGTTACTGTGATGTTCATTTAATTCCAGTAGGAAAGGCAAGAAGAAAAGCCTGGCTGGCAGATTTATTGATTACATTTCACCAGTGACCAGCAAGAAGCAGGCACTCTGGAAATCCCCAAAGGTGATCATTAGTACTGAGTAACTGTCACTAAACATTAGCACCATCAGCAGACTGGAACGAAAAGAGTGATGCTTTAAATCTGAGGTCCAAAAGGGACTGCCTGTAGTCCAAAGAAAAGTGGAACATCTTACATCATGGCACATGTATTTCAGATAACTAAAATGCTTTATATATATAGACACACACAAACACACACACACACACATATTCGTGCACATATAGACAGACTTACAAAATTGGTCTAGCACAGCCAGGCAAATTGGGCAGGTCTACCTACCATAAAACATAAAATTAATGTGTCAAGCTAATTTCGCGGTCCACTTGCCTGGAGCTGATTAAGACCAAATGAAAACTTGGTCCTAATCAGACTGAGTGCTTTGCAGGTAATACAGAAATCCGTAGGATATGCTTATTACTGTAAAAGCACGTGCATATTATCTGCAAAAGCAGTGTAAGAACAGGTTTACCAGAGTAGTTTGCATTTTCACACTTTCTAATGTATTGCTAGCCTGCCTATTTCTGGTGGATTTTTATTTGAAAGGCTCATGTTTCCATGGCACACAGGAACCAGACATCAAATGTGATTTGTTTTTTTATTTTCCACACTTGAATCTGATCTTCTGATCCTTGGCTTGGTGGAAGGAGCACTTTCTGTATCTGAGGCGATGAATTTAGATGTTTTGGGAAGAGAAAGTATATGAAGAGTTTTGCTACTTCCTATTAGCTCCTTCCTATCTCCCCGTTATTTTTAATCATATCCTGTGATTCCCACATATGTGCCTTTGTCCCATGGGAAACAACAGGAACAATAATAACCTTTGTACTGCTAGCAGACAGTTGCTTCTGATATAGACACTTTTTTGTACTCGAAGCATTGTCTCAGTCAGGAAAAAGACTGTTTGAATTCCATCCTCTTGGTCAGTCTATAGTCCTTGCAAGTACTCACTGCAGACACAGTATCTCAACAAAGAAAGACATTTCTTGCAGTGACCTAGTACCATCCCCTTTCATCAAGGGGCAGCACTGACAAAAGCACGATACTGTAAAAGGTCCTTCCTCTCCCAGTGGTACCTGATAGTCACAGCAGAAAACAGAAGATGTAGGAATGGGCTCTGGGAAGGCACATTCATCAAATGCATCTTGTAACTGTGAACCTTCTCCTGCCTTGTGATTCTGTGTGAACAGGAATAGAGCCACTACATTATCCTACAGAGAGGCTCGTCCACATATGTAACCCAAACAGTGAGCATTAAGGACCAGAATTTCATGAACTTGAGAAACTGATATCTTATGAAACATGACTTGGCATGTAGATTAAATCTTGATGTTAGATGTGTAGTTTATAAATAGATATCTGTGAGCTCCCTCACAGCATTCCATTGGTATTGTGGATGGTTCTCCAGTACACGGAAAGAAACCTGGCAATGTGGTTTCCTCACGCAGCACATGACACTGGGCATCACAGATTCATATTTCCAGCTCTTGACTGAGATCATGGGAGTCACCTCAGAGCTCTCTGCTTCCTTTGCCCTATTTTCATCAAAATACTCAAACTGTATGGGTACTTTATATATCTTACAAGGCTGTGTTAGAAAATAATTCCTTAAAACCAAAATAATAATGAAGACAAGTATAGGTTTCACTAAAATACAGTGATTTGTATGGAGGATGGATACAGCTCTGCAAGGTCCAGCTCACTCGTGTTGGGCTGGTTTATGTTCGATTTTTCAGTTCCAGTTTGTAGTTCTGCATAAGGGGCAGGTTTAAAAAAATGCCCACTTCTCTGCCAGAGCCTGTATTTTCATCTTTAGAATCTATTAATTTTGTATCTTTTGCAACGATTTAAGGTTTCAAAGAAGGCCAGTGGCCAAACCAAAAAAAGATATCTTCTGTTTTGATGTGCACCTAAAAGCATCACCTTTCAGCATTCAAGTGAGCTTCTTAAACTATTTGTTCTGAATAACGAGCTCATGCTTGTAATTGCTGTTGCCTTGAATAAAAAAAGTAACTTTGCAATACTTTGCGAAGTCTTATCCCTGTATTTCCATATTGTACTAAGATATTGGCAATTATTATTTAAATAAAAAGGGAAAACCAAAATAATTTACATCATTCATCACAGGTCTCTTGCATGAATAAACTACAAGATACCATGGCAAACCAATTGTGGCGAAAGGAACAATTCACATCAAACACTGTGTTTGTGTGTTTAATCTTTTTAATATTTTCTGACCTCATATCAAAACAACAGATTGTGAACTTTAAGTAATACAGATCTGTTTATCCCAAAGTCCCACAGGGGACCTCTAATCTAATCGCTTAAACTCAGGACACAGTCATGTGAATAATGAGAACAAACATAACTCAGCACAAATTTCCCAAGCTCTTTGCCATTCAACTTGGTTTGTGTAGACAGTAACATCTAATTACAAGCATCATCTCCTAAGGATGTATAGATGACACTCTATGGAAGAAGACATGCTTGATGATTGTAGCGGCTAATACTGCAGTAGTTGTGCTTAAGGATTTGTCAGTAGATGCCACGAGATCTTTGGTTTCTTTAGGAAAAAAAATTAAGCAGTCTGTCTGCTTTTCCGTTTTGGAAAAAATATTTTCTCCTCATTGTCAGTCTCAGCTAACAGGGCAAGGAGTGACTGTCCAGGAGGAACCTGTTGCTTTCTTGCTTTTGGAAGCAGTGCCTGCTCCAGAGCAGGAAGGCATGTGATGAGGGAGAAACAGTGAATGTACTTATCTTCAAAAAGACAAAAAGCAAGTATTGAGTCTAAATTCACCATGGGAAACACATTTCCCATTTGTGAGGAACAACAATACAATGAATATGCATGTAAATCTGAATTCTTGTATTTCACTTCAGGGCTTCCAGAAAAGTAAGCGATGCAAAAGCCTCCACAACAGTGGCCTCTCCATCCTGCAGAAAGTCTGTCTGCCAAAGCAGGCTTGTTCTACTGCATAAGTAGAAGCTACATCCATCTACTCTCTGCAAGTGCGTCATTCTCTAGGAAACCGATCTGAGAAGATAAAACTTCTGCAAGACTCTTGGCTGTATTTCCTAAGGCATAGAAAACATGCCTGTCCTCCTGCTGAACAATCACTTGGTATCTTCTAACATTTACATATCCACTCTTATTCTTTCCCACAGTTAAATCCTCTCTTATAATCCCCTGCTTCAGGGTCACAGCTCTGTAGAGACTGGTATTAAAGGGATTCAAATAGGCAAATTGAAAGGAAAATAGACCTCAGAGTTAATTTTGATAGGTGCAGATCACATCCATGGCCAGACTATGTTTCAGAGGATTCCTGAGTGAACTACAATAAATGGAGACCTACAAGTAAGATAATCGAGTCCTGTTTCACAGATGGAGGACTGGAGCACTCTAAGGGATAACTGCTGAAAAAAGACTTACTCAAAATCATAAAAGAACTCCTAAGCACATAAAAATTTGAATTCAAATCATTAATATTCATGGTAAAAGATTTTGGTCTAGAGCTTTGGTGGATTTCCAGAGGTAGATGAAAATCTGATGTTTCTTCCTCAATGGGGAAAAAAAAAGAGAATTGATATAACTTGTGAAATCTTAGTAATAGGCACAGAATCAGTTATTGTATAAAGATTCACAGTATTACCAGCTGTTAAAAAATTACTGTCTCTTTTCGATCTAACACCTTTACTGTTTCTGCATGTATATGTGTGTTAAACACACATTATAAATGTTATAATCCATTCTCACCCCCCTGCTCTATTTTCCTTTCTCTCATATGAGCTAAGTGTCCTAAGTTTAATTTTCCCTCTTACAAATTGGCTGCCCTTTCATGTCAGGAAAGAAAACGCCCACTCAGCACAGCTTGAAAGGAACCTATCTGCTGTTGGGAGGAAAAAGTCGAGGTGCTGCTGTAAGTAACTAAATTAAATACAACTAGAGCTTCAAGCAGCTGGCAGGTTTGATTTGGATGTAGGATGCTGTGAGATGGTGATAAGTGAGCACTCAGGACCAAAGGGAATTAAAAGGCTGTACTTTGGTTTAATGGAGTCACTCTCGTTCTGTGGCGTATCCATTAAGGACACCATACTGGCACGTGGCGGTGCTGCACCACTTAAACTGCAAAAGGCCACCTTCAAATAAGGCTGAGCTGTGGGCTCTGGAGGATACAAGTGCAAGGCTTTTGAAAGGGGGAGAGGGAGGTCCTTGATATGCTGCCCTTAGACTTCTCAGAGCCTTGTGAAGAAAGGGACAGCTTCCTGCCAGAACAGAGGTTCAGATCCTGCTCTGGATCTGGATGTAGCAAACATCTGCCAAACAGTCCAAGATGTGGTTGAGAAAGATTTTTTTTAAAAAATCGCATTACCCTGAATGAGAAATTTTTGTGTCTCTATGAAAGAATTCCTTAAACCTTGCAATGAAAAGAGTTACAGAAAAGTGTTTCTTCTCCTGTCTTTTCAGTTCATTTAATAGTGCATTAGACGGCAGTTTGTCTACAGTCAGTATTCCCTTGCTCCCTCCTGGTATTAGTATTTCTTTTGTTCAAGTAAGCCCTTCCCTGAGGAACAATGAAGACGGGAAAACATTTTTAAAGATTATGATTCAACTGTAAAACCTTATTATTTGTCAGTGTCACCAACAGGCAGGTGTAATGTCTGAAAGTGTCTTTCAACTCTGCTTTCTAAAAGGACTACAAATGTCAACGAAACTTGTATTTCACAATTGGTACAATAGATTTGACACTTGTATGCCTCTGGTAACATGGGGAACTTTTCTTACATTTGCAAAATACTATGAAACTTCCTGAAGGAAGATGTTGCACCACTGTGAGTGGGTGCTGTAATCTGCTATGTTTCAAACCAGCTACCCAGCAAGAGATCTCTGCAGACAGAACAGGTTAAATTTTCAATTTTAAGGCTTCCTATTACTTTTCTTTTAAAAATATGAAATTTTCCTCTCTTTGGGTAACTTAAATCGTGAGTGCTGGAGCACAGAAATATCATCCACTAGATGCTGACTGTTTATTACCATAAGCAATCCCCTTGAATGTCACAATTTTTTCCTACTAGTATTAGAAGACTAAACATTAGAGTAATTATCATGACAATGAGTTTGACAATCCCCATTTCTAATAAGCAATCCTTAGTCATTTTCACAATTCAAAGCTAATCTTTAATATATGTTCTTTTGTATATATATGCCAGTCTAACTTATGTGGTAAACCAGCTCAAGAACATGTAAATATGTTTGTTTCCTCATGCACAGAGATGCATATTTATGAATAATCTTCTGTAAAATGTGTGCTGAGGAAAAAGGGAAAATTGTTTTGAATAAGATTTATTAGTTCTATACAGAACAAAAAATGTGTTAAGGGTAAATGACATATAACTTGAATTATTATTGATTTCAAAAGGAAAAGCATCAAGTCACATGAGACTGTATATACAGTACAGGCAAAGATAAGAGAGATTCACAATAGAGAAAGGCAAAGCAAGAAAATATCCCTCCAAAGATGATGACTCTCCAACAAAATTCAGTTCTTTTCTTCACTTAATTTATTTTATCAGATTGTTCTTCATTTGTCCTCTCTTGGAGGTGAGGTCATTACTACTCTCTGCATTACAACAGCAGCCAGAAACCCCAACTGTGATCAAGATCTCATTATGTCAAAAATCATTGTGGAAAGAGATGCTTTCATCAGAAATGGTTTTGAAAATGTCAACTGTGTGAGTAGGAATCAAATGTCGTAGCTGGTATACTTGCCTGTGTCAACAGTGCAAACAAATAGGCTGCATTTATGCAATTAGAGATTGTAATTACACAACGAAAGCTATGATTTCAGCCAAACTTTTGCTTGCTTTAAATTGCTAGGATTATGCTCACTACTGTACTATAATTGGTAAAGATAGGAGAGAAAAGTAATGGGAAGGTGTGATAGTTATCACTTTGGATGCAATTATTTTAGTCTGTAACAAAGATAGTTTGTTGTGTATCAGTATAGATTTTGGGTTTTTTGTAAGTCAAAGGCTCTTTAAAAGCTGTGTTAACAACATGCACTGCATAGGAGAAATCTGTAGGAAGGTTTAATTGAGTTTCTAGTCATCAGTTCTAGAAAAAGGTTGTGTTAGATAGTTTGAAAATCTTGGCATTAAGAGTGAAGGTAATGAAAAACAACTTTCAGAACTGATATAGCAAAGGACATTTTCTAGAAGATTGGATCTGAAATAGATCTGAATGTTGAGCTGCCTTTAGGTATCCAATCTGACCTCTGTATTGCTCTGCAGGGCTCTCACAGTGAATTTTTAGTGGATTTAGCTGTACTTTAAACTGTTCACTCCACGTTTCTCCCAGGGGTTACCACACTTTGTCACAGCAGAAAGCAGATGGTGCTGGTATCTTCACCATTCCAACTCACAAGACAGTATCTCAGCTAAGTCTAAGATAGGGTGTCTGCTGGAAGGGCAGTCTGTGATGACAGCAGCTGGACAAACATGGGCAACACAACACTATGACCATCTGCTACCAAGTCCTGTTTTCACAACCAAATGAAGGTCCTTGAATCGAAGACTATAGGGAGTGGGTCCTCAGAAGAATATAGTAATATTTTCTGGTGTCTAGGGGTATGGCTTTTGAAGGGAAACATTTCCCACAGTAATCATGCAGTGATGCATTCACCTCCTTTACCCTGGAGGAGTCTATCCATTCAGTGCTTTTAAAAGCTGCCCTCTTCTCTCAGGATCTGCCCTGTGATGCTCAAGTTCGACATTTCTCTTTTCACAGTAACACTGAAAGGATCCTGAGAGAGCTACTGTAGACTGTCTTTAGGTTCATAATGGCTGTTCAGTTTAATCTGGCAAGGCATTTTAGTGATGTAATTACAGACACAGTAGTTAACCTGTGTAACAACCCTTAGGAATGTACTTATTCCACAATATAATTGCTTTGTTTGGTTACTTTTATTTAGCTTACGAGGTATGAACCCTGGCTTATTCTGCAAGAATCTCTGGAATTATTTCATTTTTTTTAAAGCCAAATACTGTCCCTCTATAGTCTTACATGACAATCAGCAGAATTCCTTCCCCATGCATTTTCTCAGAGTTCCCACAGCAACACAGATGTGCAGGGAAGGATGATGAACAAACAGAATTAATATAGTGAAGAAAGTAAAACTCAGTTAATAAAGCAATGTGTGACTGATAAGTTCACTGTAAAACAAGCTAAAGAAATAGAACTGCAATTTTCCAAAGAGACATCAGCAAATACAATGCCTTCCTTACACTGGATTAAATGTGATCCCAGAAAAAGCAAGCAAATATAGTTAGAGTTGAAGTAGCAATTCTCTTTCTGGCAGCATTTCTCCTCATTTCTGCAGAATTATTCACCTTTCTTTTTGGATAGTGCAAATGTTCCTCTGAATCTTCTTTTTAGCTGAGTTCTAAATATGCTTGTAGAAGAATAATAGATTTTTTTCCACAACATCCAAATATAGTAACTGTGCAAATCCAACTGAACTGACAGATACCAGTTCTCTTTCCTGTACATTATTGTCATATGCAATTATACATCAGATGAAAACAGATGCTGACTTTTGGCTAAGTACCGAAAAAACTTGTAAGCATTTTTTTTTTTTTTTGTGGTATTGAGCAGACATTCAGCTACTACAAGTAGCTTTTATAATACATAGCAATATATAGCAGATTTATTTCATTTGGTCATGCTGGAACTGTTTTCACTTCCTCCTCTTGCTAGGGTTTTCTGGTGGCATCTTTAAAGCCCAATTATTATCTGTCATTACTGACTGCAAGGAATAGCCGCACGTTTTCTCACTGTGGAAATAATCAGCAGTGACGGTGTGGTATCAAGCTGCTATCTTTTTAATGAGCTGAGAAACACAGCCATTAATTTATTGTAGCTTCTCATATTGCAATAAAATACATCCATTTTTGTTTTAGTAAAGTCAAAACCACAGAAATGACTCCAGTTGTAAAACATACTAATAAGCATTTGATTGAATTAACATTACCTGTCATTTCAATGCTCTTGAACTATAGATCCTGAGGTCCAGCAGTTTTCTAATTATTAAATTCTTTAGAAAATATAAAATAATAACATTCCAATCAGAGAATTAACTGTCAGTTTCCTGTCAGTTTACCAGTAATAAAATATCCAGAAATGCCTAAGTAGAAAAGAATACAAAGGCTAAAACTTGTAAAAGTTTAGAGATGTCCAAGTTTTACAATTCCTTAAGTGCAATTTATAAGGTATTTTGGTGTCTAAAGGTACACACCATATCATTTTCAGATATGCTCATTTAATTCAATGTGCACCGAGCACGCAGTTTTGTACACATCTTTGTACCATCTGTGTCTGTAGTCCCCTATATTTAGTACCCTAACCGCATTTTGTTTTGAAATGCAAGCCCTAACGCATTGTTTTCATCCTTTTTCCTTTCTCTTTGCTTCCACTGCTGTTTTATACTTTCACACAACTCACACCAGTCTTCTGCATGGTCCTGTAGGCATGGCTTCAACTGCCCGGATGTGTCCTACCGGCAAAACAGGCAACATAATGCCCACCTGGAAGGCTGCAGCTCAGCTTGCATAGGAAATGGCACGCTGTCACCAGGACACTGCCAGTTTTACATATGTCCATTAGCAGGCACACAGATGTTGAGAGCATTTTCTCAGCAGAAACAAAATACTTGGAGGTCAAGTGCAAGCGAAGGGCCCTGACCCACGTGCACTGCAGCAAGCAGTCACGGTAGTGAAGATGATCCTTCCTTCCAAGCCTTTGCTCCTGCTGGTTCCCAGCGTGACAATGGGAAGGAAAATGCACAGCTCAGAGGAGTCTAAATTTGAACAGCTGAGCTCAAATGAGAGCTTTTTACCTCCTCAGGACTGTTTTATAAAAGTAACCATTTGTCTTTTTCCATCCAAGACATGCAAACTAGCAATAGAAAACACCAAAAAATATTTCAAATTAAAACCAATGCTTAACTAATGGTAAAATTTTGCCCAGTGTTTTTTCACTCTGAGACAATTGCTATTTCATCTGAAACTTATGAAGCCCCAAGGAGAAAAGTACACAGAAATACTGACATAGTAGCATTATTCTCAAGTTACTGACCTTATTATGTTAACCCTAGTAAGAATGCTACTTAATATTTCAAGATGCTTCTGCTCATTCCTGATTATGGTCCATCTTTTTTTTTTTTAATATACATATTGGCTGTAAATAAAATGGAAAATGTTTGATATCTGAAGTCCATATATACTTAATCCAATCAAATAAAAAATACTTGCTTTAGCAGTCTAATAACCTCTTATAGAAACATGCTGCATTTCATTTACATGATGATGAGATGGGAAAATGGATTAAGCAGTGGCTGATCACCTTGGGATACACAGGAAACAGTGGAGCCCTGTGGCACCCTGAACCCTTTAGGTGCATGGGAACTCTCCCAGTCCCTCTGTTGTCTGTGTGGGTGATTCTCTTCAATAGCACACTGCTACCCTGATAGTTTTCACTTTGTAAAAGTCCATATAGCCCTTGGCAGACTGCACTAATCTTTCTCCCAGAAAGGGTTTTACTCCCACCTATGATCCAAGACAGCTAGACTGGTTTTTACTCTCTCAGACACTGTGGCCATATAGCCCTGGTGGGCCAGAAGAGGATGATGTAATCCTCTGAAAACATCTGTATTGTCCTCTATACAGTGCCCTGTATGCCAATGTCATTACTGATTCCAAATCAGTCTTTTTCCTCCAGGATAGCAGGAATCCCATTGCTACACATTCACAGAGGAAGGGGAAGTTGCCTTGAGTTGGCCATGTTTTTTGTTCTATTGGCATCCAAGTTGGAGACGTGTCACTCTATACCTGAAAACTCCTGCATAGCCTTTCTTGCCTATCTTTTTAGACCCCTTTACTACTTGAAAGCTCATTTTGCTCAAATAGATGAGTCCAAAAGACCTGGCAAAAAAATTTCTGCTGCTCTGAGGAGCATAAGTACTTCCATGCTTGAGAGGCAAAAAAGTAACTGATGTGTGAGGTGACATTCAAAGCACGATCATTGCACTGCTGCCTCTGCAGAACAGAATTATTATTTTCTACTGCTGTTCTCTGCGTGTGAGTTGAGGCCGCAAGCCAGGCTGGTGTCTGCAGCACACAAACAGAAAGAAGCATGAACGTGTTTTCCTGCCTTATGGCTGAATTCTGCAAGGCATAGCACATCTTTTTGGAGGTCATGAGCCTTCCCAGCTAGGTCAGACCAAACACCTTGCGGGTTTGCACCCCCAAGGAGAAAACATATTTTTTTATGATATAAATGTCAAAGAGCTGCAGCCTGTTAAAATGTGTTACTGCCTTCTGGGTAATTTTACTCTGACTTTAATTATGCTCCATCTTCATTTGAAAGCCTGATTAGCGTACAGTTCAGTTGAAGCCACATTGCCTGCCCAGCTGTATGCAGACCCACGTGGGGAGGATTTCAGAGACATGCCAGAGACATAGTGGATACTGAACTACATCAGAGTAGCTCACATGTCTACCAGTCTACTACCCCGAAGAAGAATTAATAGCCTCTTCTGCTCCTTCAGGCCCTGTGATGTCTTGACTAACACAACTTCAATGCTAAAAAGATGCTTTGACTTAAAACTATGCAATTAAGCCATATTTCTCATTTCTGTTCCTTTACGAAAGAGAATGATACCAACAGAACTATACCATTTCATAGAATCATAAAATCATTATGGTTGGAAAAGACCTTTAAGATCATGAAGTCCAATCACTCACCTCCCACCACCAAGCACATCACTGAATTAAACCATATCCCTCAGCATCTCAACTCTGCACTTTTTAAACATTTCCCAGGGATGGTGATTCCATCACCTCTCTGGGCAGCCCTTTCCAATCCTTAATAACCCTTTCAGTAAAAAAGTTCTTCCTAATGTCCAATCTAAACCTCCCTTGGGGCAACTTGAACCCATTTCCTTGTGTTTTATTTCAGACATAATGAAGACTAACACTGGAATTTAAAACTGTGATCCATATGTAATAGTATGCTAAAAAGAAAAATATTCAACAATTTGCCATTCAGGATTTATTTTGCTTATGCCAAGGTAAGGGACATTTTTGTTCATTAATACCAAACAAACATTCATTTCACCTAGTGAAACACTGAAGCAGAACAGAGCTCTGGATCACCTTCAGTCACACCAGCTTCTCACTATTTATGTTCTTAATGTTAAGTGCAGAATATGCCAGGATTACTTAACAAGGATTAGAAGCAGAACACAGTAACATATTTCCACCTCCCTGTGACACAACTTTTTAACTGTACACTAGGACAGGCATAGTGTCCATGCAGGACACTAGTGTCTTCACTCCAGGATGCCTTGGAATCACTTCTACATGTTTGGTAACATGCTTTTACAGCACTGCTCATTCTTCACTGGTTGGCAGCTCCACACAGCAAAGTTTCATTATGTGATGCCTCTTGCATATTTTAGATACTATTTCTGTGACCTCTGAGTTACCCTTAAAGCTAGATTTTTCCCATCTCCATGTGTGCATTTCTTTAAGTGGCTACTACTGACCTGTCTAGAGTCATGGGTGCCCATCTGTGTCCTGTCTGTGATAATCACTCCATAACTGCATGCCTCTATGTGCATCTTTTGTTTTCCTCTCTCAAGTTCTCTGCTATCATACCAAGTTTGCATTTCTCTGCATGACACCACTGTGTTAGAGCCATAAATATCTTAATCTATACAGCATAACTGCTTGTTACAGCTATCTAAAACTATGGCTGCACTACACAAAGATAAACAAAACTAAAACAAATTAGCCACAGCTACCTGGTCAATTAAAAATTTTGCTGTCACAACTAAACCAGGGAAAACAAAGCTGCAGGCAGGTGAGGAGTTCAGAGGGAGTAAAACTTATCAAGCCTCAGTCCTGAGACCTTACAAACTTAGTAGAGAGCCTGTGGACTGTTGCTACATGGATAGTGCCATGAAAATGCAGGGCAAAAGATGATGTGTTCTGTGAAGACTGCAAACAGGGAAATGTCATGAGGAGATCTGATTCTATACAGTTTTGCCACATATACATCTCTGAGTTGGGGGAAAGGCATTTTTTTCTTAAGTTAATTGTGTATTAAAGGTATCTCAGGCCCTTTGAACTATCCTGTCTTCAATTCTCCTTAAAAGAATGGATTCTGAACAGATGTTTGCTTTGAGAAGTTGAAGCACAAGCAGGTTCTGATGAGGTGAGAAGTTTTGTTCTTTGAGTTTATACAGCATGGATTGTTTCATATGTCTTTTAGCAACAGTGGGATGCTTTAGTTTTTCTTAAGCAGCAATATTTTTAAGTACATGCACTATCTAAAAGTGTGAGACACAACTAAGTAGCTGGGTATATGGTCAAGTAAAACACAATAATCTGATGATCAGGTAACTGGCCTGGATGGCCAGGTCTACAGGGTTCCATATAATCCCATGAAGTCTTTTTTGTCTAAGGCTGGCACTGTCTGTGTACTCTGCTATTTACAAAAGATAACTAGAATCTATTAATCTTATGCATAACAACTACAAATTAAATAGCACTGCACAACTTATTACAAGCACAATATAGCAGAATAACAAGGCAAATATCTGTGCACTCTTATATTGCCTGCTTATCTTGGGCCTATCAGTGTAGTCATCTAAGTCCTTACATGAGCATCTGTATGAGCAGCCATGTCCCTATTGAATCATCAATAATGTTTCATTAACAACACCTACTTCCTCAATAACAAAATGCTCTCTTTAGAAGTGAACCGTGATTGGAGAAAAGATGCTTTTTTTTTCCCCCCAATGGTCCATAACCATTTCTAATCTCAACAGCAAGTCCAGAAAACAATCCTGCCATGACCAAACCAAGTGCAAAACATTAACTGCCGAAGTGATCTCCCATGATCTTCTCTAGTGCAGATTTTTGAGAAAACAGGGACCTGTCTGCATCACCTGTGCATCGACATTTTATTTCTCTTTACATTTTACAAATTCTAAAATGAACTCAGAATTTGTGTAGGACATCAGACCTGGCAGTGTTGAGATTCTCCTGTTACCTATGAGTCAGAATGGCACGGAGAAAGCTGGTGCTCCAGCATTACACCCACCAAGGCAAAGCCACTTTACAGGAATGGGAACCCTTGCAGTAAATATCTGCACATGATGGATGATGCGAAGCCTTAGGTCTTTCCATTTCACAGACACCACTGAAATGCCATCAGTCATATAGCAGTTGTCAGTCCTGACATCAATCAAAGCCATATTTAGAAAAAATTAGCAGAAGTGCTTTGCATCCTGATTTATCAGATCGCTCTCTTTCAGTACTCATGATATTGCCACTTTTTAAAATGAATTTTTTAGAAAGAGCAAGTACAAAAGTTCCTGGAAATGAAATTGTGCTGGCTGATGATTATGGAGTAACTTCTAGCAACCCTCTGGAAGAATTAATGGCTGAAACCTATGTCTCTAGGTGGTTAACATAGTAACTAGCAAAAATTTTCAGTTAGATGTAACGTCCGAAACACTCATTCTGACGGGAAAAAAAAGGCTGGATTTCAGTCTTTTTTTTTTTATTGGAAGGAATAAAAACAACCTAAGCAGCTCTTAAATTTTTACGGAGTTCAGAAAAAGAGGACTTTTCATGCCAAACCCAGAACAAAATGGAAGCATTGCATAAGGCAAGTTTTGGCAAACCTCTTTTTCCTACATTCTGCAGACAGGACAAGCAAGGACAGAGAAGACATGAAGATAAGGATTTTGTGCTGACAGCCCATGAAGCCAGACTGCCTCATGCTTCAGGCAGGACAGGCAGTTTCAGATCCTGCCAAGAAGCTGGGCAGCCCCAGGGGAGGGTACATTTTCCTCATTTAAAGAGGTGAAGTTTGTCTTCATATCTAAGCAGCACAGCAACAGCTGTGATGAGGCTCAGCAGGTATCATCTGTCCTAATTTTAATAAGGTGGTTGTGTTCAGAACTAAAACTCCAAACAATGTTAAGCAAGGCAACATTATGGGCTTTCATGTACCTGAACCAGTTGGTGGCACCAGTTTGGTATGTCTCATTCCTTTTACATCTCTCATGATCCTTTGGCTATGAGAAGCAAATCCAGTGTGCAATTCTGATCCTACTTCAAGTCCAGCAGAGTCCAAGTCCTCACAGAAAACTTGCAGCTTTCTACAAAACACTTGAACCTTCCCTTCTTAAGGCACAAGAGCTGGTGCTTTTGACCTGTTTTTCCTTTAATTAATGTTCATTTCAAGGCAGGGTATTGGCCCTTGAAATTCAGAGTATGTTCTTGTACCTCTTCTTCAACAGACACAGTGATTCCCATCACTGAAGATTATCAACAACTTTCAGATAAACAAACCCAACATCTTGATAATGACACTGCAGTGGAGCTGCTTTGAATCAACTCTGCTAACCATTCCTAACAACTTCAAACTGCTCCTGTTGACTGCCTTTTGTGATGGACATGCTGTTTACTTTTTGGTTAAGACAAGCAGTTTCTTTGCCTGTTCTTCGAGCTGATGTTGTATATATGGGTATGCCTCATAGCAGCAACGAAACTCTCCTGCTGAGGTAAGGGCACATGTACAAACTTTGAAGAGCCATCTAAAGCCAGGAAGCCTAGTAACACTGCCAGCTAAACACACCTCTGGATTTTGGGACCAATTAATTGCATCTACTTTTCTGCACTCAAACCCGCTCATACAAAAGGCCATGTCATATCTAATAATACTGGCATTGAGCAGTCACTGGAGCTGCTTGGCTATTGGTCTAAGAAATTAATTCGAAAATCTTTCTGTTCCTGGGGATGGAAATGCCAATTCATATTCAAAAGACAGTAAGAAAAGAGAAAATGAATGCTCACAAATTCAATAGTATACAATTCAATCTAACATCATTCTGAATGCCTTTGGCTATAGGTTCTTTGTAGTTTATAATTTTATTATTAACAACCTGTAAAGACAAAGCAACACACATGCAGAACTTAAACTAATTTGAAAAACCAAATTTCAGTTTTGAAGGTATCTTTTAATAGTTCTTTTCAATATAATTTCTAGAATACATAAATTTCATAGACTGAACTAAAACATAGTCTTTTTTAACTATGTTAAACTTGATACAGTATTTTCTTGAAAGCTCTCATCTTAAAAATACGGTGATGTTTCAATATGGTTGATATATATTGAAAGAAATGAGGAAACTTGTGCTCAATTTTAATGTGCTTTTCAAGGCTTACTGATGTTTGCTATATTTGGTTTTACTTGGTAAAAGAAAATGGGATAGAAAAAGAAAGTTGAGCTGGATGAATGGTTCTCTATTTAATGTTCGACTTTCAGTTACATTGCTCCTCTTTGCTTTTACCTATGTCAGTCTAAAAAATATTATCACCCTTTGTGTGATTAAAGTGTTTCTTTAATATATCAGTTTTTTTCTTTTGCACTAATGTAAAGGAAGACCAACAGAGCCACATTAATGTGAAAGAAGTCTGAGAGGTAACAGGCTTAGTTACCTCTTAGTAACTAAGAATATAACTAAAAATAACAATATGGATGTTGATTGATGGCAGAGTAACGATAATCTTCCTTCTCATGCACATAGAGCTAAGCCTGACAGTTTACAAAGGAGCTACACTCTCTGAGTACTCAGTTCTCCTAAAAGTTCATAAATCTTTTTCGAGTTTAAGTCATCATCTTCTAAATTTGTTTCTTAACAAAGTAGTGTCATGAGCAATAGGAGCTGGCAGTTTGATTACAGGAGCCACAAGAAACACAGCGAGCAGACTGCCTGTGAAGATCACCCACAGGAGTATTCCCTGCAAAGCAACACAGGGATGTATCCATCTGCATCATCTGGTAGATAAATAACAGTTCATTTCTCAGAACTGTTTATGGTTCCTTTTATCAGACCTAATATTCAGTACTTTTTTTTTTAAAGATGCTTACCAAGCACACAAAATTCCCGAAACATTTCCATTCTAGGAATTGCAATTGTCTTGTCAGACTTCATCAGGAACATGACATTTGTGTGAAAGCCTAAGCAATACCTTTTCCATAAGTGCTGCACCAGAGACAGTAGAGAAAAATGCTTACTATTGTTATCCTTAAACAGAAGGACAGGAGAAAACACTATCAGGTAAAAAAAAAGCAGCAAAGTTACACAGAAGATTAACTCATTTGGTCAGTCCTCTGTAAATAAGGGTAGTTCTCCAGGTATTAAAGTAAAACCTAGATAAATGGAAGGAAAGGTAGCACAGAGGCCTTTTGTTCTGATACAAATGCGTGGAAAGATTGCTTTAATTCTGATGAAGGAAACTGTTTCAAAGATGATCCATAATAATCTACTTGATCTATCTAATGTATCACTATGGAAAATTCTCCTATTCTCCAGTAGGTTTCAGACAAAGACTGGGATTTATGGGAGCATGAAGGACACAGAGGCACGGAGCAGAATGTACATCAGAATGTTGGTGCTGTTTTCTTCCAGTGTTGATTGGTCTTGTCACTAATTTCTAAAATAATTACACAAGTCTAAGACAGTGCTAGAGGCCTACACAAAATAAATCCAAGGACTCAAATCAAAGCCTTTGGCATCTCACTGGACACCTCAGTCTTACTGTGGACAATCCAACGACAAACATTTCTTTTGATGGTGACTAGGCCAATAACATGTGCTGCTCTTCCGAGCTGACTACAGCCCCAGTCCCACAGGCCATCTTCCCATGGTGTTCAACTCTGGCTGACTTGGCTTATTTCACTGGGATGAAACTGCAGAGAAAGGATGCCTCAAAACAGATTTTACCTTTTAGTGGTAACTTGTCACACTTGATATTTTCACATTTAATGGAAGAGTGTCCAGTCTTAGTGGAAGTGTTCTAGGCTTTCCAGTGGTGTTTGTTAAAAACCAAAGAATCTGTGTTTCAACTGAATCCTGAGGCTAGGACTAGAGATGTTTGCTAAACCTGTTGTGATGAGATTTTTATCCTAACTAGTTTGCAAGTTTTCTACTAAAGACCATCTGCTAAGGGTAGCATAAAGCATTCATGGCAAGACAGAAGAATGACAAGCGCATTAGTTTTTCATCGTTGACAGTGCAGTAACAACTCTAGCACTACAGTCTAACCACATTTCCAAAAGGAAGCAGGTGGATATAAAACAGCAAAAAGGCCAAAAATGAATCCTGAGAGAAATTACGTTGCCTGACTGTTCAGCCCTTGAGCTGCCAAATGACCCAGGATAACAACATGGCAATGGTTCTGGAAAAGCACTTGAGCCAAATTTAAATAACAATAGATAAGTTCACCTGCTCATTCTCCAAAAGACTCCCTTCTATCAGAAGATTTAATAAAATAGAAGTAAACTTCATGGCTACTGTATTGGTTGAAGTACCAAGTCAGTCTATCCCTTTGCTGTCATCAGCAAGCGGTAAGAAACAAAAAAGGTTATATGACAGTACAGGCCCTTCATGTTAGTGTTCTCACTCTACAAAACTCTTGGAGAAATACAGTTATCTGACATGCAAGCAGTCAACACTTCACATTGGGTACCTATCTAAAAATAATTTTTAGTCAAAGGTGATTGCTGCCCTCTTTGTTACTAGTGAAATGTCAAGAGCATGCCTGCTCCTAGAAAGTGATGAGCCTGAGTGTGTGAGGGAAAAAGAGGGAGAAAGAGAGAAATCTGGAGAAGATCAGACAGTTTCACTTGAACTCCTTAACTGAGGGAGGTGGATTTGCCCCTGGGAGAAGATGGATATTACTTGCAAAACAGTAACCCCCAAGTCAGCAAGAAACTCTCAGTTCTCCTGTGAGTAATGTTTGACACTTGGCCAAACAACTACTTCTAGTCCAAATTAGCTCAAGTCTGCATATCCTTGCCCTGAAGAGATGCTGAATTCCACCTGCATTCCTTGGAAAAAAAGGTTTCCTCATTTTCCTGGTAGATTTTCCCCACAAATTAGACATTTTCCCAATAGACTTTGATTATGCAAGTCCTCTCTTTCTTTATCAAAAACCAAAAAACGTAAATAATCTTGCCATGGCTGAAACCTGCTGACTATAAGCACAGGGGAAAGTTCATATTGTATGTCTTGGCTTCATTCAGACTTGCATTTGCTTCAGTCTTGTCTATACATACCCCTTTCTGAATTACAGAACTTCAAAACAGATATACTGAATTTTCAATGACTATGTACTGCAGTTGGTATTAGTGACTGCTATTAAGTTGCATAATTAGTTGCTAGATCATTTTCTTAGCATAGGGTGAATACTAAATACAGATTTGAAGCAGACACCTGTAGTTTGCAAGCAGTAAAGCTCTTGATAAATACTCAATGATTCTTCATAAGCATTACTGTGGTGGTTTAACCCTAACTGAACCAAACCACCCAGTTACTCCTCCCCAACTCAGCAGGATGGGGAGGAGAATCAAGAGAGTTGTAGAACTTTCTGGGTTGAGATAAGGACAGTTTAATAGAACACCACAATGAGCAGGCAGTTACAATGATGGCCAAAGAAAAATGAGCAATGCCCAATGTAACTACTCACCATGCTCAGACCGGCGCTCAGCCCGACAGCAGAACTGCAGTTCCCACACTGGCCACAGCACCGCCCCAGCCCAGCTGCTGCCCTTATATCCCGAGCATGATGTCACGTGGGATTGAACAGCCTGGCCACGCCCCCAGCAGCAGCTGCGGAGAGTTAATTCTATCCTGGCCAAACCCAGGACACCTGGCCAAACCCAGGACATTATCCACCCCTTATTCAATTCCATGTACATCATGCTCAGATAAGGCACATTCTTAAACACTTTCATGTCACTGATACAGATATTATTCCCTTAGTCCATGGGGCATTAATTTAGTCCATGGCTTCAGGGCTCCATATCTCATCGCAGTCTTCTGGGTTTATACTCAGATGATATCAACCTGCTGCTTCAGCTTCTCTGGTCTCAGCTTGGGGTACATGTTCTTGTATGAAATCACCTCTTCATGAAGAGCATGCTCAAGGCAGGAAGTTATTCAGTGACTAATATCATTTAGTTTAAGGGCTAGTCTCACCCAAAATCAAATCCCCCTGTGGTATGCATCGAACTTCTCCATCCTTCTGCATCACCCACCAAGTGTATCCAGGTCCTTGGGCAAAAACAATCCCCTGGATGGGATTGCCTTTGCCTGAGGCAGGATTGACCCAAACTGACTTTCCTAACAGATTTTTCATATGCACTGCAGGGACTTTATCCCCTTCTATGGTGTGTAGGAGTTCTGATCCAGCAGGGCCAGCTCTATTGACAGATCCCCTTGTATTGACTATCCAGGTGGCTTTTGCTAGATGAGTGTCCCAATGTTTGAAGGTCCCACCTCCCATCGCTCTCAAAGTGGTCTTTAATAGTCCATTGTATCTTTCAATTTTCCCAGAAGCTGGTGCATGATAGGGGATGTGGTAGACCCACTCGATGCCGTGCTCTTTGGCCCATGTACTTATAAGATTGTTTCTGAAATGCGTCCCATTGTCTGACTCGATTCTTTCTGGGTGGTTAATTCTATCCTGGCCAAACCCAGGACACCTGGTCAAACCCAGGACAATTACTAACGTTTCACAGAAGCTTTTCAGTGCCTAGATGGATGGAAGTGGAACTTCTTCAAATGAGAAAAAAAATATGATATTTATTAGCTAGGAATGCTCTTAAAAAATCAGTTCTGCTCTCTCAAATGTATAACTTCTCAATACAAAAAAGTGAAGCCATTCTAATAATATTGATTGCTATTGTTAAACTGTGAAAGAACAAATTATCTACTCATGCAAATAAGAAGAAGAGTTACACAAAGAACAATTCTGCCCTAATGTAAGACATTATTAGGAATATGTCATTTATGTGTTTTCTTCAACAGTCTCTCTGCAAAGATAACACAAGCTATGTGCTATATCATGGGGACTGCATCACAGAAACTTTGTTGTAAAAAAATATTCCAGGCACTGCTATGGGGCTTATAATGTATGATATCTTCCTCTACAACCCAGATGATGAGACTGAATTGCATCCTTGCAAATGATCCAAAATTAGAGTGACTGGCTTATCCTCCAGCAGGTAAAGATGGGAGAAACCAGACTTTGGAGTTTCCTGGCGTTCAATAAGTGAACTGTTCTGCACTACATAGGATTAATCACTGGGAAGGGACTGTCTGAGTCACAGCTCTGCTGGACAGAACCTGAGGTAGTGATGGACACTGAGTTGAACTCTTATGTAAAACATTCACACGAAAAAAAATAAATTAAAAAAATGTGAACATTCACAACTGAAAAAGGGCTTAAAATAACAGATGGTAATGGGTACCATCAAGTTTCATGTGACTACTTCAATTAGAATCATAGAATCATAGAATGGCAGGGTTGGAAGGGACCTTTAGAAATCATCTAGTCCAACCTCCCTGCAGAAACAGGTTCACCTAGATAAGGTCACACAGGAACATATTCAGGTGGGTTGAAGCAAAAGATTCTCAGGAAATGAAATCAAGGATCAGAAATGTTCTTTCCTTCTTACAGGACATGTACCCATCTTATTGTTCTTGCCTCCTTAATCTTTAGCTCTCTGTCATTTATTTTTTATGGAAGACACCAAAGAGTAGCACTTTTGTTGTCACTTACACGAAGTTAAGCACTTAATTGCCTACTTCTGTGCATTTTTCCTGCTTTGAATTTGTATTCCCTGAGACGTTTAGATTTTTTCTAAAAAAGTAGACTCATTTAAAAGGAGTTATTAATCATGAAATAAAATTACTAGTTGAAATTAGAATAATTTTAGTTGAAGGCCAAAACACTGGAGAGGCTGATTTTGATATGACTCTCCTATATTGCTGAGATCAACAAGCTAGGGGGAAAAAAAGTAATGTTTTGTGAGATATATAACAAATTATTCTGAATATAAAAAAATAATTGAAGAATACTCAATATTTAGGTAGAAAACAAAGAAAGAAAAAAATCATAACATTTCTATAAATAGTGTTAGTACAACATTTCTGAAGAATTTGAAAAACACACCTTGTATAATTATAGGGCCACCACTTCACTGCAACTCAAACCTGTGTGTCTTCCGTATTTAAACTCATATGTCTTCCATAAATTATCATAAAATACAGAAAACAGTGAGCTTTCCTAGCAAGGTAGGAAGGGCTTTCAGATTTCTTGAACTGATGGTTCATTGTGCTTTGATCTGAGAACTCTTCCATGTGCATTTCTGTCAGATAGGATTTTTCTTAAGATTGTTGGTATTTACATCACAGAGATGAAAATCAGTCAGTCCCTTCTGAAAATGAGTAAATTGTGCAGATATGAATACACCAAAGTTGGAAGGCACAAGCCAGAGTAGTGATTGCTGCAGAGAGGCAGTAAAGTGTAAGAGCCTTTGCAAAGTGAAAACGAATGATAATCTCAGAAAAATTATCTTTTTGTGTGAGGCTTAGTGGTCAATTAAAAGCATTCAGGGTCAATTTAGTTTCTCTATCCTTTGGGGAAGCTCCATGCACTATTCCCACTGTTCATGCCATTTCCATTGCTTGACTACCTTGGCTTGTGCTTGTTGAGTGCATAGCCCTCACTGGCATTTGAAGCGTCAAATCAATGGCAGTGTTCCAGCGGGCTTTAATAAGGAAAAAGAAAACAATTTTGAATCTGGTGCTTCAGCATGTGTCTGAACACATATAGTGTGGCAATCGTCTAGCTCTGCCCTGACAAGTGGATATTTTAAATGAATTCTTCAATCCATCTAACCAATTAAACTAACAAACCCCAAGAACAAAACCCTAAATTGCTAATCCAGTAGGGTTACTCACACAATGGCAAAAAGCTCTGGAGAAGTACCAAGGACAAGCTAAAGTAATGAGACTGTAAACCCCAGAAGGAAACAAGTTTGTGAATTATCCCAACTGATAAAATTCCCACAGCGCTGCACAGTAAAATGCTGAATGTGGGATCATGAAAAACTTGGCCAAGTGATGGATTTGCAATGAAAAAAACCCTTTAAGTCTTTGCCAACTGAGGAGCAGAGAGCAAGACAAGCAAGACCTATGTCAATTCCATCACTGACTAACATGTAATCCAGTTCATGGAACAGAACTGAGATAAGACTCCAAAGGAACGTGCCTGCCAGTCCTGTCATCAAGAGTGGAGATGTTAAAGTTGGTTCCAGAGAGAAAGGATAAATTAAACAGAAAAAAGAGTGGCAAAATAAAGAATTTAGCTCAGTGGCAAAAATATTTCCTTAACATCACATTTCCACTCTTTTAACTATTTTGGCAATGACTTCTTTGGCTTATTTGTCACTTGTCAGATACAGGAGAACTTATCTCCATGGCAACACATTATATTAAATGTAGGAAGCAGAATCTATCTATCTATCTATCCCAGTATCTAAGCTTATTAAAGCTCATTAAATAATAAGAGGGGAATAGGGATCCATACTGAACCATTTGTTCAAAGAAAATAAAGTACACTAGTAGATATCAACTAAAAATGGAATATTATCTACATTCAAGAGGTTGAAAACAGTATCCAAACAGATTTTAAACAAGAATTGCTTTGTAGGCAGGGCAAGATCTACGGTCTGTACAGTAATCTAAAAGTAGTGTGCAATTGAGAGAGATGAAATGCTGAGACACTTTGTGTGACTCAGGAGGAAGGACAGGAGTAGTAGTATAGGCAAAGTTTCCGGAAACTGGAATGAACCCAGGCAAAGGAGTGAAACATACAGTGAATAAGACACCAAGTGAACACAGAGACTGGGATCAGCAGCTAAATTCTGCTAGTGGTGGCTGACTTTGACTTGAGCTCAATTAACTACGAGTGGAAGGCATTTAGCACTTAGAGGAATGAACCCATAAATCAGGTGAAACCTGTGACAACTACACCAAGGTAGCTCTAAAAAGAATAGCTCATATACAGAAAACACAAAACAGCTCTGAAATCAATGGACTCTCTGCATTTATGTAGTCATACTAATTATTCTTAAGGTGGACAAGTTATATATTTACTAATCAAGTCACTGATGCCACACCTTTTTTTCCCTTGTTATTTCTGCAGTGGTGCAAAGCAGTATGTCTAGCTCAGGAAATGCTTCAGTTGCTGGTCAGTGGGTGGTGAGAGATTATTCAGAGCAGCATATGCTCTGCCCTCATGTCTGCAACTGGCCGCTGTCAGAGACATAGGACTGAGCTCCATGTACATCTGCTGTGAGGCACAGGGCCACATTCCTTTGCTTCAAGGCACAGGGTCATTAAGCTTTTACAATAAAAATAGGCCATTAGGTTTTTGCAACAAAAATAGTATACACAAATCTCTGAGTCTCTTTTCATTTACACGACATACACAATGTATATGTTCTCTTTTAAGCTGCAAAGGAGTATTGCAACCATTTTCCTACGTACCCTGTACATGAACAGATCTGTTCAAACATTGCTATGAAAAGTTACTTGCTAGTAGTTGCATACCTGAGAAGAGAGACATTGCTACTGTGAGTATTCCCAATTCAGGTGAGTGTTTGGTGAGCCAAAAGCCATGAATTTGTATGTTACTCTTGATCCACAGCAGACAGATGTGAGTGGTGTGAGCTACAGAAGCTGCTAATTATTTTGACTTCCAATTTCATTCAGTTAGCATTTGGGACAAGGTTAAAATGTGTTGTTAATCACTCCAAACTGTTTTGCATTACCCTGATAACCAAAACCCATGGAAATTAGTTAACAAGCTTATTTTGTCCACTTGGTTAATTTTCACATGCTTCATTACTAAAATATCTTCTAGACTTTCTATCCACAGCAGGCATCTGGAGATAAACAAAAGTACTAAAATGAATAAACAAGGGGCTTGCTTAAAAGAATTCACTGTTGTTAAAAGTTAACTGAGCAGGAAAGCACAGAGAATAAATGGAACAAAGGCCTGATAGAAAGTGAATCACACTACATCTGTTCTTGCATCTTACAAACCAGTGCTGGGCTTCCAATTACAGGCAAAATTTTATTTATATTACTCCTCTAGACAGTCTCCATTACATCTTCTGGTGGGAAAAATAGAAGAGAAACACAAAGCACAATAGGAATGAATAGAGAGATGCTGGAATAGGTTTTAGTCAGCTGAAAGCTGACTACTTTGCTATGTCCTACTTTGCTATGGGGAAAACAATCTCAGAGACAGCAACCTTGGAGCCCCGGTTATAGTATTATTTCAGGAGTTGCTGAGTTTGCTCAAGACTGTGTTGTGCTTTTCCTCTGTTTGTGACCACCAGTCACAGCAGCATCTCTGAGATGGATGCTCCCAGGTGGTTTTTTACCAGCTGGACTGACACTGAAAGATGCAGCTCAAATGAAGCCTGGGTAATTTACTGTCATACAGATACATTTTTCAGTGTTTGTGCTTTGTGCATTCTTCCAGTATAGTGATCCATGTTTGTGAGCTAGGTATCTTGTCTTTCAGACTCTGCTACCCAGGATTCACAATGGCTATAAAAAGGTAGGCTGAAGTCAGAGTGAACCCATTATGCCAAATAAATTTTCAGGAACGAGGAGAATATTCAGTGCTGTAGTGACCACTCCAATTAATAAAAGACTGAAACAGAGAACCTACTCAACGGATTAAATCAATATTATTGTAAGACTCTTTTGGTCCTTAAACGCTTCTAGCATTACATAATACAACCCTCTACAGACAAAATTCTATACAGGAAAAATATAACCTCTCTTTCCTTTAAATCAAAATAATCATGCAATGACTTTTTCAAAGCTCAGTCTTATTAGACAGGAGCAACACAAGAGTCACAGCTACTATATTTTCTGTGTCTATCTACAGCGGTTTTATGAAATTCATCTGTCTGAACAAGAAAATGTTGACATTGGGGTCTCAGAAATCTAAGTCATTATCAGACACTACTGTCATCTTTTCAGAATCATTATAATTTATTTAGGAACCTTTACATGACAATATTAATACTTACAGTAGTCTGCAGACTGGTGGGATAACATTGCTTTTCTCAGCTTTTCATAGGTGATTCTGTATAGTGTAAGTGATGACAGTCAGGAGACAGTATATCACTGAAAGATATGTCCTAAAGGACAGCATTTTTGATGGAGCAGGGAGGTGAGACAAGACTTTTTTTCAATTTTCTTCCTTCAGTTTCTAATTTGTTAAAGGAAAAATGCCAATATTCTTCAAAAGTTCCAAGATAATTTCTTTGTGTTTTAAAACCAGCCCTATGACACTTCAAATAAGTGCTATAAAGCAGATAGCCTGCAGTAAATGACAACAGAGAACTAATGATATGCCTTTTTTTTTTTTTTTTCACAGTGAGGTAGAATTCACCATTGTTTGGGGGTTTATACAACAGTTCAATCCCATCTCATCAGACAGACTAATGCTTTCTCCTCACTCATCAAAGCAGAACAAAAGGTACATTTTCTTAAGTATGTCCTGACCTGTATAGGGAACAGCAGAACAGGTAACACTTGAACCTAATATACTTGGTGTTACAATAATGAGATAGAAATGCGACAATACATTTTTAACACAGTTGCACAATTATGACCACTTTAAAATAACACTAGATTACATTAAAAATTGGAAGCTACTAAATATTAAGACTTGACCTTCAGGATGATCATGTCCGCCTAGATATGACGCTTTAAGAGCACCATGCTCTCATGATGTATAAACATGGGTATCTTTCAGGATTCAAAACAGAACCCAGGAAGCAGGTTACATTAAGTACAGGCTTGGACTTCTGGGAGGATTCGCTTAATATGTTTTCGGGTGGGCTTCCAGAGTAAGTATCTTGGACATGTTGCTCTAAATACCCATGTGATGTTCTATGGCAGAGAGATTTGTAAATCTATTTATAGAGATGTTACATATTCACAGTCCATGTATATGGAAAAAATCCCTTATTTTTCTAAAAAGACTTATCTCAATATTTTCAAAAAAATGTTTCTTTCTTGATGCCAGAATAGAATTTTCTAATATTTTTTAGTCCCTAAATAAACACCGCATTATGTTCACCTTGCTTCTAAGTAGCTTTCTTTAGTTATTATAATATCTAAAGATTGCTTAATGAGAAATCATATGAGCTTGTAATTCTCTTTAAAAAAAAAAAAACAAAGACTTTTCCCTCACAGACACATTCATAGAATTTTAATGTAATGAATGAAAAACATTAATCTTGGGATATTTGGGTTTTTTACCTACATGTGCAATTTCAAAATTCACTGTGGCTCTTTCACTGGAGTACATTTTCAGGACAAAAAGCCCAAATTTTTTCAATGCATACGATGAAAGAAATTAGCTCATAAAAAAAAAAAAAAACCAAACCTTTTAAAAGTCTTAGGAAAAAACTCTGCAAGTAGTGATATTATTGTTACCCAAGAACATCATCAAATGCCACCATACAAACATTAGAAAGACTTCTGTAGTATTCTTGAAAGTATCCAACCACATAGAGAAGGGTTGCTACTTTGTCACATTACCCATTAATTAATCTCAACTTTTATTTTATCAGCCACCAAGCTGACAAAGAGCAGTACATACGACCCAAAGAGCTGTCATGCACGTCAGTACTGAGTTTCTCCCCTCTCACCTCTCTTGTGTTAATAAGTTTAATGCAAAATAGTGTGTTAATTTCTACAAAGTACTTTCACTAGTGACCTCAGAAAAGCAGAAAAATCATTGCTTTAAATCTCTGTTCACAAAGCAAGAAAATAAAGATTCTTCAGCACAAAAAGTCACAGGGACAGCATTCCCTGACATGACAGAAGAAAAGAAGACAAGGCTGACAAGTTGTTCTCAGACAACACACACCTCTTCAACAACTCTGTTGCAGAGAAGAGGTTAAACTCTACCCTACAAAGTGTCTGCTCAAAATGCCTCATTCAGGCAGGGCCAACAAATAACATCCTGTAGACTTATTATGGGAAGCTCACTCCTCAGCATAGCAACCTCTCAGTAGCCATAACCCTGCCAGGCTGGTCCTCCCTCCTGGGCACAGAGGACATACCCTTTCACTTTGGGATTGCTTTATTAGGGCTGGGTGGCAAGGACAAGGGGTCAGCAGGACAGAACATCACTTTTTACCTTGCATGGTTCTGCCAGTCTGGACCCAAACTGAACAGGATCAATGACAGGAGCACCTACTCCATCTTTTTGGCTCAGACAGTGCTCTGTGGCTGGATGTGCTGCTCTTCTCCCACCGTGGGGAGGTGAAAGCATAGCAAAAGGTTTTATTAACAGTCCTCCCAAATGGGCCTACAACAGCAGCATGACCTCTTTCTTTAATGAATGTGTTACACTTCTAGAAAAAGAAAAACCACCTCGTTTTCTCCAGTCAAACTAGATTAATTTCCCTTTAAAGCTATTTTAGTTTGCTCAAGGCATCTTAAGTACCCTGTATAAATGAATTAGGAATGACAGTTCCTCCAGTAAGGGGATAGGTGACCATGTTCTTTTCTTGTACAGTACATACTTTCTGAGAACAAAGAATAAAAGCCAGCATGTTATCTGTATGCGTGTTATTTAAATGGTTCTCTCGCCTTGCTTTGTGAGAGTTTAACATTCCCAGTGATGTGTGGAGAAAGACTTTGAAACATAAAAATGGGGCTTCAGATAACATAAAATTACATCTCAGCAACAAATGCACACATCTGCTGGTCTATAGATATGCTAAGCAAAGCACAGTGGAATTTTACAAACAAATTTACAGCATGTCAAAAGCTTCAGCAAGAAAGCAGATTGAGCAATGCTCTGTAATAATGGTACCTGCCAAAGAGTGCTCCACAGCAGCCTGCCGGTACTGCTGCACAGGGACACAAATCTTAACACCTTAAATTAGACATGGACTTATTTTGTTCAACCATATTTTCCTGTTACAATCACTTGCATTATTCTTGTACTTCTATGGCCCTTTTAATGTGTTTGAGAGAGATGAAATAATTAAACTGGACTTCAGAAGACTTAACGGGGGGAACAATTTTCCTAAGTTAATGAGATTTCTGCTTACCCTAAAGTATTAAATAAATGTGAAGCCTTAATTCCAAATCTATTTAGGTTTGGACTGCATGGGGTAAAATATTGCCCGTGTCTCTTCTGATGTACAATCAAGTGCATGATAGGCTCTCTGCAAACCTTACACCATCTACAAGACAAGCTAATAACATGTCTAGGCCTCCTGGACTGATGGGCATCCCCAAGGACAGGAGCATGCAAGAAGAAACACACAAGGCAGTGACAGGAGAATCACTGTGGTGTGCTGTGAGGCTGCGATCATGCGAATCAAGTTATCAAGGCTGGCTATGGGCTGGCGAGGAGGGCTGGGGAGCAATTTTCAATTTTTCTCCTTTCAAAGCAAGCGAAGGAGAACAGCTTCTGCTAAGAGCTAAACAAACTTCTGGGAAGTATTTATGTGGCCTGCCTGAGGTTTGCCAGCCCCTGTTCTAATCAAGGGATTTGTATTTCATGTGGTTGATGCTTTAGTTATAGAGTTACTCATTGCAGAAAGCTGTTGCCTTGGTAGCTGGGTGACCCAGGGGGTTAATAAAGTGAATTTTCACTCCAGAGATCTGTGATGCATGCCTGGCTTAACAGACAACAGTAAATGAGTTTGGTGGTCTCAAACTAGCCCACAGACTCACTGTAAAATCCCAGCATCATTTCAAAGGAATTTACCATAGCTGGGATTTTCTATTCACAAGAGAGTTAAGACTGGAATAATAGGGTTATGTTTCAGGGCAAGATGAGAGGCCATTAAGTAATCCTAGTATATTATTAAGTAATGCAAGTTTAAATACATGTGCATAAAAGTGTGGAATTAAATAATAATAAAAATAAATTAATTCCATTATGAGTTTAACTTTTGACCAAATAGTTGCAAGGAAAAAGGGAAAGAGCCTTTCCCATACAGTGACGAAGACTGTGTTATTTCACTGTACGTGCAGGGACAGTATAGCCATGTCTAGGAATGCTGGTATCACTCATGGAAATGAAATGTTTCAGAAGTGTCTGAAGCAGTTGGTTTTGAAGTTCGTGCTATAAAGATAACTAACTCATTCATTGCAAGATGTGAGACAGTTTTTGAATATTTATGTCAACAACAGTCCTTAAATGCTTGACTCCTCAAGAGGTTAAAGATTTAAAACTTGCTGTGGACTGTTGCTAAAATGCAGACAGCAGCCTTACAACAACATCCCATAGATATAACACCTTCAGAGAGAAATATGTATCATAGTCGCAGGTTAGTTAGTTCACTCAGCATATTGCATCACATCAGAAGCAAAAAATACAGAAACAGCTGTTTATAGATAATTTTAAGACATAATACCAGAGCAACATTGATATCCTGACATAAATGATATTTTGCCTCTTCTGAGTGAACTCAAATATTCAGAGCTGTCAAAGGGCTATCACTGGGCAGGTATATTAAGAAATCCAACAGACTGTAGTACATTTTCTCTTTATAAACAACCCACATGTTTATGGATGACAGTGGTACTGGGAAGGGGGCAAGAAGGAGAGATGTGGGGAGCGACAAATAAGACTGTAAATTAAAATTAACTGCATCAGAAACTTGAAGGAAAGATACAAGTTGGGTGCTGTACGTAGAAAATATCTTATTGCAGTCAAGCCTGACCCTGTTCCTTGAAAAGCATTTCTCTGATTTGTTCAGGTCACAAGTGGGATGGAAATGAGCCTCCGTACTGCTTCTTCACACATCCGGATTTAATAGACTTTTTTCCACTGATAAAAGACCACTAATGAGTTCATTTTCAAGCTATTAAATTGGCTAGAATAGCTAGTTCTGCTGATGATTGCACAGAGACCTGACGGTCACAGTGGGTTTTGTCTTTGGCTGTTAACCATTTGCTGTCTCAGTGTTGCAATACAAATATTTAAGGAGAAAAAGAAACCAAGCAAAAGAAATCTTGCCCTGTCCTCCCATGACCCATTCTTTGTTTTCGTCTTTCAGTTTCTTGACTCTGTGTGTTTCTCAGATGTCCTTAAACATGAATACTTCCTCCCTGATTACTCTTGTATCAGCAATAGCTGGTGTGATCCAAACAATTAGAAGCACATTCACAATGACATTTGAGTTTTGTTCTGGATGAGAGAACAATTGGTATTTTCCTTTGTTCACTGAAATGTTTTACTTCAGAGTGTGCCAGTTCCTTCGCAGATCTTGCACTCATTTTTTTTGGCTGGGCTGGAATCTGTGCCTTATGAAATGGGTATGTGGGTTGCCCAGCTTTACACAATGCTGCCTGAAATCTTAGGGAACAACTTATTTCTTTAGCCATACAAATGAATGCAATTAATGAATACCTAAGCTATTTCTCTGTTGGTTTAGATACATATCACTTGCACTATCATTCAGCCACTAAGTGATTTCTTTTTTGGTTTAGATAAACATCATTTGCACTATCATGCTGGCTATCAGAATTTTACAGACTTTTAGTTTCATTAGCTGCACAGCTATAGTGCTGTAAACTTTGCCCTTCTCAGTGTTAGGGGGAGTCAGGGGAAGGTTGTTCCCAATACCTGATAGTACTGTGTCTTTCTTGTTCAGAGAAACTTTTAATACAGTTGTGTCAAACACATTAGAAATGGATTTGACCTCAATGTTGTCCTAACTCATCATAGTCTTTGGTTGGATACCCCTAGAGAGAGCCACCCACATCAGCACAGGTCATCAAAAATGCAGTCAGCATGCAGTCAGCATGCACACAGTACACAGCAAATACATGCCTGAAATCCATCTGAAATATTGGAAAGTCATATGATGCAGGTATTGAATGTGAACTAAGGTTCTGGCTTTGTCCTTTTTCCACCTGGCCCAGGGCAATGGTAAGAAAACAGAAGGATGGTAAGGAGGCTGCCTTTGGGCACTGCCTAAAACTAAAACTGCTGTTTCAGGCTCAGTGACTGCAAACTATATTTCAGGTATTAAATTAGAGAAAAATATCAAACTGTTAAGATGAAGAACCATTCAGCAGTTTTAGGGGGTTGAATACACATTCATCCTCTCCAGTGGTTTTCGAAATCCCATATCTTAGGTTTCTTCCTTATTTTCCACCAAGTCTCTGCTAATACTGTGGGTTTTCATCACATAATGAACACATTTCTGCCAGTTTATCCACCATGCTGGGATCTGCAGCAGGTTTCCCTGCTTGTCTGTCCCTATTCTTACCTTCTAACCTCCAGCTGTACTCAAACCTCTTGTTTTTCAGTTCTCTGCAATCAGTTCCTCGGAACCTTAATGAGAGAGGCTTTGTAAGAGACAGGAAGTTCCTTCTCGTATCATACAAAGTTACGGATTTATGCATTTGCGAATTTTATGCTCATTGAATATTTCCTCTAAAGCTTAACTGATGTTTTCACAGACCATCAACCTGCCTTTCTAATGATACATCCCTTGTTTAACTTAAAAGGGAATATGAAGAAGAGGTATATTGTCAGACTTCAACATTTGTGTGACTTTCTGTTATTCTTTACCGACTTAATTAAGTTAATGTCCCTTTTCTTTTGCTGTCCTTTTCCTCCATGAATTCCAGACAATCTTTTGACCACTTTTACCATTACCAGAGTGCAGACAGGGCACTGTGTGTGAATTACAGCTCATTCCCAGCTATGTTTCACAATTCCTAAAATAAAAATCCCCCACATTTACAGACACCAAAATAAACTTCTAATTTATAGTTCTTTATATGGCTATGTTAGGATAGTGTTTTGGTGATTTAAAGGACAAAGGCTGGTGTGGCACTGCACAAAACATGCTGTGTGGCTTAAAGAAGTTCCAGGTCACAAGCTGGGAGAGCAGCCTGCAATTGTCTGATTGCTCCAGCTGCTGCATGAGGATAACAACCGCACAGAGTGAAGGAAATCCCTTCTTTAATGCACTTGTAAGCACGTAAATATCTGTTTACTTTTAATGAGACTTAGTTGGATCAAAATTTCAGAGAATGACCTTATTTCTGTTTAATTTTGTAATGTCTATGTAGTTGAGACTGGCACCCATAAGACACTGGAGGCTATTCCTGGGAAGCCTTGGAAGAGGGTCCATCATGATATTGTCATTTCAGTTTAATTGTCTGACTGGTTGTACTGGGACTATAACACCACCAGGGTGTAAAGCCTTGTGGCTTCTGTGCCATTCCTGTCCTGTAGTGCCAGTCTAAGGAGAGAAGAAACAGCAGGCACCAAACAAGGGGGAAAGGCAGAGGCATCAAGCAACGTTTCAGGTATGATACATGGCTTAATAAGGAACAGATTCACAGACATCTTTGGAGAGAAACACCAAAATGTATGTACATGCAAGATGTTCCAAGGCTTGTCTTCAGGAGATTTTCTCCCAAAGATGGGTGTATTAAATATTGATTATGCAGCAGACTACTCAGTAATTCAGAGTCTACACTTCATGCATCAAGAATCTACTGATATTTCTGTTTAGTTAAATCCTTTACTCTGTGCGATGACCCAAGTTACTTGTTGATAACTATCCGAAGCTGAAATTTACCTTAAAGTCATCACAGGAACAACTTCTTTCTTTTCAAAGAAAGAGAAAAAAAATGCCTCTGAACCAAAACCATTGCTATTTGATCTATATTTAAGAAGTTTCAGTGGGCAAGAAAACATGTCAATTAGAAGAAAAAATGGCTACTAGCTGGACAGCTAAGAAAAAAAAAAAAAAACAGTAAAAATCCAAAAGCACATTTTCCTCATTTCTCAATGCATGCTCAAAAACTTCTACTTCTGAAGAATCATTGCAAAAATATCCTGAAGCATCTATCTCATTCTCCACAAATGCTGACTTTCTAAGTAATGCAGGCTCATTTCACAAAAGCTATTGCTTCTATGGATCTTCTTGCAAATGGGGGTAACATTAGCCATCCTCCAGTTCACTGAGACCTCTTCAGTGAGCCAGGATTGCTGGTAGATGATGGAGAGTGGCTCTGTGAACACTTCCACCAGTTCTCTCAGCACGTTCAGGTGGATCCCATCCAGCCTCATGGACTTGCCTGAGTCAAGTTGGAGCAGCAGGTCACACATTATTTCCACTTGGACTAAGGGGGCTTCCTTGTACTCCCTGTCCCTGTGTCCAGCTTAGGGGGCCAGATACCTGGAGAACCACTGGTGTTACTATTGAAGACTGAGGCAAAGAAGGCATTAAGTACTATTCTTCATCCTTGGTCAATATGTTTCCCCCTGCGTCCATTAAATGATGGAGATTTTCCTTAGCCCTCTTTTTGTTGCTAATATATTTATAGAAACATTTCCTATTGCCTTTTACATCAGTGACTTTGCCTGTCTCTTCTTACAGAGATCATAAGCTCTCTTGTTTTTTTTCCGAGCTTATCAGAGAACACGTTATAGACAGAGGGCTGTACAAGCAATGCTCAGGTAAATTACATTGCATGAGCTTTTGAAGTTTAATCACAATGCATTGCAAATCTATATGAACATTTCCAAAGTAAATTAAGCTAAATCAAATGAAGATGACTAATTTTGAACACGAGATTTAAATAATATGATTTAACAATGCAGCTTAAATTAACACTTTCAGGTATTTTGGATTCAAATTTTGTCACATAAATTGTATAGGCAAAACACAAAGCTTAGTTCTATCAGTGCACTGTAGCAATGAAATCTGTAACAGGTGAGGAAGTATTCTGTCTCCATGACAATATTGCTTAGATTTTCCAACTAAATGCTAAATGCTATTTACTACCATTTTTAGCAATCAAATGTAAGACAGTGTTTAAAATAATTGTTTGGATCTGTGTCTTGTCTTATTGTAGAAGTCAAGAAGCATGGCCTGAGGTTGTACACTTTGAGCTCTGACCACCAAGTTGCAGATAAAGTAAAATTCAAGGAAGAAAAAGGTCAATGAAAGCAATGACCAAGAAAGGTATCATTACCAAAGCAGTGCAGCTATTGCAACTACTCTCAGCTATTCTGAGACAGACAAAAACTCGTCATCAAGAAGCCATCAATATACATCGCACTAACGGTCCTGTCTGGCAGCCCCAATTCCCAGCCATTGTGTTACAGGTTAATAATTCATCTCCTCTCACCAGTCAGATTGTACCTTGACTCCAAGCCAATTCATAACAACTGCTATTATAAAATCACAAAAACCTCAGGTTAATCTAATGTTGAAGAAGATAGATAACCCAAGTGCTGATGAAAAATTCTCTCTTTTCCTCTAGACTTTTCAAGGGTCCACAGCTCTTTTTTTGACATACAGGTGCTGCTGAGCAGTAACTGAGCTGGATTGTTGCTGGTGTGCAACAAGGCATGATTATTTTTAAAAATGAAACGCAAGAAAAATTCAGAAATTTCATTTGCAGGTAATCAGCATCCATTTCCTGCAAATGCAATGCCCAGTCAACCAGAAGAAAAATGGCTTTCAAAAGCAGTTGTTCTTTCTAATTATTGTTGAGTCGAGAAAGTTAACACTTACATGCACCCAGGTTTATAGTAATGTAATCTAATTTATCTATCAGTAGACATCTGATTGAGAACAGTATCCTTTGGTTTAGTCCTCAAAACTGGAGTTCTGCATAGAAATAGTTCAAATTAGCTAGTCCTGCTTTTACATGAATAGCACGTTATATCTTAATGTGCAAACCTAATAACCAAGGTAAGAGTAAAACCCAGCCTGCTCTGCTGTCGCAACATAAAGAGCACCATATGAACAGAACAGCAGTGGTTAAACATCCACAGCGAACACCGATATATTCAAGTAGTTTATTTCTCCAGGCTTACAAATTTGATTACCATGGAGTACAAAGCTATTAAAAATATGACCTTTCTATACTGTACAACTTGGCAAAAAGCCAAATAATAACTTTGTTTGACTTAGGTAGTATGATAGAGTGCCTATTCAGCTGGAAATAAAATGACTTTTCTTTACAGAAAATTATACCTGGAAGACTTAATGTCCATCATGAACACAACACACATATAAAGTCATTAATTCAGATTCTCAGCAGCCACTCTAACAGAAGTAAAAGGACAATGTTTCTAAGGTGTAGCAGAAAATGATGTAAAATTCTGCTGCTTGCCTGGCATTTGCTCTGCGATGGGAAGAAGTGAAACAAGCATTGATAAGCCATAAAGCAGAAAATAAGCAGTTGTAAAACTAGTATGTCACTGATACTTTGTAACTCTTTGTCCTACAAAAGTAGTTATCTTTTTATACTTTTTGATATGCAAGTTGAAAATCCGAGTCCTATATTGATGTTAGATAGACATTTGATTCTATAAAGCCTCTTGTTAGTGCTTCCACTAATAACAATGTTAAAACTAACATATTTCAATCCAGTTAAGTGTAAAATCAAAGAGATACACACAAAAGAAAACAATGTCTTCCTGTTTTCAGGAGTATTGCACTGAATTCTAGCTTTAAAAAAGAAAACAAGAAGACAGAAAATAGCAGATGACAGGAAATAAAATGATCATTTCAGCTTCCTGGTATCTATGGCTTTAAAAATGCCCTTTACTTTAATTAGACTAGAATGACACGTGACAAATATAATCCTTTAAAAAAATAAAATAAAATCCTGCATAATTACATTTTCCCTCTTATTAGAAGCACAATGATTAATCATTTTGCTGACTTCTAGTGGTTTTGCTTATTATTTATTCATTTGCAGGGACACAGAGGATTTCTCAAACTATTATTTTTCTGGGAAAGCAAAGTATTTTTTTATTTCCTAGCTGCCTAACTAAAACACTCTCATCCATTTCATTTATAGGCGGAAAATAAACATGTGGAGTCACCTCCAGAAAGTCAAGCAAGGAATCATCATTTCACTCTTCTTCCCTGTTTATTTTTGTATTCTTCGACTTTGTTTATTGTCATATAGTACTTTTCCCATAAACTATTTCTTGTTTTTCATATTTGCAAAAAGAGCATTCTAATAAAAAAGATGTTAATAAAAGAAATCTACTGCAATATGCATGATTACTGAAAACCCTGGATTATAATATTATTAAGATTTTTGAATACTTCTATGGAAAGTTACGTAGACTTTATAAGTACCACCTATGCTCTCAAGTTTTTTGTCTTGTCTGAAAATAGGATTTCCAGTCAGTTGTATCTTTCCATTTAGCTGTGGAAATCAGGCACAAGTGAATTACACTTCACTTAAGATATTTGGAAACCAATGTTCATCTATAACTCTCTAAAGCATTATGGAGAAATGGTTTAAAAGAGAGATGATAATGAACAGAATACCAGTATCTTGCTTTATTTTCCTGACTTTTCTTATGAAATGCCTTCAGGACACAGGAGTTACCTAAGAAAGATAGACAAAAGTTGCATATCATATAATATCCAATTGAAAACTACTGTAGTTATCATACACCTCAGTTCTAAGGAAATTCAGCTGAGGTGCAGTCTGGCCACATGGGAGTTTTCTTTCCCATTCCCTCAGTTCAATACCACTCTTTACCTAAAACCCATAAACTTACATCCTTCCCAGTTTAAAAACACTCATTTATTGTCCTTCTGAATTAATAAAGTCCACATTGCTTCAGTGGAGGCTTTCACTTTATGCTGAAGTATCAGGTCAGATATGGCATCTAATTATGCTTTCATCTTAGGTAACATTTCATGTCCATATGCTACAAGGCTCACTGTGAACTCTAAAAAAAGAGTGGGTGGCAAAAGCAAGAATTGGACCTAACTCTCTACCTGTGTCTTCAGCACCAATGGAGTGTTGAAAGCCCAGCTTCAGATTTAGTCCTAAAGTACCCTTCTACCAATCTAAACAAAACCATTATTCACTCTTTTGGCTCCATTACCTTCTAAGGAGGCTTTGTTGCTGCATTTTTTCGTACAAGTCCCTGAAGACTATTTGCTTTCATAAATAAATGACTTGGTGACCAACAAGGACCAGTAAGGTTCAAGCAATATATTTCATTTCCCATATTCAGTGAGACATTTAAGAGTGTACTTGAGACTTCTGGTTAGCCTGCCAATAGCCACACCTTTCATCAGCCAGATGCTTTGCCTACCAGTGGATTTAATCCTTCGCGCCTAGTTTTGAAGTTAAAGCAGATTTTTCTTTTTTACACAGAGGAGGATATTCCTTAAGGATGAGGAATACATAACTAGCATCCTTCAGTTTAAAAGTCACTATTCCCTCCTGTTTCCTTTCCCGGAGATTAAGTGAGACTGTGAGTTCTATCGGAACTGAGTTTGAAGAGATATAATTCTAAATCTTGAAGTACTCTTTATTCATCCATGAAGAGTTCAGGCCTGACTGAAAGTGTGCTGCAACATGACAAACTCCTGTGCCCTTTTACTTGCTCAAAACTCTCTTCAGGGTTAGGAGTCTAGTCACTTGCCAAGTGCCAAACAGCTATTAGAGTAGATTGATCAAGTGGAACATGATGGTAGGAACAACAGAGAAGGAAAAGAATGAACACAATTTTATATGAATCATGAAGCCAGCCATATGCACAGAGTGCTGAACATGGTTGTCTACCCCACGCAAAGCTGGGCAATGAAAGGTTGTTTTTAAGGTTGTGGTAAAGGTATCCTATATCAAAACACTGACACACTTTTTTGCTACTTTGGGACTGTGTATGTACATTGACTGTTCTCTTGTCTGCTGGAAAGATTAGAGGTATGAACTGCTCCTGCTTCTCTATGATACTGCCTTCCTAAGAGAATATCAGCCACTAACTGCATAATGGAGCAATAGTAAACATGTAAAGTAATACAAATCTCAAAGCGTTCCTTCTGCTTTCTTCTGCTTATGGCGAAGAGATACTCTTAATACATACATTGTGAAAGATCAAGAGGGGACCTCATCAGTGCTTTATAATAACAGAGTATAAATCCAAAACTCTATGGGTAGTATCCATGATTAATTGCATTCAGTTGACATTAGACTCTGTCATTATCAGCTACTTGTTGCTCAGCACTTGCTATGCTGTTAATTATTGCTGTGTGGCTCTAAGGGATGTTTTCAAAACATTTCAAATTCTGCTACTGTAATAGCAAAGTGAAGAAATCAATAAGCTGCCATTTAGCAGAGGAAAGACAGACAGATACTTTTATTAAGACATTCTGAATAATTTTGCTTTATCTGAGACCAGATAAGCTATCACTGATAATAAAGGTGCTTTCAACACAGCACTGACCCAGGCTTCACTGAAACCCTTTCACTCCACAATATTATAATTAATACGTGTTTAAATTATTATTAGGAGATAGGCATGATACTAATGATTTTTTCACAAGAAATACTATATAATCAAACCAGAAAAAAATGGTCTGCCTGCTGATATAAGGTCTGCCACTCTATATTATGCTAGCATTTAAAAATTAACATTAACTTCACCAAAACACATGCAATGAATTGTTTTCTGCTGATGTTTTTCTTCTTTATAATGGTCAGGCTTAAAAGTTTTATTCATGCAGTTACAGGGAAGACATGCAAGACTGCTGTCCAATGTGCAACAGCAGTAATCAGCCTTTATGGCCTGTGGTAATCTGTATCAGTAATTATCTCCAATAATTAAAAGTAAGATTAAATTTAGGTAACAGTTCCAATCACAGAAAGATTCTAAAAATGTGAAAAAATGTTTAAAAAAATCCTTTAAATTTACTCCCAAAATTCTCCAAAAGAAGACCTTCCTTTAATTCTGACCTGTAGGAGATGCTGAAACGTGCTCTCTTGTGATTCAGAATTAAACCAATTTCTGACATGCCAACATTTCTACAGTTAAGACCTTCATTTAAACCAAATGAATCAGATCCAATAGCTGAAAGTGAAAGACATGACATTGAGATTGCTGGAATACATACTTGAGTGTGCAAGAGTAGGAAGATGTGGGATGCACAAAATCTGTTACTGGCACTTGCCCATTTTAGGATGCCATCACTAAATCCTTCTGATCACAAAATGCATCACAAACCACAAATGTGTCATAATCAAATTTAGAGCCCTACTAGTCTCCCTCTAGAAACCGACTCTAGAGACTGTCAGTCAGCTTGGATTTCTTAGGTGTATAGGAACGTGCTGGGTACCATTAGTTACTAAATTACCATCAAAACTGGTGGAACTTGTGTTTTGGTTTTATTTCTTGAGTTTTGATCTATAAATCTCCAGGCAGTTCCACAGCAGAAGAGCTACAACTAGACCTAAAGAGAAAATATTTAAAAATAAAGTGCATAAATGGTCCATTTAATGACAACATCAAGAAACCTTGTAAATCAATTCCTGCTATCAAGTAATGCTATTATCTAAATGAGATATAGTGCCTGAGAGCATCAGTATACACATCCCTTTGACCACACAATGAGATTACACATACAAAGGATGTGAACCTACATGCAGAGGAGCCTAAAGCAATTCAGAGGCACTAGTTTCACAATCCCGTTTGTGGAACAGCGAGCTGGTTTACGTGTGTCTGAACCATCAGCAAGATAGTGAAATTGCATGTCGATTACCATCCTGTTGAGAAACGGGAGAATGTGTTAGGGAGAGAATGAAAGCACAGTGTGCCAGAGGCCAAATGATTAATATATTTCCTCAGTATTAGCATCAACAATGTGCTGCCTCAGAGAAAGTCGGTTAAAAAGTATCCACTAACTTGATGCAAAGCTCAATAAAATAGTATAATAAATAAGATAAAAAATTACCTTCATATCTTACAGGAAGGCTTCCTGATCCAACAGAGTCAATGAGATCTAACAGTTTGCAATTGATTGGTCAGACTGGACAAAATAATTATCCTTCTGGATCCAATTTTCAAGAATCTGCTAGCACAAGGAAGCTATCAATTGTTGGGAAGAAGACAAAGAAGACAAAAGGTCTCTTTCCTGAATTTGAGACTGCCAGCTGCATAACTGTTTAGCAGCTTTAGCCCCAGACAAAATATTAGAGAATTATAAAATGTTTTGAAAAGGGGTACTTGTTTTACACTTAAAACATAAAATCCTGTTATCAACATATTTTGCTGTTTGCACCTATGATGGATATTTCTGTTTAAGCATCACCTCAGCCAACCAATTTATAATAAAGCTATTATCAAATGGGGAAGCATAGGAGGAGATTGTAGCTGGATATCTTATTATTATTCTCTCTCTTTTAGCCCCTATGAAATGGATGAAATGTTAATAAAAATGAATCATTTACTTTTACTCTCCTGGGAAATAAGTGATGAGGAGCTAGTGAACAAGTTAAGTGAGGTATTAGTGATGGACCCTCATATACACAGCTGAGCTTTAGGCAAGTTCTGTCTTGGGAGAGAAATGGTGTTTTGAAACATAAGCATGCCTCAAGTGTTTGACTGTGTTTTCTTCACAGAGATGAACAGTGCTTAAGCAAGACACCAATCATTACACATGCCTACCTGTAAACAGGACAGCTCTTACATTTTCAAAGCCTGCTACACTGGCTTTCAAGCAAATAGCTCTCATTTCTCTTTCTCCATTTAGATCTGAGAGATTAATTAAGCTCATCTACAGTTGATTAATGCAGGTAGGAAGCCTGTGGCTTCCTCCAATTACGTTCAGATGATGTGGTACTGCTAGATATATTTATTTGGCTTTTAAGAAATATCTGTAAGAATGATCTAGGCAATTGTAGTGTCAGATTAAAGTACATTATAAAACCATTAGTGAACCAAACCATCAGTACATTCTGCGTAGCCATCTGGAAAAGAAGATGTTATAGAACAGATCAACATCTCTTCTTGGTATGAGAAGGAACACCAGTTCAAATATACATACTTGTACTTCATTAATAGCTACTCGGTTATTTTATTACTGTGGAAGCAAGGAAATGCCAAGCTATGGAAAAGGCATGTGGTAGCAGAAAAAGTTTATTACAAAGCAAAGTCAATGACCTGCTCCTCACCCTGGGTAAAATGGCAGACTTAACCGCTGCCATACTAGTGCACTTGATGAAACTACTGCCTGTGGATATATTTGCATTTCTGACAGTTTCATCTGGTGAAGAATGGATCTACTGGTTTAACAGTGAAAATCCCAGCATTGGAAGTATGTTAAAAAATAAGTGTAGATAAATGAGATATTTTGAGGAGGAGGGGGGAAGAATAGTATCAGACATAAGCAAAGCACCAAAGTTAAGCCCAAATGCTATGCACAGGTTTAAAATTACATAAAAGAAACAACATAATAATACATGAAATCATTACATGAATGTGCCTTGCTGTATAACTCTGACTTTCCATAAATGCTCTGGTTTTACACTTTTCTCTTTCCAATGCATGTGATTCTGGAGCCTCAAACTCCTGCATCTCCCAGGCAGATTTCTCAAAGAACAAGTACATGTATTATTAACAGTTTTGGCCATACTCAAATATCATGCTTAATTGCCACTCACAATGATATACAGTATAAACATGCACAAACTGTATATGCAGGATGTGTCTTCATTTATATTCCATCCATTACCTGGGATTAATTCTGTGCTTATTTTATCAATTTCAATGGGATTATTCTTTTTGCATCAAAGACTTAGGTGTTACCACTACTGTTTCCAGTTTAATTTATCTAATTGATATGGTTTTGTTGAACCCATTTAATTGAATTCATTTCATTAACAGTGGAACTGATACTGATATAGAGAAAGAATATGGTTTAAATAAATGAGCAAATATTCACCACTTATATTCAACCCAATATGGCTTTTCACCGAAGTCAGTAGTTGCTTCTCAAAACAAATGCATTTTAATACTTTCTGATTTATTTCTCCTCCAGCCACTTCTTTGTCACAGTTCGATGCATTTAAGTAAACCAATTGGTATTTACAGAAGCCAATTTTCTTTTAAATCCTTGAAAGATAGTTTAAATATTTCTTTAGCACCCACCGCATCTTAACTGCAACAAATGCATTTCTGAAATGCAGTAGGCTTACTATTGATAATAACACAAGGTTTTATTTTAATAGTGTTCTTATTTCCCTCTTTCTCCCAGTAATTTGGGCACATCAAATCTGTAAGCAGGACATACTGAGCTAAGGTTTATATTCTAACTTCAACCTCTACATATGTTCCCATACGCTCCATCCCATTTTCACAAAGTTGATTCTGTGATACTACTGAAAGCCGTCGATTCAAATCTCTGATACAACAGCCATAGCTCAGGGCTCAATAAAATGATCCTGAGTGATGACCTCCATGTAGGCAGCAACTCTATTCAGAAATTTGAATCTCAGCACATCCAGCAACGCTTGATTTATAGCATCAACAGGACAGCAACTTTGCTTGTTCAGGATTCAAGTCAAGGATGGTGCGACTTTCCTAAGAGGTAATAGGCTGGTACAAATCAAAATGCATACTGTGCTCATCCAGAAGTACTAAAATGCAGTGCTTAGGTGCAAAACACCATGTTTTAAAACCTAGTCACAAAGTTATCTCGAAAGTTTGGAATCAAGGCAACATTTACTCTGAGCAAGCACTGCTGCACTGATCTGAATGGTGCAGTTTGGGTGCAATGATATTCAAATATCAAGTTGGCTATTCAGGACTGTTTTGCTGTCCCTGTGAGGTGATCCAAAACTTGCAGACTAACTATCTGGGCTTTCTATGAAAGTAACTTAAAATTACTGGCAACTGTACTTAAAAACAGGCTGTAATGGTGTTTCTGTAGATGATTTCCAGGTGGTGCACAGGTTTTCACCTACAGTTTGGTGTACGATTGGAACATGACATGTACTTTCCCCAATATCACAGTTGCTATTCAAAACATCTTAAGTAATTATTTTTAATCTGTTTTTATATGGCCATGTCTTATTGGTTTTTAACACTGATTTATTACCAATTTTTCCTTACCAAATCTTCCTCCTCCAAAGAATATTACTGTCCTGTGATGTTTCTATGGAAATTGGTTCCATTATCTCTTTGCACAGCAAGAATATATATATATTAATGACAGTTGCTGTCAAACATTTGAAACTGTTTATGAATGATTCCAGAATTCAGCTACCTTCTTGGATCAGCTACAAGATTTTGCTGCTTGTAGAACTGAGGACTTTACATTTTTGGTACATGTTAACAATAGGTTTATTCCTCTTTGGCAATTAGGAAGTCAGCCTAATCTCTTTCAGGATTTCATAGAATCATAGACTGGCAGGGGTTGGAAGGGACCTTTTGAGATCATCTAGACCACTGGCTGCCTTTGCCACAAGGGCACATCGCTGACTCATGTTCGGTTTATTATCAACCAGAATTCTCAGATCCCCCTCCACAGAGTTGCTCTCCAGTAGGTCGGTCCCCATCCTGTACTGGTGCATGGGGTTCTTCCTCCCCAGGTGCAGGATTCTTCACTTTTCCTTGCTGAACCTCATGAAGTTCGTCTCTGCCCAACTCTCAAGCCAGCTGAGATCCTGCTGAATGGCAGCACAGCCTTCTGGAGAATCAGTCAATCCTCTCAGTTTGGTGTCATCAGAGAACTTGCTAAGGGTACACTCTGTCCCCTCATCCAGGTCGTTGATGAAGATGTTGAACAAGACTGGCCCCAGAACTGATCCCCGTGGAACTCCACTGGCCACAGGCCTCCAAATCGATTCTGCGTCACTGATCATCACTCTCTGGCTTCTGTCATTCAGCCAGTTCTTGATCTACCTCACCGTCCACTCATCCAACCCACACTGCCTGAGCTTTCTGATGAGGATGTCGTGGGAGACAGTGTCAAAAGCCTTGCTGAAGTGAAGGTAGATGACATCCACTGCTCTCCCCTCATCTAGCCAGCCAGTTATGCCCTCTTAGAAGGCAATCAGGTTTCATATCAAGTAGGATTTCCCTTTGGTGAATCCACATTGACTCCCCCTGATGACCATCTTTTCCTTCATATGTTTATTAACAACACTGGAGACGAGCTGTTCCATCACCTTTCCAGGGATGGAGGTGAGCCTAGAGAATCCATCTTCAAGTGTATGTTCAGCTGCTATTAATAGACTTTCACATGATAAAGAACATATCCAGTAGACATAACCTTCTCCTGTGTTTTTCTGGTTTATCTTGTTTTTTTAATTCAGTTGCCAGAGATCGTATAGTCTATACACAAACGATGGAAATCTGCTGCACGAATCTCATATGTGCTAATGTTCCAGGTAATTTTTAGAGATCCCATATTCTTTTGACTTTCACTACCACATGAAAGTTTCCTGACCTCCTGATGCTTAATTACATCCAAAGCCACTAAGAAATCAGTCAAAGATATATACTGATTTTACTACATTAACTGGAAAGTGATTTATATATGGATTAGCCTGTGTGCCTTTATGTAGGTGGAAAAACCCCAAGGGAAAGCTAACAGGACCTGTGAAATCCCTTCCTTAATTTTAACATTGTTTTGCTTCAGCCACCTCCGCCCTTTTCACTGAAAAATTAAAGCAGAGATCCAGTAATGGGCAAAATTTTAATTCCCTTTTGCTGTGCCTGAGATACTGCTCCCTTCTCACCTGCTGGTCATGGTCACTGGTGAGTTTCTGACTCCTTCAGGTATTGGATAGACTTTGCTGGGGTGAACTTAGGATTGTATCATTTGCCTGTATTCCCTGACAACAAGCCATCAAGGACCATGTTCTAGGTGTACTTGGCAATTGCTGGCCCAAAGAGACTGCTGCAGAGCAGAGAATGATATCCAACAGAAATAGCTCCATGCAGACAGAATTAGCACTGTGCTCATCATAGCTGAGAAGCAGGGAAGTGAGAGCAGATAAAACTCCCAGGGAAGGCTCAGCTGATAAAATAAGTGAAGGGTCATAAAATGTTCCTCTGCGTCCTTCTGCAAAGAAATTATTTCAGATATCAAATTCCCTCACAGCTTGTAAAACCTTTACAAGTACTCCAGATTCTCTGCAGCCAAGTACTAAGTGATGTGCCCATACATCATATACCAAGGTCAGCAGATGAAGGAATTGGGCTGGAGGATACTAGCAGATCATATCAACTCCAGAGTTGAGATACTGCCCTTCTGACTTCAGGCACAGGAGAAGCCAAACCTGTCACCTCACTAACTACCTGAGCATTGTCTTTAACTTTCATAAATGCATCAAATTTCCATGTTTCTACATCTTAATGAGATAATTCACTATAAAGTGAAGTTAATGATTTATGAGTTTAAATAATGTACTTTACAATTGAATTAACATGCCAGTCGGGTTGCATACTCTATAAGGGAAGCAAATCCTTTTAAAGTACCTCAGTAATCTAATTAGCATGCACCTTCTCTTAATACAATTTTTCAATAGTTACTATATATGCCTGGACCTCAAAGTATCTCTCCCGTTGGTTAGATTACAAGAAAGTGGTTGACTTGGGTGTGAGAGAAAGAGAACGTGTTTGGGATGCAGCTCTGTGTCATACTTTGATAAAAAGCTTGGCAAAGGTTTCAAATGAATGTACACGACTGGAGTTGATTTTGAAGCTGACAGCTTCAAAGGAAGTGCAGGATTGTACGGTAATAATGGGCACTAAATTACCTTCTCTCCAGCAGTGTGTATCATTTGGAGTCAGGTCATAAACAGGATAAGGGAATCTTAGCTTTCTGCTCCTTGCTATACAAGCACTTTGAAACAGCAGAAGACTGTGTTCAAAAGTCTCATTAGCTGTCATTACCACTCTCAAAGGACTATGTTAAACTTAAAGCTAAACAGAAAAAATGAACAGATTTCTAATAATTTATAATGGCAAGAGTGGTGCAGAAACTACATTGCAATACAGGCAAGTAGCTTAAAATATGGGTTTCACCCTTAGAGAATAAGAAAAAGCCCAACATTTTGGAAAGTAATATAATTTTCCAAGTATGTAGGTCAGCAAAATGTTCATGTGAAAACAGAAATGACGTTTAGATATATCTGAATTAACAAACCAACTGTAATAGTGGTCTACACTAAAAGCTGTAATAAATGAAATCTCAGGGACCTGTACTCGTCTTCTAAATGTACCTTATGTTAAAACTTGGATGCTGCCAAATGCAGATTACCTTTTAAAAAATTGTTTTTATTTGGTATACATTTTATGATAGACATGTGAATTGGTGGCTTTTGTCCATGATGCTTTAAGAACACATTTAAAATCTTGTCTAATCAACATGTGGCACTCCAAACCTCAGTAGGGTGATCTTTGGTGAATGTGACAGAAAATACTGCTAAGTTACTGATTCATAATTTAAATTTTAGTAGCATCTAGGGGCCTTGTAAAAGACTGCAGCCAGCTGAACTAAGTACTGAGTACATATATATGCCATAAGACTGTATACAGAGCTTACAGTTTAAATATTTAGGGTACTCAGAAAGTTCTGGTTTATATATGGGAAACTGAAAACGCTGAGGAAGGATGACACAGACCTCAGGGAATTTTTCAGCTCTCCTGAGACACAGGCCAGTAATTTAACTCTGGCCGTCTTTCATCTCCCTTCAATAAGAGATTTGTGTTGAGCACTGTGCGCATGATGTGTTGCAACTTGATATTGTATGGTTATTGCTATTCCTTGAGCCTTCACAACATATACAGTCATAAAATACATATAAAATAAACTCCTTGCACGGAATGGATCATCCTCTAATAAGGAAACAAATGAAAGAAAATCAGAGGAAGAAATAACTCCTGCATGCTTGCAAGCAAATGAGGCTCCTTTTCTTCTCTCTGAATGTATCTTGTTCAGAGCAACCAAGTCGTGCTGTCCTCCCTGTGTGATTTTATGCAAATTTAATCATCTGTGTAACATGTTATAAGTAATCTGCCTTAACTGTAACCTTAATCTACCTAACTGTAACCTTATCCTGGATGCAGTCTTCTGCAATCAGAAGTTCTACTTCTGATGACAGAAATGATGCAAAACATGTCAGTTTACATTCTCCTAGATCCAGGGAAGATGGCACATAGCTCACATGGCTGCATCTGGTTTAAATAAAAGATACCTGGTTCATTGCCTCTTTCTTCATATAGCTGGATGTCAGTGTGATCTCCTCATGCCTCTTATTTGTTCCTGGAATTATTTAAGACAAAAGGCAAATGAGAGAGGGAGAGGAACACCTAAATGCTGGACACCAGAGAGGCCTCTGGCAGATAAATGCCAAATGCCTGTGACTTCCCTTGTACTCTGTCAGGTAAGTGGGAATTCAGATGAGATAAAAAACAGGTCATGGTTTGACATGACAGCCTTTTCTGGTAATGGGGAAGGGACTGTAAAGATGGCTGCTGTAAGAAGTCATCCTAATGAGGAGGGGGGCACCCAGTGAGAGACTGTCGTAGTGCTTCTGGGCTAGCAGGGCCAAACCATGACAAGAAGTGAGCTGCCAGGCATGCCATGGTTTGCAACTGTCACCTTTCTTGAGAAGGGATTTGAGGGAGGATGTGGTAGTGGGGAAATGCCACCAGCACAGCTGCTAAATGCAGCCAAAGCCTGGCAAGTCATTTGTATGACAGGTGAATGCAATCAAATGCAAACATGAACATAAAAACCGGAGATACTGCTGAAATGCCCAAGAATTTAAAGCAGGGTGTTGGAAAGGTATCAGTCAGACTGGCAGCACTTTGCTGCTAAGAACAAAAACACATCTTAGACTTCAGCTAAATCTCACTGGGAGAGCAAGCACTGCTCAGGCAGGTGGGTGTCAGCTGGCCCTGGGATCACTGGCATGCCAAGCAGCACATTGCCATGATAGGGAGAGATCCAGCTCACAGAAGCTCAGCTCTCTGACACGGGACATAGATCCCTTTCACAGTTATCAAGAGATCTGCTGCCAGGGGAACACAGGGCTTCTGGTTTGAGCCCCCTGTGTGCTCAGTGGGGCCAACACTTCTGCCAGTTGGTGAAGCTGGCTTTCCTATCTGGCTGCCAATGTCAAGCATAAGAGAAAATTAGCTAATTTGCAGGGTATTCTAGCAAGTGAGGAATGCTTGGAAAACGAGCAAACTGAGGTTAATTTGACACCTGATTTTAAAAAGCTGTAAATTTAAATATCAATGATGTGGAACAGAAAGATCCAGAAAATCAGCAATATGTAAACAAAAGAAATTAAATGCAGCCATTATAGGCAGTGAGGTGTCTTTGAACAGTCTGGAAACACAGATAAACGACACTCAAAGAAATACCCCAAAAGATGTTGAGTTTTGCAAAGGCAATGACAAGGTCTGAATGGAGTACAACCAAATACAGTAGTAGAATTGTATTCTCATTTAAACTAATGATGTGAACTAAGTCCTTGAAATGGCACTGGGTCTTCTTTTCACAATAGCACGCTTAAGTAAGGAAGTAGAGGGAAGTAAGATTTGTCTGAATTATTTGCATAATGAAGCAGCGTGGCTGTAGACTGCACTCACCATCCAGAGGACAAGATCTAAGCATCCTCCCAAATCTGATTTTCTTCATTGGTGGGAGAAGCAAATATGTTGAATAGAAAATTTATACCTCTCAGATAATACTGCTGTAATGGGGAGGGAGTTCACAGGCCATTATTCAACTCAGGAATCCAGACATGTTTCTCCATACAATTAAGATTACTGAGCACAGGAGGGGCAAGATACCCTGTTAAACTGAGCTGTCTCTTTGCACCCCACCAGTAGCATCCACCATCCCTCAAATAGCAGGCTTGCTTCCTGGCTGCACTCTCCCCTGTTCCTTGTGTGGCAAACTTGGTGAGGATACAGAAGTGCACCCTTCTAGGGAATGAAAAGCTCCATCTGGCACTGGGAACCAGAGGCAAAGAAAGGATGCTCTAAAAGTTTTTAAAGGATTTCAAGCTCCCCAGGGAGATGATTCTGTTCCTTATTTAGCACTAAATACCTCTTGTAAAACTCAGCCTCCTCCACTTTCCAATTAGGAAGGCACCTGCTTTATTCCAATTGTATTTTCTCTGAGACTACTGAGGCAACTCAGTAAATGAGGTCGACTTGATAAAAATACCCACTGCTGAACGATCTGGATGGTGGCAGGTGACTTACGACCTTGCACAGCTATGGGAGTTAAATCTGCCCTACTGAAGTCAACAGGAATTTTGCTGTTAGACTTCAAAAGGATTAGGGTTTCATTCCAGATGATGGAAACTGCTCCTAGTAATAGTCAGTATGGCATTAGATGCCAAATAATGGATTTATACTCACCAAAGTGACAAAATGGGAATTGTTATAGTGGATTTCTATTTGTCCAAAAGTCAGAACACAATCCTATACATAAGAAGTGTCTCATCTGCTATGATTGTATGAAATAACTTCCAGTTGCACTGCTGATGATATGAGAGGTACAAGCAGGAAAATCTGAATTGATTGTGATGGTTTCTTCCTAGATTTGGTGCTGCATTTACTGTAATTTTTAAACTTTCATGCCCCAAGAAAATTACACTTTTGAGGAGATATATATGGTATACTCTTGGCTAGAAGCAGAGAATCTGAAAATCCAGGAAGCATAAGCTGCAACAAGTAAGGCAACAAGAACTATCACTTGTTACTGCAGGGTTCCTATGCTGCAAGGATAAGTTATCAAACTCCTAGTATAAAACTTGTATATCTCAAGCATAATTTTTAAATGCAGGGAGTGTTTCCCCAGGGCTTTTCTCCAGCTGCAGCAGCACTGGCAAATGTGCCAAGTACTCTCGCCACTGATTTAGTGGGCTGGAAGCCACACTCCATCATTGTACCTTACCTGCCATTACCATCAGGTTTTTGCTGTCCCTTGGCATCCTGCTTACAGCAGAAAATTATTCACTTGCTTGTATAGTACACAAAAACCACACTATTTTTAGCCACCTGCATCTATCACAGCAAGTTTATATCAAGACTTTAGGGATGAAGAAAAGAGAGGAGGAAAAAGAAACCTGTATAGAGGGCTTCTTTTCTCACACTCCTCTACCCATTGCTCTTGTGTGGTGCCACAGGTTAGCACAAGTAGTGACACAGAAAGGTGCAGACTGCTCCTTGAGCTGTCACTCCAGCTTTGTCTTTTCCTGGAGAGCACCGGGCTGAATGGACAGATGATGAGCACATTGGTATGAATGCAATTTTTCTTGTCACCAGTGCTTCAGCTCAATGGGGTTTTGCAGACACAGTCATGGCCCGTATTTTTCACAATGACTCAGAAACATTTTAAATTCTTCTCCTCATGTAAGTGAGCCTTTTGTTGGCAGCTAGAAATCTCTGCCACAGACATTGTACATTTTTAGAGTCTAACATTCTCATAGGAAGGAAACTAATTTGCCATGTGACAAAAAGTGCATTCAAGACACTTTCTAACAGCACTGTGCAAATACTATCTCAAGCTATGCCCTCTCTGAGAAAAGCTGCCTGACTCATTTCTTGCCCCCCTGCCCTCTTCCTCCCAATACAGGAGAGGTAATTACACCAGCTTGATGATCTACAGGTCCAGAAAGTTTCTACATTCTGGTTCAAGCAAGGGTTAACATGATAGGACATAAAAGCTCTCCTTAGACAGTTACAGTCAATATTGAAATATCTAATTCAATGCATTCAAATCACCCCTAGTTTGAGGAAAAGTAACAGCTCTTTAGATCCAAAAGAGCCATTTGATTATCAACCTACTGGACTAGTTGTGTAAGGAGACTTTCCAGACTATTTTTTTCTTTTAAAAATAGCAAATAGAATTTGCAGTTTTCCATCCAGTCCACCAAAATCATGAAACACTGAATCAGCATACCAGAAAATTCAAATACTCTGCCTCCATACAGTAAGTACAGCACAGTTAATAATATTGAAAGTTTCTATCTGTTATATTAAAGCCTCTCTGCTGAAGTAAATTGATAACATATGTAGGAGTACTATCCAGCTTCCCCTGGAGACTTTCTAGACCATAACACAGCCAGCACAGGCAAGTACATTACTATCCTATGGCGAAATGCATGTGGTGTCTCCTTCTCTATCAATACTTTCTGTGGACAGTTGCCTAGAAGGAGATGGCAGATAAAACTGAGAATTCCAAAGAAAAATACACCTCAAATGCTGCTTGGCATAGCGGGGTGATATGATGATTTCTAACAGAGGAATCTTTCACTTGAAAATCCTGAACTCTGAGTTATGTCAATAATGACACTCTTGTCAACAAAACACCTTCTGTTGGACCTTCTGGTGATCGTGGTGATGTTCCAGATTCTGGCTTGCCCTGATGTTATTGGACATGTAACTATTGGGCAATAAGTGGTGCACTGTGAAGTCAAACCAGAGTCAAAAGAGAGGCATGTCAAATACATATTGCTGGAGTTTAGGTCCCGAACATCTATATTGCATCCAGCGTTACGTTCTGCCCTGCCTTGAGGAATGAAGAATGAAGAGGGACATGCCATGCTTCTGCAAGAGGAGTGGACTAGATGATCTCTAAAAGTCCCTTCCAACCCTACCATTCTATGATGCTAAGACTATGGAAGCCTATATCTGGATGGTACGAGTGAGTTAGCAAGGCTCTGTTGATATGCACTCTGCAGCTTAATTCAGCTAGTTCAAATAATTCCTGAGACTATGACTATTCCTAAATACAATGCCATGATGCTCTTTGGTTTGACAGCTCTTTCTGGAGCCAACAGCTTCTGAGAATTTGAAACATATGCATAGTATGTCTGTACATGTTCAGAAAGATGTTTACTATTTAATAAGCCAAACCAAATACTTTCTTCCTGATAAAAACATTGAGCCATACATTAAAAATCTTTATGCTATTACACTATAAGGCTAAGTTGTGCAGAATATATTCACCTTTGATTTTCTAATTATACAATTAATTATTTCTACTAGGGAAAATGTTCTGTGTTCTGCAAAACCAACAAATGAGAACTATCACTTTGCAAAGACATTGGAGAGGGCAAACTGGCATTTTCCTTTATCACTGTCTTTATTATTTTTTAAAAGGTTGAACATTTATTTCAGAGACTTGACATTATATTTAGTAAAATGTAATATAAGTGACTACTACAGTATTGGAAAGTGTAGACGTAAATCACAACCCAGTTGTATCTTTCTAGTAGCTACATCAAATCTGTTAACAATTGAGAAGCCATTAAAATGCTAATGAGTGTGAAGGATGATCTATGTTTCACCCTCCAACTTCTATTTTACAAAGGCAAAACATGCATGAAAATCCCAACAGTTCTCTCCTGCTGAAAGAAATATGAAGGACTGTTTAGTTTTTAAAATTATGACATTGTTGTTACACTTATCTGAAAGATAAATTATTACATTACTGTCAGCATGATTACAAAAAAGCTTCAGGGCCAAATTTATACCAGAAAAAGTTTTAACTAATTCTCTTTCACTTGCTTCTAAATACCAAGCAACATAAAAAAGGGGTGAATGTGATTGCCCAAGCTGTGTCACGACTGAAGCAAGATGCGAACTTCAGAGATATGACAATCACTTGACCTGGAAAGCAAACCTCTTCCTAAGTGTCCTGAGTGAAAACCTTCTCAAGTAAGCCTTGTAAAATTTCTGAAGGCACTTTCACTATGCAGAAGATCTGGCCCAACAGAAATGCTGACGCCCACCGCCCCCTTCTTAGCTGGTATCTTGAGAGTTAAAAGTGAAGAAGATCCTTCAGAATTACCAGAACTACTTTAAAAGATGTATGAGTGCTTTTCCAGCCTTCATCAAGGAATTTTATGCTTTTTCTCTAGCACACAAGCAATAAACTCTGCTCAGGCTTTGGTGGAAATGCCATGTATTTAGATGTGCTCAGGTGCAATTGTGTGTGTGTGTGTGTGCGTATCTGGCACTGAATTTGGGAACTCTCTGGTCCCTGAGTAGCAGCACATGCATCATACTAATGTAATCCTGCCATCTCCTGTATCCCCTTAATCAGCAAGCAGCTGTGTTTCACTTGCTTCCAGAAATATCACAGTCTTGCATATCTGAAACAACATGGAAAACCCCACACTTGTATAGAGGTTAAAATGAGGAGGATGAGGGGAACAAGTTACAGGCAGCTCTTTGTTCTGTTCCCTTTATTGCTGCCTAATGTTATTTATTACAGCACCATGTTTCTTTTGAAACATAATTAAAGAAGATAAACAACCATATAGTCTCCCACAAAGATAAATTGATAGCTTGAGCCTTCTCCTGTTGAATTGCCTTTTTATAACATGTAAGAGTGAAGAAACCTTTGATATCTTTTTTTCCTCATTCTTCACAGGAAAAATATTCCTTTAATCTACTTTGGGGTTCCCTGAGTTCCCTGAAGTAATCCAGCACTTTGCTCTGGGTCACAGTAAAGTAATCTGTTATCCCAATATCATTTTTGCTCTTCACTGCACGCGTTAGGCAGATGCTCTTTTCACCCTCGGGTGAGCAGGCAGGCAATCCTGTTCTTGGGCACCTCCCCTATTTGCTTTTCCTTGAAGCATCAGGACTCAAGGGTGCAGCTCCTGTGAAAACCCCCTCCTTTGTAAAGCCACTCCCGCACCACCTAATCTGGAAGGGATGTGGTTGTTGTGGTTTGTGGAGCTCTATAGTATAGCTTCAGGCTAGTCTCATCTCCAGGGCATCATTTCTGTATGTCATCTTTGCTGGTGTAAAGATGATCGCAGATCAATTCTGTTTAAATTTAGCAAACTCCATGAGGCATCATTGCATTTTTCCAGTACCAAGTAGGCACGTTGATGAGCAACTGTAGCAACATTTCATTTACTATGAAGTATTTGTATCATAGAAGCACCAATTTTATCTAGAAAACAAGGAACAAGACTGTCGCCTGGCCCACATGGTGTTGACAAGTGAGACAGGTGAGTGAGGAGAAAACTGATCAGATGGAGTCAAAAATACCAGTTAATACCAGTCAAGTGCATACAAAAATAGAAAAAAATGTTTTCACTTTATCCACTGTCTCCTCCACTTTTGTAAACATAGCCAAATTCACAATGCAGCATGACACACAACAATGAGCTTTCCAAAGAGATTTGGGTGAAGGCAGCAGATGATCATGAAGCTCTTACACTGCAAAACATTTTTGTTACGATGCTTTTAGCTCACTCAATGTACATGTTGAGAATTATGTCTGGAAGAGACAACCTGGATTAGTGACTTTGTTTTAAGAATAGATAATCTCTTGGTAAATATTTGCACTGCACGAGTTAGCTTTGCAGGCAAAATTGTCTTGACAGTTTATCAGGCTGAGCACAAAACTGACTTGCTGATTCTATCGGGATGTTGCTAAAAATTATATGAACTAATGATGCTTGTACTGGCGTATGAAGCAAAATTAATTAGAGGGGCAACTAGTCTGGCAGAATTTTTGTAAACTGCATTATTTCCTATGTTTGAAACTGCAGACTGAAACTCTTTGGACTCACTTGTGTGAATTTTAAAATGTGTATATCCATTGTAAGAACTACATACAGGAATTAGCATCCAGAAAGTATGAAAGCATGACTGTGCATCTGCAACATGGACAACCAGAAAAGGTGAGAAGAGCAGCAAAACACAGCTTCATAAAATCATTGCATGGTTTATGTTGGAAGGGACCTTCGAAGAGCATTTATTCCAACTTCCTGCCATGGGCAGGGAAACCTTCCACTAGACCACGTTGCTCAAGCACAAGTTATGGTATTCAAACACAGCACTTTGGTTCTGCAATGGCTAGCTCATGAAAAAATCCTACCATAAAAAAAAAAGCATATTAACTTACAATGAGAAAACAATGGTGAATTTAGCCAGGCATAGAAAAATATTTTTTTGTTTAAGGGATCACAATGGACATTTTACCCATGAGATTAACTCAAACAACGACTTCATCTGTTTTCAGTTCTTAGGTATCAGTCCTTTTATCTAGCAACAGGACAAGGGGATGAAGCTGGAACACAAAAAGTTCCATTTAAATATTAGCAAAAACCTATTTTACAGGCTGCCCAGGGAGGTTGGGGAATCTCCTTCCTTGGAGGTCTTCAGAACCCACTTGGATATGTTGCTATGTGACCTTATGTAGGTCGATCTGCTTCTGCAGGGGGGCTGGACTAGATGATGTCTAAAGGTCCCTTCCAACTCCTACCATTCTATGACTCTATGATTCTTTTAATCTCTGTACTGTCTCCATTTTGTGCATCTTAAGGTATAGATAGGTACCTGATATATAAAGCTAAGTGATCTACTGACTTAACAGATTTTTTTTAAGCTATGATGCCTCCTCTGAGGCTATTCAGTCTCTTCAAGTGTCATTTATAATGGAAACTGCTATGTTTGCATCGGATGAGCTTCTTACTTCTTTTACTTTAGTCAGCACTGACATTACGAGTCTCTAAAAAAAAAAAGATAAAATATTTGAGATATTAAGTGCTTTCAGAGTTTCGCAAAAGGCACTAGATTATACTAGGATGAAGAGTAAGTGTCAAATAAAGACTAGTTGATAAACAAATACACAACACAACTTTCACTTGCATGTTGTTTCATGTTTTGTCATGTTACCCCTAAAAGGGCAGTGGCAGCTTTAATATCTTCTGACATTATTAATAGTTAACACCAGACTGAGAAGAAAATGTTCCTTTCAGCTTTTAAGGCAGTTGCTGCTACAGTTATCAAGTTTTTTCCATCTTTAGTTGAATTAAACCATATTTTTATCAACTTAGCGTACGAACTGATTAAAGTTGTGTTAAGTCTCTGCAGTGCTGTTCTTTATTTGCAGCTCCATCATTTCCTATCATTTTTGAGAAAGAGGATTTCTTAAAAACAGCAATGTCCTCCTATCCAAAAAGGAAATTATTTTGTTCCAAGATTTTTTAGGAGTGAAATTTGTATCTGAACAGAAACCTGATAGAAAACATCCTTACCATATTGTTTTGTCAGGATGCAACAGAAGAGGAGGTGTTGGGAAAAATGGAGGAAAAACCTTTTCCATATATTCAATTTGGTTGACAATGGCAAGATTAATTTGACTTTCAAGAATACTGAATTTTTCTGCTAAGGTTATCTCAAGGATACTCTGCAATAGTCTCATTTCACCTCGGTGTGCCAAGGTGAACCACACAAATACCTCCAACAGCTCTCAGCTATTCTCATGTGAGACAGATTGCTGAGCTTCTGTTTGGCTTTAGAGATGTTCACGTGCCAGTCACTGGGCCACAGGATGACAAATTACCTCTCTGCCAATTTAAGAACTGGGACAGTTCTCTCCACAGCCTCCACCAGATGGGCCTAATTAAACTATTAGCCAATGAGTGAGGTCTGATGGCTCCATTAGGAATCCTCCTGTGCTTAAATAAACAGCTCAAAATAAATAGTTTTCTCAATTAGAGTGTGGTTCATGTCCTTTTCTGGGATGTTCATTAGCAGAGTGTCTCCTTTGTCTCCTTTTTCCTAATGGGATGAGGCCTTCTTGACATTATGCTGGAGTTTCAAAAGGCTATAATGGCACTGACCAGTTTGCTTTGAGGAGTTAAACAATCTTCCACACCTTTCCCAAAGTTTGTATTCTATTGGACTTCATGGCAAAGACTTATTTTCCCTCACGACATGCAGTTTCACTCTGGCTGTAGTGTTTGCTACCCTTACAGAGTGAAGCCTGTTAGTGCCACATATACCATCCTTGTAGCCCACACCATCTCTAGGTCTCTTCAAACAGCGATCCCATCTCCCATGCTGGCAGGGACAGATAGTCTCTTCTCTTTTTTCATAATTAGTGCCTAGAGTTATCTTCTCTCACTTTAATAACTATCTTCAGGATTCATTTTTACCGCTTCCCCCTCACTACTTTCTCCCAAGATTATTTTTTTTCTTCTTGATTCAGCTGTGATCTGCATGTATATTATCTAAAAATCTGTTCATCTACCACAAGTATCTCAGCTTTTTGTTGAGGAAAATCTAGATAGAACTTGAGATTTTTAAACAACCTATTCCCTTCTCCCTTTTCAAAACTTTCCCCGTGAAAGGCCACCTCCTACTCATTTCTTGAATTCTCCTTGACAATTAGTTTCCCAAGGACATCTTCATAATCCAGAACTTTCTCTCTTCCCTGTCCAATCAATGTAAGGAAGATGAGCTCTGCAGTGAATGCTAGTCATGATTAAATACTTTTTTTTTTCTGACTCATTCTCAGAGAAGAATTGCTCCTTCAGGGGTGGGTGTTGGTCCACAGGGGAAAAAAAATTATATGCAATCAATTAATAGCGCTCCTTGGGAGCACTGTTTGACTCACAGTTTGAAATGAGCAACCCAGATTTTACATAAAACAAATAGTAGATAGATTCTTCATTATACTTCATGTCAAATATGGTATGCATGTAACTAATTAGAACTGTCTGAGCTCAAAAACATAAGATGCTAGCACTGAAGCTTCAAGTATTTAATCACAACTCATTTGGTATCGATTCCCTATTTGCTCTGATAGAGCCGTTTTAAGATACTCTGTTTAATTGCTCTAGAAAGAAACAGGCATTTCGGTTCTCTAAGTTATAAAACATACTGTGTTGTGAACTCAAAATTGTGCCTATTTAGTCACTGAAAGGAAATGGAAAATGAAATCATTAAGTCTGTGTGAGAAAACACCCTATTGCAGATGCAGATCTTGAGGCAACCTGTACCAGCCAAGGATGTGTCCCTTGGTGACTTCATGCAAGACTCCCAGGAAGTTAAATCTTCAGTATTGAAATGAAATTAATTCAATGCCATGTCACCATCATATTTTTAATTTAAGTAGAATACTATTTGCCAGTTAAATTCCACATCAGAGGTGAGACATACACTGAGTATTTTGCCACTTTGAATCAACTCCTGACATCTTTACTGAGATCACCCTTTAAATAAGCCCTTTATCTTCCTGTTGGACTGGAGTGAAATCTGAGTAAGTATCTCACCTTGTTGATTCTCACACAGCTTTTAGAAAGCAGATAAGTTCAGAAAATGGCTAAAATCACAGATACCTGGAAGCAAGGGTATCAGTAGAATGAAAGGTTTATATAACCTTGTGTCTAGATGTGCTTTGGAGTTCCTGTGTGGAGACTGCAGGGTGGGAATATTTGGGAGAGCAGCACTTTCTGCGCTTCCTGGTACTTCACTGCCAGTCAAGCTAGGGATGCAACTCACCTCAATAACAAATGAGGACCGTGGAGAAGAAAGGCTAACGTGAGAAGGTGTGTGAACATCCTCCAGTGGCTGCAGAGGACTAAAGAAGTAGAATTTCAAAAAGATGTGCAAGAGGCTGCATTTTTTTTCCCTTTCTTTTTATTGTTATCATATTCTAGTTTAAGGGCTGATGGTGCTTCAATCAGATGAGCCATCCAGTGGAGAGAATAAGAAGCAAATTCAGAAACAGAATACAAAAGAAATGGGTATCTGATGAAAGTACATGACTGGATGCACAAAACTCCCTGAAATTAGGTTGAGAAAGCATCTATATAAGAGAAGGAAACACCCATGTTCTTTAAGGCAGGGAGCTTCCTCAGTCAAAATCAAGTCCACTTGCATTTAAAAGCTAGACTTGCTTCCCTTACAAAGTGGAGGTGATTAAGTATCTTAATTCATAGAAATGACTTAAGTACAGATTGCTTCTGACCCTTTCAACTGCAGCTAACCACAAACATGTTTTCTCAGGTTGTCCCACCAATTTATCTTAACCCAGGTGTTGGCAGGCAACTTTTAGTCAGTTCTCTCTTTACATACCCAAGCTCCTCTTTTTTGCTGAGCACTCCAACCTGTGTATTGTCTTGCACCTACTCAGCCTTCACTATATCAGGATTGGCAATATCATTCAGTGGATAACCCTCACAGAGAAAATTCAATCAGACAGAAGGGCATTTTGCACCACCTAAGAGGATGGACAGATTTCATCAATGAGTATATAAACACTAGAAAAAGGCATTTTTCCTTTGTTCAACTCAAACAGCTAAGGTTCTCTTCAGGACTGACACTTTGTTGTTTGGGGTTCAGTGGTTGTTGGTTTTCTTTTGGTCTTAGTCAATAAAATAAACCAAAACTTTTAAATCCTAACGTTAGCACAAGAGCCCAGAATATGCCTGTGTTTGGCACGTCATGTTTAATTGCATCTCTGAGCTAACATGGGCATATTGTTTAAACTTCAATTGTTGGAATTGTCTGTCATATTGCAAAATTTCATTGAAGTCCCACTTCTCTGCCTGAAGTGCCATAATGTTAGCCAAGTGGGGAAAAGGGTTCTTCTGAGATTGATTTTTCAGACACTGTAGTTCTGTTCAATTGAATTCACTCAAGTAGTGGTTAACATAAACACTGTGGAGAGTATGACATGTCAAATTAGCAGCTTTGCAAATCTCCTGTTAATTGTCAGCCTAATTAAAAAATTGCTAATTATAATGTTTATAACTTCAAATAACTGCTCAGCTATAAAGCACTGGCTGTCAGGTGTAAACAGGGGGACTGAAGGAAAAAAAAATCAATCGACATCTGTTAATTTATCAGAGGCAGTACACTAAATTGAAAAATGGATTGCCTAATGCACTGTAAATCTGCATTACGATAAAAGACCAATTCATTTCAACACCTGCTTAATAAATGATAATGGCCATCTTTAGTGGCTAGCCCTAGGGCTTCTTCTGCCAATCAGACTTAGAATTCTGCCTTTACCAACATCAGACAAGAAATTGATTGCCTTGTCTTAAAATTTATATAATACCTCCTCATTTCTTTATGGTGATAGAAATGAATAGTTTTTACAGAGAAATTCTTTAAAAAAACCTCTTGGATTTTCTCATCCTATAAAGAGCAAATCTGTCTCATCCTTCTAAGGTTCTGTATTTCAGACAGACTTAAATGCACTGACAAATTACAAAAAAAATTAGATGCCATGTCAAATCGTTCCCATCTATCGACTTTCACCTATTAAATAAGAACTATAGAGCTGAAAGCCAGTGCTTTACTTTTATATTTTTTCCTTAAATGTTTACTTTGATCATATAGATGATGATCTTCTACAGCTTATTGGACAGTGATTGGCAGTGTTTCTGAACTGCCATCTTCCAAACCACCATTTAGTTCAAAGAACTGCAAAGTTTTAGACAGCGGCTGCTAAGTCCCTAAAAGGCAGAGTTAAAGACTGATAGCTTTGTATTTTTTTTCAGGGAATTGTAAACTACCTCTAATGGCCAATAACAGATCAGGTTTTTGGGACAAGAGGGTGACTATAAGTAGTTGGTGTCATTTCCTCTGTGAAAACCTGGATTGCCCTCAGCTTGGGGAGAAGACAAAGAAAGAGACTGAACGGAGAAGATTGATGTCTCAGGAGAGGACTCAGCTTTTCCAGAGTTTGAGAATTATGTCTTTTAAGGGTGATGCTGCTCTTTCCTAATCCCCAATGGCAGCAATGTGGATTGCTGCATCTTGACTAATCAACACCATAGTCTCCTGTTCATTTCTACAAAGATATGCTTTGAAATCTATGTGTCACCCTTTAAAATGACTCTTGGCAGCGTGGCGGCAGTTGCTATCTCGTCCTGAGATGCATGTCATGACGTTGCGCTAATAGTTCTCATTTTATGATGACATTTCCAGTATGCAAGACTGCTTTCCCTTCTCATTTAAACACATTTTCAGGGATTAGGCAGCTTCTGTGTTATATGATAAAATTCATCAATAAGTCTCTTAAGGCTTTTACGAGATTGCAAAGCTTTCATAGCAAGTTATCAAGTCACAGCTAAGTTAATATTTAAGACTGTTTTTAAATTACTGGTTGTGATGAAAGGGTCAAGTATGGCTTAAGATGAAATTCAGTCATTGTGATCATGTTTTGCACTTCCATTCCTCAAACTCTCTTTCCTCCCTCCACTCCAAGATTAAAGCATGTTTTCATTTCCAATTAATTTTTCTAATGTGACTTATATTATGTCTTCATCTAAAAGCTTGAGACAGTATTGGGACCAGTACAAAGACAAAAAAAATTGCTAGTCCTTGACCCATGAAGGTAATGGTAAAATCTGGGCAGACTCAAGGAGAGAGGGGCAAAAAGAAACCATTCATAAGCTAACTGCATCGAAAGAGAGATGAGTGTAGATCGGGTCCTAATTTGCACATCTATATGTTGGAATACGTTGACCATCTCAAAATTTAGCATATTTCCACAACCATCATAACAATGGTTTGTTATGGTAGGCTTTTCCTACAGATACCTGAAAAAGAGGCTCCTGCTTCTACAATAAAATACAAAAACAATGGCTTTACAGTGGCAGGTATGGGAAAAGCTGGATACTCAAGGAAACTACTGCTTCTGCTACACACACAGACAAAGCTTGTGCTTGTGAATTACAGGCTTGGCAAAGGTGTTACACAGAATCACAGAGTATTAAGGGTTGACAGGGACTCACACATTGTGTTAAAGATTCAGTGTGCTTTATCCATAAGCCTGATGTAAATAAGGGAACAGTACTAGTCTTCATTCCACGGTTTTGGTGGTTAGCGTTCAGCTCTAGTTTATACTGCAGTATCCTCATGTTGACGGAAAGTACAAAATTTCATTCTTTATAGGATCAACATTAGTGATTTCTAACAGCATGTAACCAACAGAACTACAGAGAGAGTAATAAATATATCCTGCCTCGAATAAACAAACACACTATTTTGTGTCATGTCTTAAAGTTTTAAGCCACGTGCTGACAGAAACATCCTTTATTAACTCACATAGATGCAGCTATTTTCTTAAGTCAATTATTAACTTAGTTTTAAAAATCTCTAAGGAAAGATGTTTTGGAAGGCTTTGCTTTTTAAAAAACGAAGGGTTTCATAATAAAACATATTTTTTAAAGCCCCACGTGTCTTTTAAACCGCTTTCTTGTGCAGCTTTTCATTACTATTGCTGCCTTCTCCTCTTAACCCCAGAAATACAACATTATGCTTTTCCCATTGCATACAAATGTTGAGTCTTTGGCACACCTAACTGCATACCTTTTAAGGCAAAGTCATTAAAATTAATGTAACAGCGTGTACATCCATCTGGTGTACATATGTCAGCCAGGAGCGGGTCCTTTGATGGATTTAGTCTGCTTTGTACATCTTATGAATTCAAATAGTTAAAAATGTTGTGACCTTTATGCCCAATATTGTGCATAATTTTCAAGATGCTAACAATGCAATTTATCTATTTTCTGAATTTATTTTTGAAGCACAGTTCAGCAAGCAAACTTGAAAAATGTTTTTGTAAAGTAATATTTTAATCCTTTAAAAAAAGGTTATTTCTGCAGAGGGGTTGGACTAGATGATCTCTAAAGGTCTCTTCCAACCCCTACCATTCTATGATTCCATGGCATTGTTATGGTCTAAAAATCCACACTAAATAGCTTCCCCCTTTCCCCTCTCAATTACAATAAATACCACAAAAACTATAAAAGACCAAGCTAATATCTGATTTGTTTTCTGGCTTCAATAATCCAAACTGTGACACCTGAAGTCAATGAATGATGCTATGCTATATTTCAATTGGTTTTGCTGGTAGATACAGTTTTGGAAAGTTTGGCTAATTTTGGAAATAAAGTAAATAATACTCTACAAATAAAGATTCAGAGAGGAAAGCAACTCATTTTTTCAGGGGGATCTGAAAGGATAAGTCACCATAACATTTTCATTTAATTTTAACTTGTAGGAAAATAAAGCTTAGAAAAACTTCTATAAGAAAAAACAGTAGATAACAGTATTTCACTGGAAAAATTCAAATTGTTTCTTCTGACAGTGTCGTTTTGTATGAAACAAGGGACAAAAGTGACGAAAATCAAACACTACATCATATGAGTGAACTCAAAAAACAATTAAAGAAAAACAAGTGGAGGAAAATAATCGTGTAGATTTTTAACTGATAAGATCAGTGAATCTCCTCTGACTGATTAGTATCTGTGATAATATATGATATCCTCGATAGCCGGTTCTTCCAGTTTTCCTCTCTTTTGGCTTTTTTATTTATTTATGTAAACCTTGTCATCATAACTCCTACAGATGTAATGGGTGTTTCTCTGGCATTGTGCTGTAAGAGCAACCTTTTTCTTAACATGCCAATGCCCTCTGGTAGAACTTATTTCAATATGTATCATATCTACTGTAACAGGGTATATATACTATAAGCTTACCTCTCTTTATATACATATGTATATTGCTGTGTGGATATATTCTACATATAAGAACATATGTGTCTACACAAACATAGTGAATTGCATGATAAATTAAACTGCTACTGATTTTAAAAAATCCAAATGTAAAGAGGCACATTTATTCTTATACCTTTTTTTTTTCCTTCTTAACGTTAAAGGAGCATTGAATACATCAGTTAGGGACATTATCCTGTTAGTCACCACATTTGGATAATTCATTTGCAATATCCAATTATCCACTATGTTAATGCCACACATCTGTGTGCAAACCCTGCCAATGAGACCACATTCACATTCAAAAAACACACTACATTGTACTACTGCAAAACAAAATCCCATCATTTCCATCCAGTATTCTCAGCCACTTGGTCTTTCTACAAGAAAAAAAAGAGTACAAACATCCCAAAGTCAGGCTTATTCACTTGAAGCATAAGATAAAACCTCCTGCAATTATTTGTGCCGACTTCCCGAATCCTCTGCATTGCAAAGCAGAATTAAACATTTTGTAGGCATTCTTCACCTTCCTATTTGATGATCTATATGGAACCTGAAGGGTAAAACTTTACAAGATCGATGTTAGTAACCTATGCACATCATTATGTAGAGGTCAAAATACTGTTCAAGAATGTACTAGAAAAAGCAGAAGTGAGATGCATATAGTGAAAAATTAAAAACAATCTCTGGTTAGTCTGTTAAATGAAAAGAGAAAGAAGCAACTTCTTTGTGATGAAGGTTATAAAATAAAAATTTCAGATGTAACAGTAACTCTTATCTAACTGAATAGTCATAGTTGCATCCACGAGTGCTGAGGGAGCTGCCTGATGTTATTGCTAAGCGACTCTCCATCATTTTAGAACTATCATAATGGACTGATGAGGTGCCTGAAGACTGGAGGAAGGCCAACTCCACTCTAGTCTTCAAAAAAGGCAAGAAGGAAAATGCAGGAAACTACAGGCCAGTCAGCCTCACCTCCATCCTTGGAAACGTGATGGAACAGTTCATTCTGGATGCCATCTCTAAACACATGAAGGAAAAGGTGGATAGCAGGGGAACTCAAGACGGACAGGGAACTGCTGGAGATAGACCAGTGCAGGGCCATCAAGATGATCAGGGAACCAGAACATCTTTCATATGAGGAAAGGCTGCAGGAACTGGAGCTGTTTAATCTGGAGAAGAGGAGACTGACGGGGGATCTTACTTTCTTCTATTGTAACTAGCAACAGGACAAGGGGTAATGGGATGAAGCTGGAACACAAAAAGTTCCACTTAAATATAAGAAAAAACTATTTCACTGTGAGGGTGACATGTTTGTATGTGACCTGATCTAGATGAATCTGCTTCTGCAGGGGAGTTGGACTAGATGACCTTTAGAGGTCCCTTCCAACCCTGTCATTCTATGATTCTATGGAGGAGACTGAGGGGGGAACTTCATTAATACAAGTATTTGAAAGGTGCATGCCAAGAGGATGAGGCAACACTTTTTTCCTGCAGTGTCCAGTGATAGGACTAGGGGTAATGGAAAAAAGCTGGAACACAGAATTTCCACTTAGACTTTACTGTTCAGGTGAGGGAGCCCTGGAACAAGCTGCCCAGGGAGGATGAGTGTCTTTCTCTGGAGTTTTTCAAAACCCACCTGGACGAGTTCCTGTGTGACCTGATCTAGGTAAACCTGCTTTAGCAGGGAGATTGGACTAGATGATCTTTAGAGGTCCCTTCCAACCTCTATCATTCTGTGATTCTATCATATGCTAAATTTCCTCTTTTTGCAAACAAGTGCATGCTGAACTTTAAGCAGGCACTTTGCATGTCAGTTTCACTGAAATTGAAGTACCAATGAAGTTAAAGGGATGAGCAATATGTGTGAAATCAAACATTTGTATTTTAGTGCAGATTCAAGGAGTAAAATGCCATCTTGAATTTTGGACTGAGGATAATAATCAAGTACTAGATTGAGATCCAAAGCTACTGAAGAGGCTACTGAAGAGGCTTCCAGTGAAACAGTGGGGGTCGGTAAATGTAAAATATCAAAGAAATCAGAAAGTATGACTAAAAGATGTAGGAAAGTAACAAGTAGAATACAGATAAAGGAAGTTTCAATGAAGTACTGCTCATGTATTTCTACTGATATATAAAAGTAGTGCAGTTTGTATGTTCTCTTCCCAGGTCACACCATTAGTGGTACATAGCCTGACAAACCCCATACTCTTCCAGAAGACACCTGAAATAGCTTTGCCACTATTTCAGTCTTAGCATTCTAGGATTAGGACAGATAATAAACATTGCTTTTGGTTGCCCTCAAACCAGCATCAGTCACCAGGTAGGACAGTACTGAATCCAATCTCAAATCACTCCAAGTACTGCAAAGACTATGAATGCTGACAAGAGTTTACCTGATACTTGTTTGTTGTTGCTCACAGCTTGTCTACAGTGAAGTAAACATAAGATATTTGAGTATATAACAAATATGAAGGCTACCTGAGATCCCTTCTTATGAAGCTTTCTTTATGCAGATCATGCATTAGTTCATTTCTTCTTACACTCTCTTCCACCCAAATACAAAACAGATGATATGCTGAAGCCCACAAAACTGTATATAGAACAGTGCTCATTTGAGTGCTGGCTTATGCATGGCTGCTAAGATTACAAAAGGTAAGGGGCAAATTTCTATGCTGAATCAGCACAGCTGCTCTGCTTATGGTTACTCCTAGTGTAACCAAAGGTTGCTTTTTCCATTCCATAAACATCCACAGACACCAAACACCCAAAAGCTTTTTCTGTGGAGTTTTGAAGTCCACATACCTTGCTTTGACCTGAGATCAAACAAACTCTGCAACATGGGAAATGTTAACAACTTGAGAAGTACAGACAAGTATCATATTCCTGCACCTATCAAGGAAAACTGAGACATGCAGAAAGTGAGGAGGATAACTCACAGACAGAAACACGTGTCATCTCTTCTCTCTAGTTAAAAAAAAATGTCATCTGAGCTCAACCTCTTTGCACCTGACTGAAAATGCTGTGAATGGCAGCTGTGTAAAACAGAAGGGGTTTGATGTGTAGTGAGAATTAGGCAGAATACTTTTAGACTTATATAACCTATAACCAGATACATCAGTGAAATAGCAGTATTTTTCACATTTAAGTAAAGACATCCAGTTTGCTCTGACAGTCAAGAGAAAAAGCAACAGCTCCATCACACCACTCACAGGCAGCTTCCTCAGGTCCTACGAAATGTATTGCTCTGAATTAAGGAGTGAATAATTGTGTGCACCATTGAGTAACAATGCAAAAAAAAAGCATCTTGTAAAGGACATTACTGCTTAAATATAATTACAGAATTATTAAAATGCAAGTTCCAGATGGAAATTGCCATAGTGGTTACTTTACTGAGGCCTTCAGAGTACACTCAGAGGAAGCAGAGCATTGACACGACAGGCTATAAGGCTGTTATTATGCAAAAGGTCAAAGTTTCCCTTAGATTATGTCTGCTCTGTGAGTCATTGACTTTTATAGACTAAGGTGTTTAGAAAAAAGTCTAATGAAATTTATGGCAGCATAATGTTCTGGTTATAGTCTGTAACCTTATTTTAAAAGAAAATATAGCTCATTAAGTATAATATTCAGACTATATCATATATTATTGTTTTTCATTTAAATGGTAGCATAAATGTGCACTGGGCTTTAGAGCCTGGTTTGAAAAATTGCCATGAAAAATTTACATCTTAAAGACTTACTCCTTCAAATACCTATTCAAGTGACTAACCCAACTGGAAGTCTGACAGATATCAAAGGATTTCTCATAGAAGCTAGGACTTTAGGGCTCAGATCATGTAACCTTAGGAGCTGCTGAGAGACAGAATATAGTGGTGAAGAAAAGGTAGCCTTTTTGTTTTTCCTCGTTGCTGCCTTCGAATCTGTCAGTCACAGCATCCTGCCTCTCCATAGCTTTCCTCTCTTAAATCCTCCTCATCTGACCAATTCATTTCTCCTCTAAGGATCATGCTCTCTGTCTTAGGATCTTATCTCCTCTCCACACCATTTTCTTTATATCCTTTCATGGTTTAGTTTATTTCCTCACGTCTCCTACACTCTTACTCACAAGCTGCTTCCATCTATACAACTCAAGCTTCTCCTTTTACCTCTCTGAAATCTCCACCTGAAGGTCTCAGTACTTAAAATTTGCATGCTCAGCCTGGAAACCTCCTGAATACTGATTACTAAACACTACAAATAAAAGTGACTAAAGTATCTTTTCCCTTTTTCAGTAAACAAGGTTTCTGAGAAATACATAGAGGAAAATAATGTAGGTCCCAATCAGAACACATTCTCAGTTCAAAACGCAGTGCTTTTTCTGCAGCATGTATGCCCACCACTTCAAAGAGAGTTTCCTAAGAAATAAACATTACTATATAGTGATTATTTTCAATATTCAGAACAACAACAAAAAGCTTTATGACTAAAGCTGAAAGCAGTCAATGAAAAAATAATGAAAGTTCTTTACTTGCCACTTAGCAAATCATTTGTCACAAAAACTGCTTTCTGCATGTCTGAGGCTGAATCTCTCTGTGCACTTCTAGGCAGTTTAAAGGGATTTTAAGTGTGCATCAGACTCAGACACTACAGTGCAAAGGATCTGGCTGGATTTTAACAACTAATTTTTTTTAGTATTAAAGTGCTAAAGCAGTTTAAGTAGATTTGTGCAAATGAGCCTTGGCATTTTCTTCTGAATAATTTAATATACTGAAAATTAAATGATTTTCAATCTTATGTGGTTATGCTTTTAACCATGGCACATTCTCCTTTCTTCCCCCGCCTCTCCTTTTTTTAAGAAGCTAAGAATATCTTATGTAGGTACTGGATGCAAGAAAAGAGAATTTAAACTAAAACACTTTTAAGAGAGCGAACACAGCCTATTGGTCTTAGAATAACAGTACTCCCAGAGTAACGTTTCCCTCTTAGTCAATGGGCCACTGATATAATCAAAGAATTAAGGATGTTGTTTTACATTTTTTTTTCTTTATTTTTACTTTAAAAGCTCAACCAACAATTACACATTTGCATAATTCAATTAGAGTTTTTTAAAAATGTCTGCCTGGCAAAACAATCACCGGCCCCTTACAACTAAAACATTATGTGCCAAGCATCTCCAATCTTCACTGATTAACAATAGCATATTCCAAATTTATAGACTCTATTACAAGCCATCTGAAGAGCAGCCACTGTGCCAAATCTCCCTTCCTTCCTCTCCAGGGAATCCCTTCTCAGATGCTCTTTTCACATCCGGTAAACAACACTTTATGTCTTCTGCACAGATAGCAGATAATTACCATATGGTTAAAAACATGCTTGCTTCATTCACTTTCCCACTGTAAACTTCCTTCATTATGACAGCTAAGGAGCATCTAGGGAGGCAAACACTATAATTTAGCCCTCTATAGGATTAGTGGTTTAAAAGGTCAGTGTCTATTACAATAAAGTTAGAAGCAAATGTAAGCGACTTTGCAAGAAATTCTTTTTATTCCAGCAGGGCTGAGGAGAGAAACTGATGGAGACGCAGGATTGAGAGTCTGCCATGTATTACACTGAGCATCAATACATTTTCTTATTGTTGCCAGTACAGTTACAAATGCATGCTATGGCATAGTGTAGCAGGAGAACAGCTAACAAAGTTTTGTGAAGATAAGGAGCTTGATTCTCTGAGTGTTTCCCTGCCTTCTTGTTCACTGCACAGTGTGGGGCTACAGCTGGGAAAAGGAAAACGCACAAAGTTTTTCAGCGGTGACTAGGCAAAAACATGACCCTTGCAACGCTGCCTGTCAACACCCTGGGAAGAAGAAGGACTTGCACATCTCATGCACATAATGCAGCAGACAAGAGGTGAATCCCAGAAGGAGTAAGAAAACCAGATTCCCAGAGATCTGTCACAGTCTCAGGGAGCCTCGGAGGCTGTGTTCCTGTGGAGCTTCTTTATGGGAAAGACAATTATGATTTCTTCCAAGCTGAACGATAGATTTCATCAGGCTCCATCTCTATTGTGGTTGCTCGATCTATGCTCCAAACTGAAAGGCTGTTCGGCAAATGCTATGGCTCTTTTGATCTCTCCAAGATTAACTCTTTGTAACCTGACTACTTAAGCGTGCAGGTAACTGACAAGCCCATAAGGGAGATCTGTGAAAGAACTTCAAGTATGCTGCATCCTTCTGGTATGACTTCTATCACTTCAACTCCACAGCTTCTGGAACACAAAAACCTCAAGGACAAGGAGAGGAGAAGAGAGTCCTGATTCCTGTTAAATTTCATGCCCTGTGCCTTCTAACAGGCATTTTTAATCTTCATCCCCCACATCTTTTGAAATATTATTTCATGTTATCTTTCATTATCTTTGTATGCTAATCATATCCTCATTACTGGTTGAGATGGGGAAAAAAATGTTCATGCACACCGTAAGTGATAAGTACTCTAAGAAACCTGACATTACTAGAGACTTGATCCCAGTCATTTGAATTTCATCCTTTACCACAGGCCTAGTGACACTAGTGAAAACAGATGGTGATTCTGAATGCTTTCCTTTCAGTCATTTGGATGATCACTTTTGCCACCACTTCTGTTTAAGTTCTTTTCTTTTCCTTCCTTATTGATCACCTCTTAATACTACAACAAAACAGAACAGTCTTCTAAGAAGAAACTGACCACTGCATCAAGATATTCAGCACCTCATATGATGAGACAGAAGATTTAGAATTTGGGTTATAATTCCCTTACAGTCTGGACAAATTCAATATCTACAGTGGATTCAGACTACCCAAAAAGAGTAAGATCTCATCTATGCCTGGGTAATTTGAGATTTGTTAAATTAAATGAGTGGAAAAGTAGTAGAAGTGAGAAAATAAGCTACAGGATTAGCACAGCATAATTTATACCTATAAAAGGGAGGCCAAGGCAGGTCAATGTCCATAATGTCAAATACTGGGCAAGCAAAGGGGCAAAGACAGTGACAAAGTGGTGCAGTCAGAGCAGTGCAGCTGCTGCAAAGGTGAGTCCAGTGATAACACTGACTAATAGTTACTAATGTATTTCCAAGACAGAAGTGAGGACCATTCACCTGTTATGGACATGTCATCCATCAGTGGAAATTGCCCTCTGCAATGGACATGCTGTCAGCATTTCATTTGCTCCTACTGCTTAGTTTGGGGAGGGGCAAGAAAGAGAAAGAAAGGATTATCAGGGAGCTGATTCAGTACTCTGGAAAGGAAAATAAACAGGTTTTTGGATGAGGAAAGCTAAAATCTGCTATCTGTCTGTATAGTCTGTAGGTTAAAGCAACACAATACAGTAACTGAGAGTGAACTCCTGAAGACATCCCTGTGCATATCAAGAGGGTCCCAACATTTTATAAACCCTTTTACCAACCTTCTCCTTTTCCATGGGTCATAGTGTTCTCTGTAAAGTTAGAAGGGCTTTCCAAAGCTTTCATATTGGCCACAGGATAAGAATAGAGGACTTTCGGGGCTCATGTCCATAATAAAATGTTGTAAATGGTGCTCAGATATGTTTTTGAGCCCTGTTTTATCAACAAACTCCTGAATTAAACACCCCGTGAGCACCTTCCTCAGGACAGGACCTATGTTACTGGTGCTTGATGAAGCCTCTCTTTATGTCACTCAGTTATTTGAAATTTTTTGTTGATGTTCTAAGCAGAACATTTATTGTACATCTAAGTGAACTTATGCTGCCATTTATAGACTTAAAAAGGAAGAGATTTTTTCCTGGAAGCACAAAGTACAATGTTTAAACAGCATCAGAGAGCAATTTGGGCAGCTGGTGCCCATCGTATTTGTTTTATAGATAAGTCACCTTTCATATGAAAAATGAACACCTGTGGTTTTATCTACACAGACCAAGTAGAACAAATAGCAGCACAGTATTAGAACTGACTGCTTGCTGAATTACTTAGGAAATTATCTTCATACTTTATTGTTATTATTTATATTGCAGTATAAAGCAAGAACCCCGTAATGATAGGCATTAAATAACAAAATAGAGAAGATGGGCCTGCCCGTGAGGTCTTGTGCACTCAGACCTTGGCTTTTGCACTCACAGACTTGTTAGAGGACTTGGAAACTCTTGCCTGGGGAAGTTTTTGCTTCTCCAGTGAAAATGAGAGGCATGGGACAAGATTAACTTCTAAACACAGGACAATTTTGCCGTATATCCTGACAGAAAAGTGGACCCAAAATATCACTTTCAAACTTATCTGGCATACAGTTATTTCCAAAAAGACAGATGTTATAGAAAAACATCCTTCATATTATCTAATAAAGGGTCTTTTGATAGGATGGGATCAGAGTAATGGACTGTTCCATTTAAGGACAGGTCTTCTGCTGCAATAGAAAGGGCAAAAGTGAAACAAAAACATGTACTTCAAAGCAGAAGACACTGAACATTTAGCTATTAGCTCTATTATTTGGTCTTATACTATATGACTAATATTATTAGAAACATCAAATGGATGTTGGCATAATGGCTTGACTGGGCTATTACAACATTGTTGGCCTGTGGTGATTTCCAGTAGTCTCTGAGAAGAGACTCTGCTTTAGGCAGACAATGCTTCATTGAACTATACAAGCATTGCTATAGCACACTCCTCTTAGCAACAGATCTGTTTCTGACTGCTGAGCTTCCCTGAACCCTCCCTCCCACTCCCTGTGCCCACCACATCCAATCCAGGCCTTTCACTCTGTGCAGAGGGTTCTCCCTCTTGGCAGTGACTCACTCTTAGCATCTCAGATGTGCACCTTAATGCTTCCCATAGAAGCCCATTAACCACTCTGTCCAACTCTTCCTTTTTTTGTCCATTCCATTCCCACAGTCACTTATGATGAAATCAGTGCAACTTCTTTTGCCTGTATATAGCTGTTAGGCTTGTTTTTCATATCCTTTCCACCAGCATCTACCCTCCATCATTCAAGGCTTTCTCTGATTGGAACAGCCTTCTGTGGCCTATCACTATATATTAACAGCAATAGATACTGCAGGTGGTCAAGTTCCTTTGAGGATCATTTTTGGTGTTGGGATTAAATATATAGATAGAAAAAACACTGTCCCTGAGCCAGTAACCTGGCACCAGCAGGTCCAGCGGATGATGGTGGTGTAATAACACAAACTTGTTGAATCTGGAGAAGAATTGTTTCAGGTGACACAGTGATATATAATACCGTTTAGGTGGTTGATAGGCAGTAGGAACAAAACAAGGAAGTAGTCAAGGAGAAGAAAAGTTATCCTGACCATGGTTAGTGATAACTCGCCTGACAGGCTTTGTAAGGCTGAAGTAAGTTTGAATTAAGTGTGCAGAGAACCAACTCACATTCTATTTGCAAATGAAAATGGCAAAGAGGTTTTTTTCATCTGCTGAGTGCATGCATCCAGAATGCATCAGACCTAAGAGGCAAACTTCATTTTTGTAGTCATAGATATTATCTCTTAAGTTCTTCAACCCTTAGTTTTTATTTTATCTATCTATCTACCTATCTATCTCTCTATTTATTTAGGCTTTCTCAGCTTTTCACAGAAGCTGGCTTAAGTTCTTATTGAATATGGCACGAAGGGGTAGACACAATTTTGAATCAGCAAAACAACTCATCTCAATGTGATGCCATTAGATTTTGCAGTTTATATACCTATTAAAATATTTCTTTTGAATGGATACTTGCTGCCTGCTGCTGATATTTTAAATTATTGAGGCCTATGCAGTTATTTAAATAATTGATTTAAGGGTGTATTAGACACAGCCAGGCCCAAAAGAGACAAACATATGAAAAATTATATGAGGCCTTTGACAACAGTGAAATTAAATTAATAATAAAATTAGATTGAGTTAGTAATTGAGTAAAATGACAGGAAGGCTGCGTAAGAGACTTAAATTGAAGGAGTTTTTCAGTAATCAGTTTCTGCAGTGCAGCTGCTACACGTTTGTGTAATAACAGAGTTGATGAGCAGCTAATTTGTATGAAACTGGAAGCAAGTTAGATGTTGTTTGGATTATAACAGGAATCTGCAGCTAATGCACAAAGTGTCTCTATTGGTTTACTGCAAAGTCTGGAATTTCTCAAAGCTATCAACGATGAGTTTGGCAGAGTAGTATGTGGCCATAACAGCACAAAACCCAAAGGCCACATTTTGTTCTTCCAATCTTGGCCTTTCCTTTTTTGGAAGCACCAGAAGATCGGCTTACAACATTGTGGTTAAACCCTTCTCTCTTCCCTCCTTCACACAGGGCAGCCACACCACTCCTATCAATGAAGGAATGGCTGAGTACATTCAGTGAGGCATTAAAAAAGACAGCATCCTTTACTTAAGTTTGATGCTGCTTTTGTATGGCTTTACAGCATATAGACAAGCTAGCAGCCCAGGAAGCAACCTGTTTTTTATCACCTGCTGCTATCAGAGATGTTGCATTCACCCTGTCCACGTGCTATGTCCCACACTCAACCTAGCCCTGTGCCATGGCTGTCATTGCAGTCACAGACAGGCTCCAGTTAGCTTTCAGCCTTTCAACTGATTATTGCAGGTGGCAGCACAAGTCTTTGGAGCAGAACAGAGCTCAGCCAAAAAAAAAAATAGAAAAAAAGAAAAAACAAGAAAAGGGTAAATCAGCTTGTGTTCAAGGCTATGTTAAAGCACTGTGTTACCAGGGCTGTGCTGCTAGGAATACTCAAAAAACTCACAAACAACTTTGTACGAGCTGCAGGTGCCACGGGAGACAAGGATGCTGACATAACCTCAGCTTGGCTGGAGTACAGTGAAGAGCTTGTTCTCTCAGCTGAAAACATACAGATTTGACAACAGCAACTCTTTACAAATGTAGCAATATCTCTGGGTGTTCAGTTTAAAACTTTTGAAATTTTGCATTAGACTTATAAATGGCAAATAAACATTTCATTCCCAATGCCATGTTTTGTTTCAGTCAATAACAATACCACTGTTTCTTGACAGAAACAGGTTTTCCAGATTTTCAATTCATCAGAAATGTCAAAATGTGTTCTTATCTGAAAAGAAAACACATTTTCCCCAAAATCTGAAAGCATAAATGGACAAAAAGTAATTATAAGCCATGATTCAGCTGTAATAACCAATAAATTCAGTTCCCAGCTTTTTAATACTACAGCACAAGAAATGCTATGCTTTTGAATATAAAAGGTTTAAAAAAAAGTTTAATTAGATACACATGGGCACTGTGAGTTAACAATGTGTGTGTCCATAACGGCCAGTCCAACAAGGCTTGTTAGAAAGCTATTTTAAGTCAACAGCATCCCATTTATTAACTATGCATGTGGCTAGATAAGATTACAGAACATTACGGCACCTATGGATGCATGCATGCAGCCTATCTGCTGGTCATAGTCAACTGTCTGCACCTCATCTAAATTCTTTTGACAATAATACAATTCTCTTTCTAGTCCAATAGATTAAAGGAGACCTGTAAACAGCAATGGAAACACGCAGATCAGCCAGGTTACAAGGATAATTGGATACAGTGCCATGTACAGGAGACCAGGGACCCTGTCACTGCAAGTTGTGTTTTCTGAACTGCTCTTGCTCCTTGGGAAAGTGATTTCCATGGGCTTTACCAGCTGGATGGATGTAAAACTCTGGAGTTGACATAAAAAGAGAGATGGATGTATTATTTTTCCTCATACACTATGTTGTGGTATTAAACAACGGGAATCATGAGAGTAGTAAATTTAGAAGTAAATAGGACTTTGCCTATGAGTACATGCAGACATAGTACATGGTAGAGCAACAGTAACTAAAATCAAAATGTGGTAAAATAATAAATTAAACAAATAAAAAAGTTTAAATCTTTTTAATAACAAATCTAGAAAGACTCAATCTCCTTTTGAAAATTACAGGTAAGTGCAGCACTGACATAAGTCAATGCAATCTATTGACTCCACTCGAGTTAATTTTCCTCTGTGATTCCATCAGTTCCTCATTTAAAACCTCACAGCCCCAAAGAATAACGTAGCAGAAACAGTTCTGCTACCTCTTCACTGTCTGTGAAACCCCAAGAAGCCTGGGTCTGGCAGAGATGCTTCAGTGAAGGATGTCCTGCAGCTCCCAAGAGATGCAGGTGCACAGGGAGACCTCCTCACCCTCCAGCTGGGTTTCTGTGGTGGCAAGTGGAGCACCACAGTGGGAAGTTTGGGTGTCCTCTGGCAGGGCCATGGCAGAAAGTCTTGCCACCTGGGCATCTCAGCCCAAACCCAAACAGTCTCCATGTACTGGCTTCAGCTTGTAGTCAAAAGGAGAGAGGTCTGGAATTTGTATTCTTTTACTTATTTCTGATTGTGCTGCACATGCATAATTTGAGGTGTGTTGAATTAATGCTCTACTAGTAAATAAAGGAATGATCAGTTAATTATAGAGCCTATTATAGCTTTATCAAAGGTAATTTATAGGAAAATCTGTATTTAGCAAACAATTACACACTACCTACCTTTCAGCCAACCCACTGGCTTAAGAAAGACCATGTATGTATTAATTACATATGTTCAAGAGGACTGGATAAATTCATGCTAATCAGTGGCCACTGAACATAGCTGCTCAGGTGTAACTTCTGTCTCTGGCATCCTCACAAACTCCTTGCTTTAAACATACAGGAGTGGAAGATTTCATATGCAGCTTGTCCAGCACATAGCCTCTTCCTAAGCATCTGCTGCCAATTGCTGGTGGAGGCAGGAGGCCGGCTGGCTCCCAGCTCTAAACTAATACAGCAAGTCTTACTGAGAGCTGTGGGATCTTCAGCTTCACTCCTGAAACCAATAGTCAAATTCTTCTTTCAGCCAATGAATTAGCAAAGAAATTCTTTTCACTGAGATTTCGCAGTTAAAGGTGTTTGGCAATGCTGACACTTCTAATTTCCACCAATTTGAACAGCACAGACCTACAATCATGTTTGTATAAGAAAGTTTTGATATTGACCGTTCAGATTTTTGTGGCCAAATTAAACGAGATCAATTTGTTTCTTGTATCTTCTCTAGACAATTATGAATATTTATTGCAAGATGTCAAGCAGTAATGATCACAGGGTAATACAGAAACTACAGACAGGTAGGCATACGGTCCAAGACCTATATCCATAAAAATGTCCTTGCTTCAATTCAGCCTCAAGGCTTATGCATTCCCTTGAACTAAAATATTCACTCTGTTATTTACTGCATTACTTTAAAAAAGCCTGCTTTCCTATATTTAAAGAGCCTCATAAATGGCTTACTTTCTTGTGGAATGTACTAGCTTGTGTGCCAAATCATACATCACTACACTTTACCAGATGACAGAATTTAGAGCAGAGCTTGGCTTTCTTCATTGGGAGATAGAAATAAAACTGGCCGCTGCTGCCACTGCAAGTGGAACTACTACTTTTTCCAATTCATTGCATTGTGACTGCAGCAACCTGTTGGTCAGAAAACCTCAGTGTAATTATCTGGGTTGAGCCCTTTTGGGTTTTGATCATCACTCCCAAGTTTATTTTTAAATTATTATTTCCAAAATGGAGTCTTCATGGTCACATGTTCCTTAAGGAGAATACAGCAAGTCTAGAAGTTCAGACCTCATAAGGGCTCATACAAACCTATTTGGGGTCTGTGAGAGTTAAATACAGGCAGAAGCAAAGGACTGACTGCTAAAAGAATACATTTTATTATCAAACCTCAAAGGGATGAAGGTAGCACTTAAAACACTGGTTGACCAAACTTAAGTATTTGCAACTTAGGAGTTATGCTGCATAGGCACAGGTGATTCAGACAGTGCTGCAGAAACTGAAGCTCCACATGGGCCATCAGACTACTGGGAATTAATCTAGGAGCTGCCCACCTGGAGCAAGTTGCAATGTTATGTATGTATGTTATGTTGCACCTTTATGTATCCTTCAAGACCTTAACATGTAAGATATACTAAATGGCCCTTCTATGGTATTAAATCATAGAATCATAGAATGAATCATAGAATGCTTTGATTTGGAAGGCACATTAAAGACCATCTAGTTCCAAGCTCATTGACATGACCAGGGACACTTTCCATTAGACCAGGCTGCTGAAAGCCCCATCCAGCCTGGCCTTGAACACTTCCAGGGATGTGGCATCCACAACCTCTCCAGGCAACCTGTTCCAGTGCATCACCACCTTCACAGGGAAAAACTTCCTCCTACCTAAATCAATTGTCTTTCCATTTTAAACTGTTACTCCTTGTCCTGTCACTGCCATCCCTGATAAAAGAGTCCTTCCTCATCTTTCCTGTAGGCCCCCTTTAAGTACTGCAAGGTTGTTACAAAGTCTTCCTAGAGCCTGCTCTTTTCCAGGCTGAACAACCCTAACTCTCTCAGCCTGTCCTCATACAGCAGGTTCTCTAGCCCTGTGACTATCTTTGTGGCCCTTCTTTGCACTTGCTTGAATAGGTACATGTCTTTCTTACATTGGGGCCCCAGAACTGAACACAGTTTAACATACTCCTGGCTGGATCTCACGAGAGCAGACTAGAGGAGTAGAATCACCTCTCTTGATCTGCTGGCCACACTTCTTTTGATGCAGCTCAGGATGCAGGGGCATCTCCATGAAATTGTGCACATATCTTTTTTGGAATGGCTCACTTTATTTACAAGCAGAAAGACTGGATTAAGAAAAGTCATTTGAGGGTCAATCAAATTCTCTGTGTCTTCTCAGAAATAAAGGGGAAAAAAAAGGAAAATATAATATGTGTGCATATAAAGTAAGATAAAACAATTCCTTCAGAAGTGAGAGCAAACATTTAGGATTTCTTTTCAAAACAGAAGTCAAAGAAATTTTGAAAGAGAATTCGATACCAAGGGGAAAACTTAAAATGATTTTCAGAAACTCCTTCCACAGTTATCAATAATAAGGTCTAATATACTCTTACTGCTCCACAGATTGCTTTCTCACATGTTTTACAAAATTATCTAATCACCTTCTAGTTCATTCAAAATTTTGCTGTTTTGCAATGTGTGAGACATTGCTTCTACTTCCCATGTTACCCAATATAAAATATGCATATACCTTGAACCATCTCTTAGGTCAGCTACTGATGACTAATACTGAGGGACTGGTCTTAAAACAAAGCTACCCTGGGAGCAATTTTGCCACTCATCCTTTCCCACATCTGCCAGCAAACAACAGACTTCACAGCAAACAACAGACTAAAAAAGGGTTTTCATTGGTTTCCTGACCATTCGGATGTGCTCAATCTTGCACCCTGGAGGACCTGAACTGAACTTTAGCACTGTGTCAGAAGCACAGAGGGCCTTGTATTTTTCCACTTACTAGAGTATGACCTACTGAAATAACTCATCTCTCACACTTTGTTAATTTTGAGGCTTCGCACTGCTACTACAGTATTTTGCTCAGGGACAAAGAGGAGATATCCTTAGCTCAGCATGCAATGGGGAATTTGCTCGACTTTGGCAAATATAAAAAAAAAAAAAGGATTTTTTTTCTCTTGATTTAGGAAAGAACATAGCAAAGCCTAAGGTATGCCATGTTCATATGGGCTCAGACTGAATGTAAGACATATCCTGAAACAACTTTTAGAGGTTAAGAATCAAAAATACCTAAAATCTCCTCATGTCTTTTGCCTGTTTTATTACTGGGTTTTATTACTGGTGATGTGCACTTTTAAAAACATATTTTGTTGAAGCTGGGATGCCTTATGAAATGGGGCAATGAAGAAGATACCGTTAGCAGAAAGGCTTCTGACACTGCACAGCCATTCCAGGCTACAAGAACAGACAAGGCACAGCTCGCACAGTTTGTGACCTGAGAGGGAGGCTGTTTGAAAAGACAAACACACTAAATACTAATGGTTCCCCAAACACTGTAATGATAGATATAAGAAATGCATTTTAACGTGAGGTGCACATGTTAAATGTATGTCTTTCAAGTATTATTAAGAAATAGCTGAGAAAATGACAAGAATTTAAGGTGCAGGATATGAAGGAAATCTGTGTGCTTTTTTGTGTGTGTAAAGAGGAACAAGTTTTTCTCCCTTTCTGAAGAGTTTTGAAAGCTTTTTACTCTTTCAGGAAATATATGAAAGCATAGACTATGCCTTAACCAAAGCTGAAAAGCAAATAAAAAGAATTCCAATTCCTTTTCTTCTCATTGATGATTTTTCCGAGGTCCTGTATGAGAAATATTAAAGTCATAGTTCTTTCAACTACGAGACTAACTGCAATATTGTTAAAAACTGTAAAGGCAAATGAAAAACATGCCACAGGAATTCTGAGTGTCCACGTGTTTACACATTCCTTTGATGTGCTTCAATAAATGGCCCTGTGCTAGTAACAGCAGATAGAATAACAGTCTCTCTATTTTATAATCACCACCTAGCATTCTTTGTGCCACTAATCATCCCTTCAGGCAGGCACCTGGATCTCGAACAGGAGCTAAACCAGCAAATTCTTCATAGCTAAGGCAGAACCACACAGGCTAGAGCCAGGTCATGGTAGTCTCAAATATCTAATGGGAATTATGACAGGATTGCATAAAGCCCATTGTTAACATGTTCTCAGGGTTTAACAATTGAACTGAAATTAAAGAAGTACACAACATTTTATTTTATGTTCCAGCTCATTCATACTTTAGGAATAGTGCAAATAGGAGCTTCAAAACCAGGGTGTCAGTTGATGTTATTTAACACACTTTACAGGACATGCCAATGGCTTAGGGTTATATTTTCTGTTATGTTTCTTTATTCATTTATCTTTTTCTAATTTCTTCTCTGATATTCTCTTCTAGTAACAGTTAACCAGCTATTACCTTTTACTTGTAAAGTTAAAATGAATGACACTAATGTGAACAGCATAAAACCTACACTGACCTACTTTTATTAAATGAAGGAAATAGGCCTCAAAGGTCTCTTAGGTTGCCCAACTTACTCTTCCACTTAAAATTACTGATATTTCTTTACCATGATCCATTTATACAGCTTATACTTAACGTTGTTTGAAAGCAACACAAATGTAATACATAGTATGTTCTTATTCACCCCCTGTTCTGAATTACCAGCAGTTCAAGAAATAACCAAAATTGATGGTTCCAAAAGTTAGAAAGGGAAAGAAAAAGCAGAACAACATACCAGATCATAAGCTTGACAAAATTAAATGCTACCTATGAGGCCAGTATGACCCAATGGCCTTTTTTTAAGAGAATGAATTATTCTCAGACATTTTTCTGCTCAGGTAATTTTGCATGTTTCTCCTCTTCATCACTCTGTCCATTTTTAAAGGTTCAATCCTGACTGAATTGCTGAGCACTCATCTCTAGCGTTGGTTTTAACAGAGCAGAAATGCCCTTTGCACCTCACTAAGGTTTGCCAAGCATTGCAGAATTAGGCCAAGTAATTAATCGCTGTCAGAAAAGATCCAACGTCAAAGAAGGAACTTTTGGAAGTCCACCTGCAGCTTCCCAAATGCTTAGAAAAAAAACTTAATGCCACTTAGCAATACTGTTATTACTTTTACAATACTAACCAGGAGGTCCCAAATCAGATTAGGACTACATCATTTGAGACCTAATTTAGTGCTCTCTAAAGGGCTCACAATGCAAAGAGATTAGAAATCATAGTGATGAACGTATTCTGTCTGTTCTCATGGACTCTATGCAGAGGGGAGGCAAACAGATTGCCAGAGTCACAAAAACAATGGCAGCAGAACCAAAAATCAAATTCATGGTTCCTGAATTTAGTAAGATTACCTTTCTAATGAACTTTGCAAGCAAACAAGACATTCGTTCAACTACTCAACTTATTCTCCTATATTTCTCAAGATAAAATTTAAGAGCAAAACAACAAAGACCTGCTCTCAAAAATCTGCCCAAAAAAATCCTGTCTGGGGTACCAAGAAAAATCAATACTCACCACTTGCAGCTATATGCACTGGGAAAAAAAAAAAAAGTCAAAACAGTACTCGCAGATGATTATTTTTAAATAGTTCTGGCCTTGAAGCAGCAGCTCACACTCCTTATATTATAGGGAAGGAGGAAAGCAGAAATATATCAATCACTCAACAAAGAGGCTTGTCAAGGAGTGGGCATTTTTCTTTTGTTGCATTTTCTTCTCAGCAGCTGCCCACGTACAGGCTATCAGGAGATATCTCAGGTGTCCATCAGAATATTTTCCTGTGCTCTCTCCACTGTTAGTGCTGAGCTTAATTTATTTGTCAAGTGCTCATTTGGGAGTAGGGTTGGAGGGGGGTGGTGTAATAGGGAGAAGTGTGTTCATTTCATCATAATCCTGCTCCATCTCCCCGCTTTCTGTCAGCCTGCAAATATTTGCATCAGGCCCACTGGATTTCTGCATCTTTTAGGATTTTTTGTAATTAATTCAGTTTCAATATTCTCCTCATTTCCATACTTTTCAAATGTCATTTCATCTCTTTTGATCTGCTTCCATTTCTTTTCTCCCTTCTCCCTCTTTGCCTTCATGCTCTTTCTGAATTTTGAAATGATTTTTATTGGTTGATAGAGGCATTTGAATTGCTTTCAGAGGCTGGGCCTTGGAAACATAGGATATCAGCTTGCTTAATCACATTTCTCACCTAGAACCTGTATAATAAGGGTGATGCATAGGATGTGAGGCTGCAAAGCTACTAGTGAAGATGAGCTAATGGACCTTGGCCAGCCTTAATTAGAGTCTCTAAGCCAAACCTTTTCCTCTACTGGCCATGACTCTGTCAGCCTATCAGTTTTACAACAGCTGTCAACCTTCTCTGACTAGTTTATCTTCATCTTTCCTATCCTGTGTGTTGACACTGCACCAAAACAGTTATTTCTCTGCAGCAAAGGGGTCCGTTACTCTTCAGGCAGAAAAAAAAGCCTTTTCTACAGGGCACCTGACCCTATCCCAGGTGAGGTCAAGTGTGGCATGAAACACTGCACCATTGACTTCCTGCACCTTCAGGATATGGGTTATAAATAGATATACCTGTCTGTCTATCTATTCATCTATACTATATACATATAGATGTTTGCATGTGTGTGTATATGTATCCCACAAAAAAAAAACCAAAAAAACCCCAAAACCCAAACAACCCAAAATCCCCAAACCACCACCTCAATAAATCAATTACTGATGTGTTGGCACCCAAGATGAATTGCCTTGCCAGCCAAAGAGGGCATCGTGAAACAACTTCTTTTCCTATTTCAAACTAGTTTAGGAAGGCTTATCAATTGTATATGTGTTTTCCAGAGGAAAGCTTCCAACCAGCTGTAAAACATGCAAATCAAAATGTACCTTCTTAATAACAAAGGTCTGTTTCGATCAAGATGGACTGATAAATTGGTTTCTGCCCGAGGATAAAAAGGACGAGGCTTTAGGTATATCAAAATGGTAAATAGTTTTCTTTTGCTTTTGTTCTTTCCCAGCCAAAAGCATCTTAAGAGCCATCTGTTTCCTTGCCACAGAAAGAAAAAAAAATAGGGTTACTAGGCTCCCTGTGCTTATTCATCCGATTTTGCCTTGAGTTAAATGTTGGAGAACTGTCCCTATTTGGGAAGGTTTTAGTTCTGCCACTGGCTATGATAAAGGCTGCTGTTTCTATTCACTGCTGGGCTTGTTTTCCTCTGGGTTTTTTATTTCAGCTAGAATTGCAAAAGAAATTACACTATGCTAGTGCAAAATAAATGAGATTTACTAATTCTAGTTTATTATCTTCATCTATTTTGCTCCACTAAAGAAGAGAGCAAAGCCCCACTCATCCTCCTCACCTCCAGAGAAAGTGGCAATTGTACCATTAAGCCTCGAGTGCTTTACATATGCAAACACAAACACAGTGCTTGCAGGAAAAATCTTCCCTATCCATATGTTCATCTCCTTCCCTTTACCTAAACCAGACGATTACCTCGGCAGCTCAGCTGTGTTATTGAGACATTTCAGCGTGAAATTTGTTTTTCCTCACTGAACTTTAAGCGGAATTTCAAGTGCCAAATCTCCAAAGCCAAGTGGGGCTATTAAGAGATAATTACTAATTATGCTAATTTGAGAAGTTGTGCTCTTTCTTTCCCTGGTCATTTTATCTGCAGCTCTCCTGAGAGAACAGTCCCCATTCAATGTTAATAACCTTTCCAGGCTAAGCATTCAATGGAGGACAGTGTGTCCTAAACCCAGGAATATTTTACAGTTAATCTAGATATGTGGCTGTAAATTATAAAGAGAAGCAAGTTACACTAATGCTAATGACTTATGTTAATAATTTTTTGCAGTAGCAGAAATATCTGATTCCTTTCCCTTCATATATTGATACAGCTTTTTGCTGATGGTTTTATTTTAAATGAAAGAGTCCTCAGTGACTTGAGATATTCAGTACACCAGTAATACTTCTCAGCGATCGTTTTCTAATCCCACCTATGGCAAGCTCCCATAATAATAGATTAAAACAAAGAACAGAATTTATTTGCATTTTCTAAATGTCTCATTTATGTTTGCCTTATTTATGTAAAGGTATGAAACGTATCTTTCCCAAGTTCTATGCACTGTGGGGCTTTTTTCTTCTGTTGTATTAATGTGTGTGGAGCATGTTGACAGAAAAGGAGATTTTTTTTTTTTAAGACCGATTTTAGATTTTATTTGATGTGCGATTCTATCCCTGTTCTGCAGCAAAACATACATGTTTTACATCTTTTATATTGTTTGTGGAATGGCAGTACTCAGAGCCTTCTTGGCTCAGCTTACCTTCCAAACACCGAGATGCTTGGGACAGCCCTCCTGCCATACTCCTTGTTGATAAAATCTTGTTTCTCCGCTCCTCAGAATGACCTCCCAGGTTAGAGCACGATGGCTGCAGACAACGTCCAAGATCAGAGAGCGCCCTTTGCTAGGAGCCCATAGTCAGTCTGATGCGACCATGAAGGCTTGCTTCTGCAATACCTGGGTGTGTAAGCATCCCACTGCAAGCCAGAGAGCAGCTCCTGCGAATACAGGCTGCAGGGCCACTCTGTCAGTAGAGCATGAACACCATTAAATAACGGAGGACAGTGACATCTGAAAGCAGATGAAGAACACAGTCACAGGTGTGTGCTTGCAGCTCAGGAGGGCAAGGCCCCAGCACACAAAGGCAGGCTACCTCCACCCACAGAGCCAGCACTGATGGGAATGGTGCCTGCGTTTCCAGGGTAAATAAACTCCTGTCCTCACTGGAGTTCATCACCTAGCTTGATAGCTTGCTAAATTGCATACCAGCAGGGTTTTTTAATGAGTGGAGTCCCAGTGTATTTCTTGTTTCACAGTGGCTGGCAGCTATCTGCAAGCCCTAGTCCTCAGGGGTGCCAGGTGGGCGGTCACACAGCAGGGCAGGGGCTGCATCACTGAACCCCCATCCACAGTAGCCGCCTGTCCCAGAGCTTGCCAGCGTGCTCTGCCTCCTCCTCCACCTAGGCTATGGTTGGGTGTGATGGGTTGGTGTGGAGCTGCATTTTGCTTGGTAACAGGGAAAAGGGGCTGCAGTGTTGGCCCCCATTAGCAGTTCTCGAAACTTCCCCTGGCTCTGATTTGGACCCACCTCTGGCCTAGCAGAGCCAGTCTGGTGCCTCTGCCGTCACTATATAAGATGGGAAATCTGCAATGGAAGAGGAGATGCAATGGTGCGACAAGATGGAGGTGACCACATGGACTCCACAGTAAGTGAAGGAGGAAGGGAGGAGGAGCACCAGAATAGAGACCCCCATAGCCCACAGTGAGAGAGCTGCTGTTCCTCTGAGACTCACAGAGGGCAATAGCACGACTGACAGTCACCTGCAGCTCTGAAAGGACACCATGCCAGGTGGGTGATTGCACCCTGATAAGCAAGAGACTATGTGAGGAGGCAGCCATAGCGCAGGCTGTGCTGGAGTGCCTGAGGGCTGCAGAGACTCACACAGGAGGTGGAGAGAAGCTGCAGCCTTTGGGATGAATGCCCATCAGAGTTATCTGTGCAGGGCTGTCTGGCGTGTGAGGGACCCTCCTGCTGGAGCAGGGAATGAGCGAGGAGTCCATCTGCCCTGAGGTGAGACAAGTGGCAGGATCCACCGGGAAAAGACTGAAACCACCACTGCCTGCCCCCTGCACTGCTCAGAGGGGAAGTAAGTAGAAACATTGGGATCTTCCATCAGGATGAGGGGAGGTATGGGGGGAAGGTGGTCTTAAAGGTCTGGTCGTGCTCTTTATCATCATGCCATTCTGTGTTGTTTTCTGTATGTCATGTTTTTGGTTGGTAGTGGATTAAATTAAATTTCATTTTCTTCCCCAAGTCGAATAGTCCTGTCTGTTTTGCCCTAGACCATAAGTGGCGAGTGAGCCCTTCCTGTCCTGAGGGAGATCCAACTGCCCTCAGTTACATTTCTCTTCCCCATCCTGCTGGGATGGGGAGCAGTGAGTGAGCAGCTACTCTTGGTTCTTCGTTGGCAGCCGGGCCTAAACCAAGACATGGGGTTAAGCTTCCTCTCCAAACTCCCCTCACTGCTGCCTGATGGCATCAGCTTTAGCCTCTTCCAACGGCCAGACGCTGCTCTTGCTGAATGTTAGGGCTCCCGTGAGGGAATTTTTAGCAGCGTTTACCTCCATGAACATCAGCTGCAGCTGTACATTACAAGAAAGTAATGTAGGTACGCTGCTGGGTTTGGCCTCACACTGACCACTGGAGACAGCAAGGCATACATAGCTTCAGGTGCTTACGGGTGACCACAGCTTTGATATTGCTCAAGAGGACGGTGGAGAAACCAGGAAATGTCCAAAATACTTTAATAGGAGTTGGGCCTATATTCTGTATTTATTTGCTGTTTGCAGCATCTAGATGCAAACTAAGTGAAGATCCCCTCCACACAGTCAAAATAAAAATGAGGATTGAGTGACAAGAAAACAAAGGACAGCAGTTCATTCTTTGATTTTTCACTACTTTAAAACAATATACAGGCCTAAAACCAGTGGTTGCTTTTTTTTAAAAGGCAAAGAATGTAAATATTCAAAATCTGGAGTAGCACCTATTTCTGGAAAATGTAACACACAGCCTCCAGTTCAGTACTCCCAATGTAGGCGTGGGAAGACTGCGTTCACATGAGACATGAATTAGGGCCTAAAAATATGTCCTAGTATTAAGATAATTTTAAGTTTCAGCATTGACAGTTTCAGAATAGAGCTTCTTTTAGTGAAAATCTATTTTGCAAGTGTGTGAACCTGCCTCCAAACCCCAGATAAGCATCGGGTAAGACACATATCTTCCTTGCTGATGGAGTTGAAGAGACCGACAGGCCTCCACGCTCCCACCAAATCAGCAAGAAACATGGAAGAAATGTGGCTGTGCTATACATCTCTCCCAGGTTCCAGCAGAACCGGCTGCCTTTTTGGACCATGCTTTGCCACCAACATTTCAACAGCTCACCAGCACACACTGAACTGATGTGCATCCGGACAGATAAGACTTCTTAGATTTGTTCATAGAACCAGTCTTTCTGGCTGTGCTCAATGAGAAAGAAAGCATGTGCGGAAGACAATGTAGGAGAGTATCTTGCCTGCGAGTCTCACCTCAGCTCTCCCTCTGGTGGACAGACTGTGCAGGTCCTGCATCGCCCCTAAGCCCCATCAACTCTTGAAACATTGCATCTTCTAGAAGAAAAACCTGCCTGTCAGCTGCTCCTTGTTGATACATTGCTGTCCAAAGACAGCAGCTAAGGGGACTGGCCAGAGGCTGAAAAGAGAGCAATATATCTGGGCAATAGGAAGCTGCAAGTGCATAAACATCTGCAAAAGAGAAGATCTCTTAAAAAACAAACAGGAAAAAAAGAAACAGTCAGGAGAGGAAGACACTCTATGTCCTGAAAGGCTTGCTGGAATATTTAAAATTAGTTCTTCCTGGAGAAAGAAATGCTTGCTACAGACTATTTCAAAATGCTTCACAGGCTCTGTTGGTCACAGCCACACTTGTTTTACTCACTCTGGGAAACCAGCAGACTGGAATCACAACCCAAGAAAGGCGTTTCATTGCTAATTCTAGCGGAAATGAAGTTTTCTGCACATGCTATTTCTAAGTCATGTTTGAAATTATTTTTTAATCTAGTACCTACAAAGACCACACAGAGTTGTGAAATAATAATATAAAAAAAAAAAAAAACAGTTAAAAAAATTCCTACGTTAGCTGTTTTTTTTCCTCTTACATTTCCATAATGGAAGTCTATTATTTTACAGTATCATTCCAATACTTGCAGTAACTCTATTGAGAAGCATTTGGAGATCTCAAAGATTGCACAAATAACAGAATAACAGAAAATGCATATTTGCAAGTGACCCCTATCAGCCAGCACTGTCAGGCCTCTAACCAATGTAAGACATTTCGTATGAGAGAGTCTGAATAGCCCTCTTTGTCTCATTTCAGGCTGAAGAAAACAAGGTCCTTTCGATGGACAAGTCCAGGTGGGTATCAGCTTTAGTAGAAAGGAGAAACAATTAATTACTGCATACATTACGTGACACTTGGAGACAGACAGTTCCTTTGGAGAAATAAATCCTCTCTGTCCTGCTACCTGGTACTTGAGGTAGTGACTAGGACAGTAGATGTGATGAGTGAATAAATTATTTTATTTGCTGCTCTTCTACTTGTTTTGATAAATGTACATCTTAGCAAAATTTCTCTGCCACTATTCCTTCATGCTGTGCATCAATGATGAGGACAGAAAGTTGGTCATCTCACAGTCTCCATTTGGAAGTAGGTAATGGTAAATGGGTACCTGATCCCCCTTCAGTCCCTCAAAATCTCAATCCCAATTGTATCAGAATACATGCACAGCAAGTGCGGCAGAGAAATATTCTCCCTGCAGAAGCCTTGAGCAAACAGGCTTCAAGTGGAAATCTTGACACGGAGTTGAAGGAAGCTGAGACCTGAACTTCAGAAAAGGATGGTCCTTGCACTGCCATCAGTATCTGGGACAGCTGCAGGTCCCACAGTGTGATTTTCTCCAAACGATAGGTTTTGGCATCATATGATTAGATGAAAATGTTGAATTTATATACTTTGCATAAATATACAAATATATGCATGCTTCTCTCCTGCATCTTTGCAAAGAAGAATTTGAAAATGCAAATTCATAAAAGCTCTGCACAAGAAACAATTTATCATCATCTTTTTCTAGCCATAGTTTAAGCTGATTTTTGAAAAAAAAAGAAAATTAGAAACAGTATCCAAGGCCCCAAAATCCTACAAAAACAACAAGAGTTGTGGACTCCTTGACCTTCACTGCTTCTCTGCAGCCCATCTGAATGGATATTTTTAGGCTAAGAGCTGGGAAAACGTAGACTGCAAAATTTCAACCCTAAAACTCCCAGTTATAATAAAATCCATACAATAACCATGATGGGTACAAGATGCAAAGAAATTAATTACAATCTTGTCTCTTCAGCTGAGATTATAAATGATCTGAGCCTGTCTGAGCCTAAGTGAAAAACTCAAGAGCCTGATACTGAAAGTTTGCTAATTAATCAGTTACAATGGCATAGGGGATTACAAAACATGATTAAAACACACCAAAACTAAGCAAGACAAAAGAGTCTAGAGAAGGGAGTACAGATGCATCTCTGTCAACAGAGAAACATCTTCACACAAGCAGGTGAAAGTGATGCAGCACATAAAAAACTTGTGCTCAAAAACTAAAAACCAACTACAACAACAAGAAGACAATTGGTTTGACTATAAATCAAACCAATTCCTGGAAATTTCTCCCAATGTTTTATACAAAAATATGAGTTTGATCCAAGCTCCTTATGGAGCCTAGGACAAAACTGCCACTGAGTTCAGCCCTTTCTATAAATATGCATGTACGTTAATATACGGGTTGCTGGAGCACATATTGGCACATTAATATGCATAGTACTAGAGTGTCTGTGTTTAAGTATATAAATAGAAATTCAATACAAACATATGCATTCATAGCTTTGAAGTTCCGTTAGTAACAAAACAGCGTAGAGAAATTATTAGCATTTTTACATGATGATTTCTGTTTAAGTCAAATACTGAACTGCTACTGATACTTACTTACAAGGCATTCAACAGATGGGGAGTCTAGACTGATAACTTCTGTGCTATGCAAGTGTATTTTTATACCTCTTTTAATGTTAAATTCTGATGCTGTGCTGTAGGGATGAAATAAAGTGCTTTCCTGAGTGTGCAATTTTAACTTCCCTGTTTTCTTTTTGAAACTCCCAATTTGGCAGTGACCCACTACTGATAATGACAGTTAGGCTAACCCTAACTTCTACAAGAAGTGCCACTGAGGTCCATCTGCACTAAAGAGAATGCGACCACTCACGTGAGGATGACCAATGGGATGAAAATCCTATAAGGGATAGGGCCTGGTCTTCCTGAAAATGAAAGATTCCCATGTAACAGCATAGGATCAGGTCCTATTCTCTTTATTCTGCTCTCAATCTTTCTCTCTTTTCTAGGGAAAACAAAAGAAGAAGTTGTTCTTTTATTCGCAAGTTCTCAACAACTTTCACGCATGCTTATTTTTCTGTGGTATTACCCTACTCAACAAGAAGATGGATGAAAGAGAATATGATACAAGTGAAGATAAAAATATTTCTTATAGTTCTTTTCTAGTTTTGGAAAATGAACACAATAAAATGATATCCCTTTAGAAATATTGTTTCTTACTACTTACACAATTTTAAAGTATTTCACTTAGTTAGCGTTTATTTGTGTGGATCATCGCTTGCCCTAAGAGACCTTAATTTGGTCAAAGAATGAACTTATTCTAGATTTAAAATGGTAAACACAAACTAATGTAAAAACATAACAAAATCACCTTCAAATCTGCTTACATTCTCACTTTTCATACAAACCCCCATCATAAAAATAATCCCCCAAATTTCTCTGAGATTATTCCAGCAAATCCCATGCCCATCAAATCCTAAAACATGCTCCACCTGCTAGTGAAACTATCACAGTAATTGTCTGGGCTTTTATCTAATGAATATGCATTACAGCAGTCAAAACAAAATTCTAACTTAATCTACATTACTGGGGAAAGTTTCTGAAACAAGCTGTTGCTGAGAAATTTATGTAATACATTGTCAACATTTGGCAGAGACAAGCTGTCTGCTAGAAAGGGCTGAAGGAAAACATTTCCTACATTTGGTCAGGGAGCTGTACTGTTGTGACCCTTAAGCCATGCTTTTGGCCACAGAAGCGTGGAGAGCATCCCATCTCGTCATGCCTTTAGTGTGCCTGCCCACCTTTACTTCATCTCTATGCAAAGCCTGTGCTGACGATCACTGAAAAGTCTCTTTTTGCCATGTGGGTTTCACTGAGTCATCACCATCTCTTCTACAACGTGCAGACTCACGGATACCCACTGGAGCATGGGGAAATGACAGATGGAAATTCAGTTGTTCGCCTGCACAAGGGAAGCAGCGGGAAGGTATGTGTCTGACATCAGTATTGGAAACAATACAGCATGGGGAAAACCAATAAAAAGAAAAGTATTTGAAACCAAGATTAACAAACCATTCTTTTCACCCAGCTGCCTGCATACAAGACGACACATTGCTTTTGCTATAAAGGCCATTAGAATAACAGCCTCATCTGCTTACCTTTAGTATTTGCTGCCTCCTATTACTGTCTAAACAGCACAGTGGCAGTGCCAGTCTAAACTTTACGTGTCAGCATCAGAGAAACATCTATTCAGCTCAGGAAGTGGTAGGAACATAAGTTTAGATGTGCTGAGGCAGATTAAGCCCTAAGAAATATGTGAACTACATTGTTTTTTATACCTAGAACACTTTTAGAAGAATGGTAGCTTCTTATACAGTTTCTCATTCCACAAAAAAAGTTAAGCACCTGCATATTTGTATGTAGATCTTACTTCCTATTTACTGCTTTCTAAACAGCAATGGAACAACTGAGCAGCAATTTTGCTGAACCAAGGGCATATGTACCTCAAAGATGATATATTGGTTCTATCGAGCCACCAATCTCAAACATACTTCCATTTTCATAATTTGTATGAATATCAGCTGCTTCAATAGGTGAGGTTACAAATAAGAGCATTAAAACGGTAAGGAAGAAGATGGGTGTTTTGGTAAAAAGCAAAAATATGTGACAACCACATGGGTTTTCAATGCTACATACAATGTTATACTTTGAGTAGCTTTTGGGGACCTTTGCAGTTGTCTTTGTATTCATTAACAATAGATTAAGACAGGTTCTATAGCATCTAATTCATATCCCCTGTAAAACAGCACTCTACAAGACCCAAAACAATGTGTAATGTGTTGCTTCTTACTTTCAGATAATTTTGGAGACTCTTGATGAGGGCTTAGAGTTTTTTTTGGGAATAGTTTTATTTTTCATTGTTCAATTGTTATTAACATTTAGAATTGCTTTCATAGACTCATCATTTTTTCATCTTAGAATTGTCTGACACATTTGAGTCCAAAAATTATCTTAAGGTTAAAGAGTATAGTCAATTCACAGTGGTTTTACCTGAAGTAAAATTGTCTCCTGGTTTTCCAAGAAGCACATGCATATACAAAATTGATGAACAACAGATAAGGTACAAATGTAGGCATTGTTATGAAGATATGGAAATAAGAGTTATGAAGTTTAGATATATTTAATCCTACTGAAATTAAGTGATTCGTCTAAAAGGAGAAATCTTTTTTTATTTTTTTAAAAAAGAACACCCGTAACAGTTTCAATCAATTGGATAAGGAAATTTTCATAGCATCTGAAAGAAGTAATGTATGTTATAAAAACAGAGTTTTTCTACAGACTTGTCAGCAATGTGCTACTAATATTGAAAAAATAATTTCCTTTTAAATGTAAACTTGAATACACAGAAACCTCACCCTCAGCATGTATGATGAGCCATTCTGGGAGCAATTAAAAGCCTTCCAGGAACTGAAGAGCCGATGTGATTTAACACCAAGGAAGAATCTGATCCCATACCTTTGTTTGCATACAAAATAGATAAATAAATAAAAATCCCTCTTCCTCCAAACACCACTAGGCAGAACTGCATTCCAAACAAATGCAGCAGGCTGCCTTGCAGGCAGGGATTATACCTGCGAGCACTGACTGCGGCGTGCAGCGTGGCATGCTGTCTGCCTTGAAATGAGCTGTGCTCCCCGGCACCTGCCATCTCACGCCAGTATTCTACCATGATGAACTCCTACAGACGTGATGCAACCACTGAAAGGATAGGTATGAACTAGAAACGGGTTCATTTGATACTTGAAACTGGAGTAACGGACTCCGGAATTCCTACCTCTTGCTAATGAATTACACAACAGATTTATTAACTGCTCTGACTTGATTTTCCTCTCTGTTAACTGGTCTTTCTGTCTGTGAGAGTTAATAACAACTTTTTCATAAATATTTTGGGGGTGTACCTAGTGTGATTACACTGATGCGTTTTTATTAACTCTGGGCAATGAGAATCCTTGGTGGCTGGGATGAGTTGGAATTATCTGAAGAGAAGGATGAACTTAGTCATTGGCAGGGGAAAATAGTCCAATATGCTTTCATCATAAAAAGCATAAATTTAATAAGGAACTCACTGGTAGCCTTTAGGTAAATCTGCCAAAAATTCTTTGTCTATGGTTTCTTAGCACACTTAAGCAGAATGTATCACCTGCTTAAAAATGCGCCTGGGCTAACCAATCTTTAAAGCAATGTCCTGTTAAAACTACTTCTAAAACAAACTGCAGAAGGCTATTTCATTTCAGACTAATAAAAAATAGCGTAACATTTTCTAAAATCCCTACTCTTTTTTTGACACATAACAACCATCTCCTGCTAACTGGTTCTGTTAGCATCTTACAGCCTGTTTTTACCTTACACTTTACACCTTGTGCACACAGTTTCCAAAATTATTCTTTTTTTTTCCTTTTTTTGCAAAATGAATGCAGACTCAAAGTCTCATTTTAAATGTACTATTGGCAGGGTACAAGTTAACCTAGAAAGACAAGATTTTGATTTGTTCTGGCAGAACTGAAATGCTTCACATTTATGCTTAAATACTCTATATTTCATCTTTTGTGTGTGTGTGTGTGTGTGTGTTTTACGCATTAAATGATTTGTGCTCATGGATTTCAGCTGAAGGGACAGGAAGTGTTCCTTATAAGTACACCACCAGGCAAAGTAAACCTCTCTCATACAGATGTAAAAACTACTCATAAATCTAAATTGAAAAAGAGTCAAGTATCTTGATTTTTAATAACGACAGATTTTAAAAACACACTTCAGATGCTTTAGAATAAATATATGATAAACACAGCTCAATCAATAATCTTTGTAGCAGTTCCAGCTGGAGAAGATCTGCCATCAGAGAGAACATTCCCTTTTTGTACTGTTTCTTTTAAACTCTTAAATCCACGAGCATCAAGAGCTGAGCTTCAATTTAATTACTGTTTGTGCTGCTCAACAAAGGAGGTATAGCAAACCAATCCAACTCTGCCCTTCGCCTCTCAAAATCACCATGCATATGAACACGTAAATAACAAATCACAATAGGCATAAAGGAGAGAAAGTATAACCTGGAAATCAGCTAGTGGAAGTTAATTTCAATTAAACACTGTTCAAGGATCCATAGGCATTTTGCCTGGTGGTTTGTGGCAGGGCTGCTGGCATGGATGTAAAATGGAGTGCGAGCTCAGGGTTGGCTTCTGTTATGTCGCTTCTGTAAGATTCAGATGGAAGAAGATCAGCATGCAAAGAAACTTAAGACCAAATCCACCTTTTTGGTAAAGGTTTTGAGCTTCCTGACATGAGTATTACAGGCTCTTGCACAAGCATCTGTCTTCTCCTCTCTGAATTACTTAGCTACTCAAATAACATACCTACAAAAATAGAACACAGAAATATCCTTAAAAATCTGGCTTATAGGAAGTTCCTTTCATTTAGTTATTTCCTACTCTATAAAAATCTTATAATGCTTGTGCAGTTCTGCCTTCGTGGTTTGTCTGTAAGACTATCAGTATTTCATAGAGGAAGACCACACACAAATCCTATGAGAATGTTTATATGTATATACTCAAAGTTATAGATTCATACAGAATGGATGGCTGGATGTGTATAAACACACAAATGATACAAATGTATTTTATTTTTATGTCTCTAAGCAAAATACTTCAATACAATAGAAAGAAAAACCCATCTAAATACTTTTTGGATTCCACAGGTTTTAAGATCCTTTCTCTAACTTGGAGTTTCTTATAGCCATTAATTTAATACTGCTACTCAGCTGAAGTAAAAGTTTGTATTTAATAAAAAAAGTATATAGGTACATATATGCACGTATACAGCAGCATAGTTCTGCCACCCTGATTCATGCTGAGAAGCTGCAGCTTTACTGTGGATAGGGCCAGCAGCATCAGGCCTCGTACAAAGGTAATACGTTATTACAGTTGGCTTGATAGTCATCATTTTACATTTGGTAAACCCCACTATTTAAGGAATAAATAGTCATTTTGCAGTCTCTGAGATGTGCATTTCACAGTCTCTGAGAAGTGGCAAGTGGGTAATTGCATAAAATTAGTTGTGTGTAAATCTCTTTCTATGGACATAGAGATAAAATACCTGTCAAATTCTACTTCTTTCCACGCTACCCAGCAGCTTTGACTCTTCATGCTGATGTTTCATTAGCAGTTAGAGAAAGGTGACTGCTAACAATTTTGAGCATCATTTCTCTTATAAGGAACAAAGATGATGTAAGAAAGGAGAAAAACAAAAAGCCCAACAAAACTCACACTTTAGTTTGGAATATTTTGCTGAGATCTACTTATTGATCATTCCTCAGTCCCAAACCACACTTAAAATACCCTGAGCACGTCCTGCAGGTTTCAGAAACAGCACTCACAACTAGCACAGCTCCAAAATCAGGTGGCAATAGTTGGATCAGTGTTGGTACCAAACCCTAACCCAGCAGGAACACGTCACAAAGACAGATTATGGCTTTTAGAATAATCTCCCACTACATAACATTCATGAGATGATGATACAGTAGCATACATGCCGGTAACTTTCTGCTTAACAAATCATCACGTGTTTGTAAACTTCATTTTCACTCTAGGCTAGTCCACCTTTTTGTTCCTTTTTCCAAAGAAATAAAAAAAGGGGAAGGTGTATCAATCTTTATTGTTATCCTCCTAACCTCATAGCCACTAGCATCAATGTAAGAGACTGAGTATCAGTCTCAGTTTCATCCTATTTCACATACATCAGGTGGGGTGCTGAGTGGGAACAGAGAGGAAGGTGACTTAAAAACCCATCAGGAATTGCAAGGAAAGGCTCCTGCCTCCCTCACAGCTGTGCTCCTAGTTTTAGGAGGTGCATGGGCGGAGGGATGTGCGTTGCCACTGCCACCATGCCGAGCAGAAAGGCACCTCCTGAACCATAGCTTCAACTGGGAAAACAGGGGAGTGTGCCAACAGCCACACAGCAAACAGGAGTGATTAAACTGCCTACAAATCACCTTTCCTTGTAATCCAAGTAAGCCAGGAGTCAGATAATTTCCTTAAAAAGAGGATTCATATTTCATATTAAAAACTCCAAATCCTTCTTAATGTATCCTACCTAAAGCCAAAGGCTGCATTCCCTGAAGTGAGCAGCAAACTTCAGCGTTAGTCTCAGCTGAGCTAATCAAATACCTCAACTCCCTATACATATCTTCAGTTTTATTTTTCCATACCTTGAGTGAATGAATTCCCCAAGCTGGTGATGTACCGTCTCAACAGAAAAAGTCCTTCCACTGCTATTAAACATGCTGAAATTCTGTTTCCTTAATGGCCTTTGTCTTTGTAACAAAATCAAAAATCGAAAATAAACCAGAGTGGCCTGTTTACTTTCCTTAGAATCTTTACTTTTTAAACATAATTTTACTGTATTTATTCTTAGGTTTATCTCTGCAGTAAATTATATAAATATTATCAATTTTCTGCTGCTGAAATTTTACACATCTCTAATTGCTTTTGCCATATGTCTCTTGATTGTCACTATTTCCAGTATACATTTGGGAGCTCGGACAGCCAGAATGGAACAGAATATACTCAGTAAAAATACACCTTCCATTCATTAATAACACTGTAATATCTTCAATATTAGCTACTCTGCTCTTCACTCACCCTGCCCTGCTCTGTGCTTCCCTTGTTATCACGCTTTACTTATCAGTTTTCATTAAACCATCCACAGAGAATGTCCAGTCCTTGGTATGGAAGCGGGTATTGTGAACTGAAGGCTCAAAAATACATTTTTGTATTTCAAACACATCCTAAGGAGTAACAAATTCTAGACTGACTGAACGACAATGATAACACCATCCATTTAATGCTTTCTGTTAAAGCACTAAATTTGGTTATTTTATGACCCAGGGAGGGCTGCCTATTAGTACAGGTTGACAAGCTGCTTCCGCCAGTTAACAAAGCGTTCTTTTAAATATATTATATATCACAATATGATATTAAAGCTTCTCTGGGCTGGCTGCTTCATTTCAAATTCTTACAGCAGGGAACAAAGGTCAACCAGAACAGGGAGGTAAGCACTTTATTTTCCTATTGGAACTTGCATAATTTGCAGGCAAACTGCGCTGTTTTACACAGAAAACATCAAGTTCATCACAGATGCCTTGAGAATGATCTATCTACTGATGCATATCAGCTTTTTTGTCTGGATAACTAATAGTTTACATGGAAAAAACCAGTAAAGTGCCTGAAAGGTTGTAGAGATAGTTAGCTGTAAACACAGGGATCAATTCAGGTTCATTACTACACGCAAAACCTATACAATACTGGACAGCAGTAATTCAAACGCAGTACAATTATCAGAGATCAGACAGATACTCTAATATTCATTTTTTTAATGCAACTTGCTAACCTAAAGGGCATTAAAGGAACCCAAGAAAACAGTTTGCACAGACCTTTAGTAGCTTTGATATTTCACAAGGCAATTTCATCTGACATTTAATTTTTAGCCAGTGTTTTCCATTTGTAGGGTATCACTTCAGAAAGGGCTACTGTTAAGTATTTTATAAACTCCACTAATATCACCTAAGCTGGAATTTGTAAGCAAACCTCTCGACTTATAAAATTCCCCAATCCAAATCACTAAGGAGAAGCTGCAAAATTGTAACCAATATAAGGCATTTTCCAACATTATGATACTTTGCCACTAGCTTTATGTGCCTCTGCATCACTACTGAAGAATGCAAACCAGATAACTGACTTAGTTTCTGTGTTCAAAAAGGTAAAGATGGCTGTATATATCATTGTTTGTGTAAGATACAGCAAATATTTATTTAGCTTTTACTACTTACATAACTAACACTTTGAGGTAAAGTTGAAATATTTTGTTCTCTCACAAAGTAAAATGCGCCATTTTATTGTCCTCACACTTAACGTGCTGTTGCTAGGAAGACACAACTCTGCTATAACCTAATCGTCTGCTATTTAGATATGGACTCACGAATCTCATATTTTTATTCTAAATTTAAGTTCAGTCATCGTAGCTAATGTCCTTGATGCTATCTCAAATTGCTGTCATTACACGGATCACTAGAAATTGGAGGTAATAGTAAAAAAGAAAAGGAAAAAGGAAAGGTACCAAATTAGATGATGGATAAAGGTTTAATCAATTTAATTTTATCACCAAATCCAGTCCCTTCCTCTCAAGCTGTCAGGGGACAAGATAAGCGGAACACATCTTGAAGCACGGCGCAATCCTGTTGTGGGGAAGGAGTTGTGTCCCTGAACCTCACCAAGATGAAACACGCTCATTTATTACTTTGGCATTGCAGGATGATGAAGAACCAAGCTGGTTTCCTCCCTCCGTCCTCAGTACAATCTTTCTATTTCATTAATTTTTCATGGAATTTCATTTTGCAATCACTTTGCCTCTCTCACCTGCTTGCTGGCCTTATTTGGTTTATTCTGTCAACTTTTATTTCATGCCCCGCTGTAATACTGACCTCGGCCACGGCTTTCCACCACATCGGGGATACCTGATTCCCTCCTGTTTCCAGTAATTAACTTTAATCGCTAGCTCTATAAAATGGCATTACAAACAAGGTGGCTTATTTGTTGTCTTATGCTGGGAAATAACTCAGAAGGGCATATCTCCAATCACCCATTTCTACTTACTTTCTCTATGTTGATTTCCAAGAAGTTGCCGGAGGCTCATGAAGTGTGGCCTTTTTAGCGTTATCAGTAAACGGCAACTCTGCTTTTGTTTGCTCTACTTGTAATCATTTATCTCAGAAAACAAGCCCTCTTTTCAAAATCTGTCCCACAGGCTATGAAACCTGCAAAAACCCCTGCTGAAGCCGGTGCGCTGAATTCTGCCAGTAGTCTGCCACATTCCAGAGCCCCAGAGAAAACACAAGAAGAAGGCGCAAATACAGTAAGTTGCCATGAAGCCATACAATTTTAAAATGGATTTCTCTAACTCATTAGGCATAGAACCTCTGGTCATTTGATACACACAGATATTAAAAACACAAACAGAGAAGGAGAGATATAAAATGCCTATTGTTGCTTTTACGTGAAGTTAGCAGGCAGATAACCTGGCAAGTAGCCACATTTATGTTTCATTAGGTCTTTGAGAAATTAAGTTATTTACTTACCACTGAGAGCTAACACACTTATTTAAATGACAATGAAAATACACCTACCTATACTAATTTGACAAATGGCAATGAATATCCACCTTTTAGCTTTTTTACACACTTCCTGTACACAGTGTAAAACTGAACAAAATCATTTTGCAAATATATGCTTGCAATATAATACTAATTGCATGGACATTTAATGTTAAGTCTTCAAGGCAGGATCTTTATACTGAAAGGCTTGCTGGATTTCACAAGCATAAAAATAAGATGCATAAAAATTAATTACTAGATGATGTTATTGTACACTAGAATCACACTCAGGGTCCTACACTTTGCAGTGCTCGATTTGCAAATATGAAAATTCTCTACATCTCTTGCAGCATACTTTTTTAATTGTTTGGGGGTTTTTTTTCCCTTAATAGACAGGGAAATTGAGCTATTCAGAGAACATTGTTTACTTTCCTTGCTTGAACCTGTTTTCTGCCTCCAGGAAACTCCTAAAACAGAGCAATCAGGTAGAAAAGAAATGGAGCAAAGTGCTACACCCAGACACAGTAATTTATAATTCACATTAACCAGGACAAAAAATACAACTGAAAGCATGGAAACTAAATCAGAAGATATAAAATGACATTAATGAATAGAGAATAATACCTGCTTCTACTGCTACACATTCCTGGATATCTTACCAGGCAATTGTCTCAAGCGAGTTTTAAACAGAGTTCCTATGTAACATAGAATCATAGAATATCTCAAGTTGGAAGAGACTTCGAGGGATTGAGTCCAGCTCCCTGCTCCTCACAGGACTACCTAAAACTAAACCATCTGACTAAGAGTATTGTCTAGATGCTCCCTGAAATTTGACCGGCTTGGTGCCCTGATCACTTCTCTGGCGCACTTTTCCCGTGACTGACCACTCTCTCAGTTGAAGAGTTTTTTCCTAATGTCCAATAATCTGAACTTTCCCCGACACAGCCTCATTCCTTTCATGTAATAAAACTCATTAAGTTGTATAAATAATTTGTGGATTCTGTCTCCTTAAGGAGTGAGAATTTGCCAGATGATTTCATCTCCTTACTCTGATTAATACTCAATTTGAATTTAGGACTAAAGTGAGTTTCTTTGTCTACACATATCCATAGGCATTTCTCTGTGTGTGTATGTGTATAAACATATGTGCATAGTTACACACTTTAAGCATCTGCTAGGAGTATTCTTGCTATGAACAAAAAAATTTGCTGGAGAACAGTTAAAGGTAAGTGTCCTTGGTGTAACTGTCTACAAAGATGTTTCACAATCTATTACACATATAAAACCTGCAAAATAGTAGAGCCCATATTAATTGTCATAAAGATATAGTAATTTATGAGCCTAATAAACATTTTCTTGACTGGTCTCCAGGACAGTCAGTTTGTTTAACAACGCCTTTGCATTGGATACATCAAAAAAGACAGAGAAATATGTGATCAGTAAATAAACTGGCATAATAATAAAATCCAACAGGTTTTATACTGGACATGCCTGATGTAGCAGGCATTTTATGCCAGCACAAATTTACAGGAATGTGTATTTTTAAGAATAATATACCGAATGATATAAGAAAATCAAAATCACATGAACACAGACATTGCTCCGTATAATTAGTATACTAATCAGTTACATTATTTGGAAAGTGGTTAGAATAACATGTTTGAGGGAATAAAAAAATGAAGTTTTCAAGTGCACATTCTTATTGATACTGGTCAATCAAGCACTTTTTGGAATGCCATCAGCCTCCAGCTGTGTATTCTGCCAATAGCTGTTGTCTACCAAGTTATTTAGCAAGTTTTTGTGGTTTTTTTTTTTAAGACATTCAACTTCCACTTTATTTTGGCGAAACATGGAGCAACAAAAGATGCAAAGATGAAAGATGAAAGATGAAAGACCCTCACTTTTGTCTGCTGCTTAGAAAAAAACCTGACTTTTACAATTTACCTTTATTAAAAAGTACCTTTTCTCCATTGCACAGATTAACGGATTGCTCTTTTCTCTTGGTTGCCTACAGGGTAGCTGAGGCTAGGCTAAGTTTGCAATTCCCTAGTAAAGCACTTTTGCTAGAACAAATAACAAAGTCTGCAGAGCATAAATCAAGAACAAGGAGATTTAAAGAGACTGAGTATGGAGCTCTCCCTTTGCTTAGCATTTTAAAATTTATGCTGCAATGAAGAGTAAAACCCAGCATTTGTTACCAGGCACATGCTGAAGATGCAGAGTAACAAGTCACAGTTACACACCTACTCGAAGTCCTGACACATTTGCACGTCTGTGATTTTTACTTATGTGCAGGTCACTATTTCTTATGTTTCTGAATATAGGGAGTGCAGAGAGTTAAAATAGTGCAAATAAAATGTCTAGCATTTATCATTGGACCAGTTTTGACCAGTTACTACACGAAACCTGCTTTGCCACTTGTCTAAAAAGTTACCAAATATCGTGCTTACTGGTTTTAACATAATAACTACAAGACACTTAGCTAATGGCACCTACAAATTAGGTTTCCCAGATTCATAAGAAACAGTGTATCCAGAGCATCGGCTTGAGCTTCTGAGCTAGCAGACTAAAACTTGTGTTAGTCCCACATGATGATGTCAATTACAGGTTAGATGATATTTACTGCTTAAATAAACACTTGGAGTTGGCATCGCTGTGGACAAATGGGTTGCAGCTGGGCATCTCTGGCACTATGCTTCTCCTATCAGTTCATTTTACTTTAAAGTGTTCACAGTCAGTTAACTTCGGCTTTTTCAGGCAAAACATCAAAACGAGGCAGCAGCGTGTCATCCCCTCTACAGGAGAAAACAGGACAGCCTCGCGAAGAGCTTTTATCTAGGGCATATTCCCCGCTCCTGATGACATCCTGTAGCTTCACTTTTCGTTTGCTTAGGGCGACCAGCGCCTTCCTAACAAAGGTTTGCTTTGGGAAGGGGCACAGCATCAAAACAGCAAAACTCGGTGAACCTTATTTAAAATAAAGGGAGGAGGGAAAAAAAAAAAAAAAAAAAAAAAAGAGGGAGGTTGGTGGCGCACCGGGGCACGGCGGGACGGGCCGCAGGTGGGAGGTCGGGCCAGAGCCCCCGGGACGGCTCCGCGACACCGCGCTGCCTCGGACGGGGCCGCCGAGCCCTCGCCGCCGGCACCCGCGCGGCGCTCTGCCTCCGCCCGACACAGAGAGGCGAGGCTGGCCGTCCTCCTGGGGCACAGGGCGCCGCTGGTGCCCGACCGACCCCGCCGGTGGCGTGCGGTGGCGGCGGGGAAGGCACGGGCCGCCCCGCCCCGGGCGGCGGGACAAGCGGCGGGGCCAGGGCCGGCGTGCGCCGTCCACGGAACGGCCGTAAGGAGCGGCCGCTGGGTCTGCCGAGGCGGGCGGGGGGAGGCGGGCGGAGAGAGAGAGAGGGAAAAAATAGAGAGACAAAAAAGATTAAATTTCTCTTACCTTTCCTCTTCGATCTCCTCCTCCTCCTTCTCTTGGACTTGCATTTCAGCTGCCCGCTCGGTCCTCCCGACGCCCTGCTGTTGCCCAGGACGGACGTCATGCCTGTACTTCAGCGAAACACCACCGCGCCGAGATGTTTTCCTCCCGCGGAGTTTCTCCTGTTTCTGGAGGCGGCTTTTATAGGGCGGTGGGTAGGGCCGGCTGCTCGGCGCTGCCCCGCGTCGCGGCGAGCGGTCTCGCCTCCGCTCCGACGTGCCGAGCCCGGCCGGGGCGATGCCCGGGGGGTGGCGGCGGCTCTGCCGGACCCCACACCACTTTTTGCACCTCTGCGAGTTGCTGGGGACCGGCCGCTTTGAAGCCAACGGTGCGAGGATGAAGGGGGGAGCGGGGTGGGGGGGGGACGAGCGGGGTGGATTTGCTGCTGCAAAGTCTCCCGCAGCCCAATCGCTCCCGCCGCCCTTCTCTGACATCAGCTCCGCCAGCCCTCGCCCCCAAACTCCGCTCCCCTTGAGCTGCCGGCTGCGCCCGGCTCCCGGGAGAGAGCGAGGGAGAATGGCCCCGGAGGGAATAAAGGCATCCTAACGCCTCGTCTGGGAGCAGCTGGAGGGGCAGCCTGCAAGAAGGGAGACTGCCGGCAGCATTTCAATCCTTTTCTCCTTTTTTCTTCATTTTTTTACCCCCTTTCTTTTCCCCCGCTTTAGACCACGTGGACACTGAACACTGCTTCCAGAAACAGAGAAATGCTGCTGCTGTCCTCCCTACCCAAACACTTATTAACTAGTTCACTAATTGCAATGCTTATTATTCCCAGGAAAAGAATATGAGTTACTGGTGAAGGACCCCTGTATCCACCAACCTGCTGCGAGAGGCTAAGGGTAGCTATTCCCCTTGAATCTACAGTTATTTTTAAGGTATGTGCTCTGCTAAATTCACGATCAAGGGCAAAAGCTCTGGGAAGAGAGGAGTGTGTTGTCTTTCAGACTCGTACATTAACACTGCAGTGCCTCATTTAGGCAACTGTGCAATTAAAGTGTCAGGAGCAGAGGGGCTTTTACAGAGAGGGAAGATGACAACAGCGTTTTTCTGAAAAGCTTAACTACAAAGCATTACATGTTCATTACAAAAAGCCAAGGTATGCAACAGATAAAATACTGCTTTAAGTTACAAAGGACCTACTGCTTCTATGCTCAATCCTCCTTAGTTACGATCTAACTTAAAAATATATATCTGGAAACCTAGGCAGTGAATGGAAAACAGAAAGAAAAAAATATGCTAAATAATTAATGTCATCATTAGTGCCTACTGCATTTGTAGTTGGCTGGAGGAGAACTACAGTAAAACCCTGTTTATCAGAACTCCTTTAATCTAAAACTTCCTCTTGTTGGAATGTAGGTTATCCAGCTCCTGCTGCTAAGCACTTCCACTGCAACTCTCACAGCTATTAGAAACCCTCTGTGTTTGGCTGATTTAGCCCTCTGTCATTTTTGGAAGAGGCAGAGCTACACATGACACAGATTTTCAAATTAAATAAACAAAAAATGTTTCCATAGAAGTCTCTAAAAGTCCTCATTAAACCAGAATTTGGATGACACAGATGTGCCAAGATGATGTCACCTCTCAGATCCCATCCTCCATGGAGCAGGTCACATTTGGTAAGGCCCTTTGTAACCTCATTTTCAACGGTGTGAAAAACACAGTGTGGAGACTGCACCCTGCTCCACCTCCCCCCGCCCCTTATCAGCCAAGATGAATTCAGGTCTGCATGGTTTGGATGTCAGATATAATTCAGGAAACACCACATGCAGATTTTTACATGCAGAGCTTAACAGGTTAGTGGCTGGGTTTTTTTTACAGCATACGCATCACCCAAAAGAATCAAACCTTTTGAACCACTGTGTGGCTAAAGTAAACCACTCTTTAAAAGCTTGACTATTTCAGAGAGGAAAACATATCTGAGGGAAAGCAGAGAGATATTCTCTGCTTCTTGGATTTAGCTTGAGCCTTCAGCCTTTAACCTTTTTCCTCTTTCTGCTTTCTGTTGTCCAGAGCACAGCTGACTCATCACATGGCAAAAACTTGTTGCCTGTGAAGCAGTAATAGTACTGCAAAACACAACTGCACGTTCAAACTTCTCACCAGTCTGCAGTTTAAATCACTCAGTTTAAAAGGCTGATTTGGAAAAGCATCTTCTATGTTTTCCAATTTGTGTTCTGTCCATTAGGGATCTAAAAGGGAAATAACATCCAATTTGAAAATGAGCATCCCAGGACATTCACTCATTTTTAGGAGTGATGTCAAACTCAACACATTCTCTAAAGTTTCTGCAGACTTTCTGATAACTGATGACTGGAATCTGAGGAGTTAAAAATATAGGTTGGCATCGTCAATCCCTAGAGAATTCATGCTACCAAGTCAAACTGAAAAGCCACCAATTCTCAGAAACTATAATTTGATTCTAATTGCTTTTTAGTTCTAGGCACAGTTATGAGAAGTAAGCAGACATTAGCAACAACTGAGCTATAATGGTAGTATATCTTCCCTCCTAGGCTGGTTTCAGAATTGGTGAAGGCATGAAGCAACTTAAGCCATGCTAGTGGAAGTTCTCCACTTGGCAATGAAGAGCAATGTGCTTATGTCTGCTAACCACCAATGTGCTTGATAGAAACCCTGCAGAAAATATGGTTCTTCCTGAATACCCTGGTAATGATCATTAGTGATATTTTTGTTGAATAAAGCAGCTTTTCCTAGCTCCATGGGCCTAACTGTGGAGGTTGTTATGTTTATTACCTTCAAGTTGAAGTATTTCACACTGTTATAAAAGCAGCAACTTCACACACCTTACAAGAAATTCGCGTTACACCAGCATGCAGCCAGCTGCTCAGGCCTAGGTGATTCAGACAGGTAGGAGCATTTAAGGTGTGAATCATGGTGTGAAAGACTCTTCCCTATGCTGCCTGGGGAGCTGTCACTCCTCTGATGACCCATCAGAGCTACTTCTCCCAGCCAGGACATCAAACCTGTTCTTGTGAGATAGGCAGGTCTCTCTCAGCACTGGAGGCGCCCAAGCAAGGAGTCCAAGCTTTGCAGGATTTGTGACAATTCACTTCATTCAGGTTCTCTCAAGAGAGGAGAGCTGAAGGGCAAGGCAAATAGTTTTATTAACTGGAAGACTGATAATGACTATGAGAATGCGATGGAGAAAGAGAGTGAAACTGACTTCCAGGTTGCATGCCTTAATTATACATCACCAGTTATAATCCATGCCTAAGCAATATAGTGTAGAGGAAAATGAAAATGATTGAAGAAAAAAAGCAGCCCATTCATATTTCAGCTAAGAATTTCAGATAAGCAACTTCAGGAACATAACTTTGGAAAAGCTATCCAAATCTGAATACTAAGCCCATTATAGGTGGCCAGTACTTTTTCTGTACAAACAAATTTAAATACAGTAGAAGGAATATTAAATTCTTTTTTTTTTTCCTTTATTCCCCTGTTTCTTGAAATTTGGAGTAATTTGATTTTCAATGACGTCATATTACAAGAATTACAGTTGAAACTTTTTTCTTTTTTAAGTGCCACATTGAAGTTACAGAAATGCAAATATGTAAAATGAGGTGGAGCATCTATGTTGCACAAGGGATGCTCCATGAGAGTGTTGCAGTACTTGAAGGGTTTGCTCCTTCCATATCCAAAGGGTCTTGCTGAGCAACACAATGAGTGGGAGAAGCAAACTATGGTCCTCTCAGAATATGCACAGACTCTTGAAGAAGATGCCATTTGGCTGCTGTTATTTCCCAGTTTCCAGCTGTGCTCTTGCTCTCCCTTCCCTAAGGAGCTGTGGATACTGAGAACATTAGGCCATGGTGCAGACCTTTGTCATTTGCTACTTGGGAGCAGACATACTCTATTGGCTCCTAAGAGGGGAAAGATATGTAGTAGCTACTCTCTATTTTTTTCCCACCCTCCACACCCCGTTCCTGCTTGCTTTTGCTCCCTCCTGCCAGCACAGTTTGAAAAAAAAAAATAAATAAAGCCCTTCAAATTTGGAAGATAAAAGACGCTCAAGGGCGTTAAAACAGGACAGAAATGCAATCATGTGTCTGCGCAGGTGAGACTCCAGAGCCTTCTGCTGCAAAATTCCTGCACTAATCCACTCTTGCCCTACTTACAAGGAGCTGTCACTGTGGCTATTTGCAGCAAAAACCACTTTTGCTTTGGGGCCAAACATCACAGAGTGGTGGTGCAGCAGTGAGGGTACAGACCCATATTCAGTGTATCAGGTTTGCCAGAAAAATGCCTTGCTGCAGACAGGTCCTCTTCTCTGCTTTGCATAGTCTTGCACATGAAATAGTCCAGGCTGGGTAACACTGTGGTGTTGGATAGCAGGAGGTTAAGGCAAAAAGATTTTGCCCTTTCATTAAACTGCAACAACACTGAATGAATTCGGAATGCAATATTGTCTATACTGTGGGCTATGGGAAAGCCACAGCAGCCAAGTATAATCTTGCACAGGAGAAGCTGCCCCTCTTCTCCTTGTTTTCTTTCAGGCCCCACATCTACTCTAATGGGAGTTTGCAGTGCAACATGCCAGCAATAAGTGACATCCCCGATGAGCATGAGGTAAATGTTTCAAAGCTGCTTAGATAATAGTCTCTTTAACGGAGAAATACCTAGATGCCAAAGACTGAAAATCATTGTAATTACTAAGTCTGTATATGCTGCACAAACCAGCAGAAGTCACTGGAGATGAAACAAAACTTTCTGAAAGATGTTAGATGTTAGATGTTATGTTATATTATATTAAAACATAACTCTAGCGCTCTGACTCTGGCAGGGAGTAGAGATACAGCTCATCACCAGATGCATTTTGGATTTTAATAGTGTTTCCTGTGTTTGTAATAAACTAAACCAAAATGTAGAATGCAGGTGTCCCCAAAGCAGGGATGTCTGAAACCTGATTCTGCTTTCAAATGTTTCAGTCCTGTCCCAGACTGGTCATAATCAGTTGTTCATATGGGATTAACTTGTTCACAGACCTCCTGTGAGGCCTCCACTGACCGCATTTCTGTACCCTGGTATCCCAATATACAGAAAAGCAATAAAGTATGCTCTTTCTTTAAGGACTGGAAAGTGCAGCAAGCTATAACAGCTAGTTTTTATTACATTTCAATTACTAAATATCTATTCTCTGAGACTGAAAGACTGAGAAGTCTGTTTTGTCTCTCTAGATCCTTTGAATAAACCATTTAAAACCATTTAAATCTTTCCCTGGGGGGAAGGTCCCCTGTGCTGCAGTGTCTGTCCAGGGCAAGGAGCTGCAACCCTATTTGCCTGGGGCACATCCCGGCACAAAACAGCCCTGGTTGACACCAGCACCCTCCATGGTGAAGACAGGTGCTTCTGGACAGCCCTCCCTGGAGGAGGAGTGCAGTGTCACCCATAGGCCTCAGCTCACCTCTTTGGGTGGATGGCTACAAGGAGTTCCCAAGGCATTGAACCGCAGCATCACCCTCATCACTCAGTTGCCTCAGGCTGGGAAATCTGGCACCAGAGAAGAGAGTTGTCCGAAACAGTGACCAGACTTAAACATGAAGACCTTCATTTCTCTGTAATGACAGCTTTTTCATCAGTAAAATACAGATGCAAGTACTTACTGCAGGGGATTAAGGAAAGCTAAAATGACCAGGAGTGACTTGCACACAATATACTTTTCACCCTAATCTTTGCAGTTTGGAAACCTTCCAAAATTAAATGATGAATAAATTCTCCCCTTAGCAGACTTGTGGTTTACAAAGACTTGCAAAGTTTTTTGATGAAAGGTTCTACCATCTTCTAAAATGAATACTACTAGCCTACGTCATGAAAAACCTTAACCAACTTCTCTGGGACTCTAAACATGTTTTATAGAGTAATCATGCAGTAACTGCATTGTAAAGAAATAAAGCAGTACTGAAAAATACTGCATCATAGTTATTGTGCAGCATTATTTCAGTAATGCAATGTGTTAGAGCTTAAAGAAGTTATTTTAGTATATTTTGACTAAAGTTTATGTTTGCAGGCATACATGTGTTTAGCATTGCTGCCTTTTCCTTCACATCTCCAGCACCAGTCACTGACCTTGTTAGTGACAGTGGCTGAGGCTAAGTTATAATAATAGTATAAGAGAAGTGTATTAAATTGAATTGACCTCTGGTAAGATTTCCTAACAGATTCATCAGTTGCTATGATATTCTGTTACTTTACAATAGGTGTTTCACTGCAATTTTCTGTTACCTTATTTTTAAACATTTTTCAAATGGCATTCTGATTTATACGATATATAATCACTACAAAGCCAAAAGCAACAGCTCAGGATGTAAATGCAGAAAGGTACAGGAAGAATAAAGGAAAACCTCTGCATTTACTTATACTTTCCAACGCTTGGTCAGTGATAACAGTCAACTACAACTTTCTAAGATAAGTAAAGCCCTACAGCCTCTACTGAGCACCCCACAATAGACAGTCAGAATGAGGCCATTGAGAAACTCAAGAAAATAATCTGTATTTTTTGAATGAACTATAAACTACATCATGAAAGTCATTTAAAAAAACCCACTATTTTCCCCTATGTGTCCTTCCAATAAGCCATTTGAAAAAATGAAACTACAGAAACTACAGATGCCAAAAGATGAAAAAAATAACATAAAGGCTTCCTAGTACTATTAAATAATTTTATGCATTTTATTTCCTATATGATGTATAATTAATGTAGAAAAATTTAAATCTAGGTTGAAGTTCTGGCTAGTGTTTCTCAGCAGCTGGTGGGTCTTACCATTTTATACTAGGATCATTCTAAATTATGACATGTTGCTAAATGTAGGCAGGCATCACTTGGCTAAAAACTCCTCTTGTAAACTTTCCTACCGTACTAGGATATCATCATGGAATTAATGCTGAGTTTGAACATCCTTGGTCTGAAGTCAATCCTTAACTGACACTGAAGTATGTAACTTTAGGTAAGTCTATGTTCTACATAATGACAACAAGCCATATTCCTGCCTCTAATTTTTTGTTTCATTGATTTGGTTTTATACTATGGAAATAAATTAATGTCTTTTGCTTTTGTCTAGGTGCAATTCCTGCAAATATGGACACCTCCCCCCACCTTGTTTGAGATGTCTAGATGATATTATAATGGCAATAAGGAAATATCAGGGAGCTGTGACTGCAATGACAAGTCTAAATAAATATTCACCAGCACCACTAAGAAAACAGTAGCAGTTCCTGAATAAAAACCCAACCTCCTGGAATTGTCTTGAATAAGGGGAAAATGTAATCCAGTGTAGTCTATACTATTCCAAGTTTATTCTCTACCTCCCACATCAATTTCCCCTTCATTTTATTTCTCCTGCACTACAACTGATCCAAATCATAATCTCTGATAGGCATCTGGAAAGTAGAGGTGCTGAAGAATCTGTTTGCAGAAAAGAGAGATACCTAAGAGATGCTTGCTTGCAGGTCTTCTGCCACAACTAAGCCACTGAAGGAGAATGACGTTTACCCTATGCAAAGTCCACATACAAATCAGGGAAACTCAAAGACAGATGACAGATCCAGAACACGCATCAAGAGAATTGGGGACATCAAGAGGCACAGAGACAAAAGTACTTAGTCTGTGTGTCTCCCTTATTCTAGAAGTCCCAAAGAACAACCTGGTATCTCAGCAGACCAAAATCTCAGTGCAAACTCAAAAAACAGATGGAGGTTGAAGATACTGTTTAATGCCTCAGGTAAACTTGTTGAAGTCCAGCAGATCCATCTTGGTGGTGAATCCTGAACCCTCCTTTCATATCGAAAAAGATAAACTTGTACCTCTTAACAGTTCTCTAGTGACATGATGGCTCTACCAGCCACTTTGTTAATTAGTAGTTTTTGCCTCTGCTCACTATCCAAAACTACCTTCTCCAAGTTTTCTCACTGAATCTACATGCAGGCATTCATTTCTATGTGTCATACCAGTAAAGATTAGGATGACAATGACAGGCAGCCACTGAAGCCTTAAAATACAAGTGCTGTATCAAATAAATCCTTAGCCAAACTGACATGAGTTATTTTAAAATAATGAACTTCTCTTTACTGCTGGACAGTTTCTGAATAAAATTGGCAGATGTGAACTCTGCCAAGCTTAGTGGTAGGGAAAGAGTCAGTAGAAACACTGTTTAAATCCCTTGTTTAATCATAAGACAGAAGACCTAAGTCTGGATTCATCTCATCTAATTTTGACACTTCACTCAAGTAAACACATAGGTGCAGAGTCTTGTCACCCTGCACTCCTTGGCACACAACTGGAGAAAGACAAGCTCCCAGGTGGTAGGTCCAAGTTTATTTTGGAAGCACTTTTCTCTTTTTTTCCACAAGTGAATTGAATATTGAGTGAATCTTGGGCAACATGGGATTTCTCAGCATTTCTTTGCATCTTAAAATTAGTCAAAATTTGTCTTTCAAATAGGTAAAGTTTGATGACTGTAGCTTGTTTCTCCCTAGATTTTATCAGACTCCAAATCTAGTATAAAAATGAAAGAGGGACAAAGGATAGAAAGGTTGAAATGACATCAATGCAAAATATACAATCTTCTCCTGAATCTTGGGTTATAAAATATATATTTCTATTTTTAGAATCAATTTTATAAACATCCTCTTCAAATGCTTAATATTCCTGTTACATCTTTATCAAAGGAGAGAACAGTTAAGGAAAATTATACATCAATATTTGACTTAATTTTCTCTTCCTTTTCTTTTTTTTTCCCCCAACAAGAAGTATTAGGATCATATGTAAGATGCTTTATTTAGAACCTGAAAATTTATTTTATGTTTTCCTGTTGACAACCAGAAGCACTGAGTAGGAAAAAAAAATAGCAGAACAAAGAGCTCCCTAGAGATATTTCACGTTTGCTGACTCACTACATCATCACATATGACACTGAATTATTAGTTTCAGCAAATACCGAAATAGCACAAGAAAGATTTCTTGCTCTTTTATCTTCACTGTTGTTCTTGAATTTAAACAACTCTCATAACAATTTTTGGGTAAAACTGCAAATATTGAAAAATCGTAATTTAGAGTGGTGTTTGTTGTACAGGATGCCTCCTTACTCATAGCGAGAGAGACAACTGGCGGTATAGTTTCCTTGAGCTCAGAGGACAATTTGGACAGAAAACATGTTTCATGCTGATAGCCTGACCCAGAGCCAGTCAAGACTTCAGGAAGTTTTAGCAGGATTCTTCTCCTCTCTTTCTTCATCTGCCAGAGTGACTCTGCTCATGCAGAGAAGTTGAAATTGTGGCCTGATTTGTATCAGGATGAGCTCTGCTTTTATCCGAGAAGCACCCCTGCAGCACAGCACAGTTTTTGATTGTGTCTTACTTTTTATAGATGGAGTTAGCTATTTTCAGACTCCTTTTTAAAATAAAAATATTAGTGACTATCAAAATGCAGGTAACCATGTGCAATATTATCTGTGTGGGCTCTCAAAACAAGGGTGAGCAGCTCACCCTGCCTCTATCGCCTGCACTTTACAGTGTCACTGACATAGGGATGACCTCTCCTCACCATCTCCTGTGCTCCACTGCTTACAGGGGCTTATTTGATTCCTTTGGCCTTGACCTTAGCTGTAAATTTTTCAAGTGACACTGTGTTGTTCTGTATTGCAGGAAGAGTGAAAGGTAAGTATCCGGGTTGTATTGTGACTTTTGTGACCTTCTGACTGGGAATAGAATACTTCAACCAAAATATCCAACCAAAACAACTCCAGACTTAGTTATAAGTAGAAAGTCAATAGTTTAAAATCTCTACTTTGATGCAATTATAAATTAAAATTATAATACTTTACATTAGATACTGAAGATTTCAGAAATGAGAGTTGTTATGCATTAGTTAATATTGAAACTGTGAAACGATTGACACCACAGTGAGGCATACTTGGCTTTTTTCAGAATGAATTCTCAAAAGTAGTTACACTAATTCTTGTTTTTAGGTTTGGCTACCTGACTCTCCTCCTCCTGAATAAAAAATTAGATTAGATTGTTTTTCTACAAGCTATGGCTTTTGTATGCACTGGAGAAGAAAAAACACAAAAGAAGTGAACGGATCAGTACGTTAACCAATGTTGTAAAACAGAAAGGAAGAGATAGAGAATCATCAGAAATGTATATGTTGTGATTGAAAATACTAATAATTAGGATGGATTTATTTAAAGTTCATGTTACAATTTACTGTGCTCGTCTCAGACCCTTCTCTTTCTTTTCTTTCCATACTCACTGAAAGATTTAAACACCTTATTTGTTAGTAATAAGCATTGATTCAGCATCCCTCATGAAATGATGCATGATTTTACTCCATCACAGATAATTTCAGAAACATTTTGCTGCCTGCTTTTATCTGCACTCTACTTGTGGAGAGGATTTGAAAAGGTTTGCGTAGTTGCCTGCTCTGCAGTAATGTGAGGATTTTGTTATCCAGCTGAGCTACCATCGTTGGTACAGATAGCTTGAATTCCTTCCTTCTGCAGCCAAAATCTCAGAAAACCTTCCTCTGAAACATAAAGGCATAGGAGAGAAAGGGCAAATGAATCACTAAGCCTTTCAAGAGGCTATTTATATTCCTCCAGGAGCACAGCAATTAACGCTTCACTCAGCCCCATCTGATCACCTTGTTGTCTTCTGCTTGTGCACTCACTTAGACAATTTTTAGACAGAGATCTTCAGCCACTTCTGATACTAAATCCAGTCCTGCTTCCAGCCCGACACAACAGACCTGTACTACTGACTTAAACAGAACTAAGTATTGCATCTTATTGATTGCAATAAAATACCTGCGTCTCAGGTCTGCACACAAACACACATGTTCAGAGCACAGGATACCAATTTCAGGAGATATTACCCCTCAGCTGTGGGATGCTGTCTTCCTTTCCTGTGCTAGCAGTGACTGCTGACTTACAAGGCTGCATTTCTGGGAGACACTCTCAGATTCACAGACATCTTTGCACCTTTTGATAGTCTCTTTTGTTATGACAGAGAAACAGAAAACTTAGTGCAATAAGCCGCACTGACATTCATCTAATACAATTTCCCCTTCTTATTCCCTGTGTCTCGATCTGTCCTCAACCCTCTGCAATAAACGTGCACCCAATATATACAGAGATTAATGCCAAATAGTCAACAGAAGTACTGGGGTATTGAGTGCCTTGTGGCTATCTGTGAGGCAATCACAGTGACTTGAATTTACCAAGAATTGTGCTTGCTCCAGGGCAAGGTCTGTCTCTGAGATCCTCCTGTCTGTGTTTTCCCATGGGGATCTCGGGATTCTTTCATGGGGCTGCCAGCTGGTGGGGGGAATGGCCCAGAGCCCTCAGGCATGCCTTTGTTGCTGCTGCCCCATCCAAAGGGACATCGTTCCCTGGCAAGTCTGTCAGCCCTGGCTGAATCCCTGGCAGGGGTAGCAGTGCCTACAACCAGTATCAGTCCCTGGAAGGGGTTTCAGTCCCCGGCAGGACTATCAGCCTCTATAAGGGGTGTCAGTCCCTGCAAGGGGCATCAGCCTCTATAAGGTGTGTCAGTCCCCACAGGACATATCAGTCCCTATGAGGGGTATGGGTCTAAGGACAGTCAGGAGTGCTCCATGCAAATTGCAGCTGGAGTGCAATCAATAGATGTGACAAGCAGCCGGCACTGGCAACTGGGGACATAATGAAGGTGTGACTGTGTAAACGGCTAACAGATAACAATGCTATAGGAAATTATAGGGCAGTGCTGTATTGAATAAGTGCAGTGCAAAATGAGCTGCGGCTCGCAGGTCATGCTTCCCCGCTGCTGAAGTGTCTCCTGCTCTTGTCCTTTGTAATTGTAAGTGGCAGCAGTGGCAGGTGAATGCGATGAGGGCATGTATCCAACCCTCATTTGTTCTGCATTACAATGCAGCCCTCGCAGCCAGCAGCTGATTCGGAGTGTCAGTACCCACCTCCCAAGTGGACCAAGAAACCAGTGGAAACTCCATTTACTTAAGAGTTAGGAAGGCTGTCATTAAAGGAATGCTGTCCTTGAGACCACACTGAATGTCTGTGCTGGTCCAGTAAGAAACAGGGTGAAGCCTCTATGTTTTGTTTTTTAAAAAAAGCCCATGCCTTGCCCCTGGAGAAACACGGCAGCCTAAAGCCTTTCCTTTGGACAGCAGAAGATCATATGTAGAAAGTACAAAACCATCTAATTTTGTTCTTTTTAAGTGTCAAGAAATATTCATAATAAATGAAATAATTTTTTAAAAAAACTCGGAAAAAGCTTTTGACTACATGCAATTTTAATACAGTAAATTCTCCAGATGCTAGTATTCCTCTTACCCATTCATTCATATTCAATAGGAGAAAGAATGGCTAAAAAGTGTTCATTGATTTTTAATCTCATTTTCAGCAATATGAAGTCTATCTTTGCAATTTTGTTCTGACATTTGGATCAAACTCAGTGGTTGTTTTCTGAAATCTCAGGTCTTCAAGGCTGGTGAGTCTGATTTCCATTTAAAGGTTTACAGATTAAGTTTAACATTTGAACCTAATCAAAGACAAGGAGGTAACTCAAAGTGCTCTGCAGAGTTCACTGATATTTCAGCATCACTGATCGATACTTTCTGCTATTTATGAACAGTCTGTACGTCCCTTCCTTCCACTTTATAATACCAAGCAGTTTTATTTATGGTTTTCTTCATCTTAGACCTGGAATATCTATTTTTTTGGATTAAGGTAAAACATGCACTAAACAAAACACTTGCTCAATTTCTTTACTAATGCACAGTAAATGTGTATCAGTATTTATTTGGTAACCTCATTTTCCATCAGTGGTTGCTTGCTTTCACTGTTATAAAGAACCAAATTTGTTCTTGTAAATGCATCTACTTACAAATGAAAATGAATTCAAATTAAACAATTTAAGATCTTGTTTGTGTTTTTTTTTCTTCTTTTTTTTTTTTTTTCCCATAGTGAACAAACCCTGCTTTTTTTTCTTCTGCTTTCTGTTAGCCAGACAACTTTCAGCTAAATTAGAGTGGGTGTACTTCTTTATCTCTGGGGAGTCCACAGAAGGGTTTGCATCCTCTAATATCAGGCAAAATGCCACAAAAACTCACTTTTGGCAGAGGCTTACATTTTCTGACAAAGGAAGTGCCCTAGGAATGAAGCCTACAAGTGATAGTGTATTTGGTATCTGTGGAATTCACTGCTTTTATTTTTCCGTTGTCGTCTTGGCTATGTAGGAAATGTCACCCAGGAAACTAATCTATGGGTTGTCCGTCTTCTGCAGAGGCAGTACTTGGGAAGTCCATGCAGCCACTTGTGAAGTCTCACCACTGGATGAAGAAGAAATATTGTGGGAGTGCAGGCTGGCTGCAGCCCTCACACAAAGAGGCACATGGGACTAGACCTCCACTGGGAACAAAATCAAGGGCTTGCCAAAGTTAATCCTGGGCTTCCTTATCTCTCCAGCACATCACTGTGCTTTCTGGTTAGGCTAACTGTGCTGCAAAAGTGTGTAAAGAAAGATGCTATCGTCCCCTATCTGTCTAAACCAGAAACAGGCAATACCAGAAAAGTCTGTCTTGTCCAATTTCCAGTTCAGCTTTGCAGACTCAAGAAGTGCAGATAGTTTGGACATGCTTTAGATAAGGAACCGAGTATCTAGGTGTTTTCCTGAGTGCTGAATGCTATGCTTCATACAGTTTACTAAATTGTGTCACTAAATTTTTACCTTACCTTGTAATAGACTTTTTTTTTGCTTCACTGTTTCTCCTCCCTGCCTCCCTCCCTCTTTCCCAGCAACACTGTTGGTAAGTGCACAAATATATATGTACAACCTTCAGTGTGAACACTCTAGTAGCATTAGTACTAAAATGTGCATATTTGCTCAGTGCACTTGGGTTCTTCAGAAATAAATGTGTGAAGCTGAGAGCAAGCTGTTCAAATGCTTACAAAGACCTGTGCCCATAGTCAGAGTTCACTTTTAAACATATGATGAAAAAACAGACCTTGCCTTCCTGTCTTTGTAGAAAAATCCGATGTATGTATGTAGTACAAATGCACTCAGACACAAAGATGAAAGTGGGTATTTTGTTTCTTTCACACACGGGGAATCCAGCAACTTTGCAGGGCTATAATTGCCAGTCTGAGGCAGGAAGGTAGATAGCTGGTTTGGCATTGGACTAATCTTTTGAAAATGTAAGAAGGAGAGAAAAGAAGGAATGGTTACAGATTGCTTTGCTTTATAAACCTCTTTTCCATACTGCCCAGAGACAAATGCTCATGCTCCCTGTTACCTGTTTCCACACAATGTATTTGGCCAACATTCAAGGCGCTGGCTTTCTTTTTCTTTTTTTTTTTTTTTTTTTTTTCCTTGGGATGTCCAATAAATTTCCAGCCAGGTATTATCCCCCCTTGCTTCCCTTTCTAGCTGCTTTCTGTCTAACTTACTGCTCCTGTCTGTTTCTTATGTGCCTCTGCTGAGGAGTACCTTGCTTCTCCTCTTTTTTGTCAAATGAACTGGAATTCCTTAGGCATAATTACATTTGCACCCCAACTCGTTTGTGAGAAATTTACTGGTGATTGTTCCTGTTTGAAACATGAAGCTCTGAAACATGAGTCCTTTCATTATGACAGGGAAGCCAGTCAGTTTAATACTGTTTTTCTATCCCCTGAGTTGTAGGGGAGTATTTAATTTGTGAGGCAAATACTTACCACTCAAAGTTTACTGTCTGCTAACACGTTTCACAATTCTCTTTCAAATTTCACTGCCAGGGACCAACTGCCCAAGAGTGAGGCTTGGGAATCTCATAATTAAAGTGTTTTAACTGCCCTATCTTAAAAACCAAACATGTCACTGACAGCATGCTGAAGGTATGGGAGTTGTGCTGTAGGGTAAAAACTAGGTGAGCTCAACCTTTGGGAAAGAGGAAACAGAGGAGTGAAGGATTCAGACTAGCGAACTCCAGCAAGTATTCTTCAGTAAACATTGCAAGAGCCTTTTGTCTCCATCACATTCTACAGACTTTTCTATCAACAGAGTCTCAGTTACTGGCAGGTTTACAGAATGTGAAGATGAAGGAAGCAAGGACAGGGATGTAGATGGGATGAGAATACAGACAGGGACAAGAGTGAGGTAAGATGGGAGAAGCAAATAGTCCTTTATTTGATCATCTGTAATGCAAGCGGTAAGGCAGCTTGCCAACTGAAGTGCATTTTCTGTGTGAATAAATGCAATATAAATGCTTCCCAAAACTTGAAAAGTCTTTCAAGTTGTTCTTTTCTACATTGTCCCCCCTGTTCTTATACTTGCTGCCCTGAAGACTTGTATGTCTTCACTGTGTAATGATGAACTGCTTGGGACTTTCAGTGTCCCAGCACAGAGAAAATTCACAAGGGCTCTGCAGGAAAATCCTTCAAAGGTTTGGATTTCTGGGATTCAAGCACATTCTGGGTTTATCTTTTTCATGAGAATCACAGTGGATATTCAACCTCAGTGTCAAATTATTGTCTTTTGAAATAACTTTTTTTTCTCATAGACAGCTTATTGACCAAAAAAAGTCTTTTCTTTGCCTCAACCTTCATCAGTCTGAGTGGACAGCATATTCAAAATAGTATAATCAGCAATCTGCAGCAGAAATGTGAAACAAAGATTGTATGATTCATGGTTTGTTTTGTATGGGTACAGACTAGGAAATATACTTAATCACAAAGAGTCTTTGTTTTTGCTGTTTATTTCAACATTATACATTTTTATGTTCACGGACTACAAATACACCAAAAAGCATAATTTTATTAAATTGAATTACATAAATAAGTGTTTTCATCTCATATATCAGTTCTTCTTTCTGGTCTGAATGTCTGATTTCCCCCTTAGATACAGAGTAAAGCCTCATGCTGTATACGTCTCTTTCTCTTCAACTTTTTCAATCAAAATGTTCAGAGATGACAGACAGAAGACTCAGGCTCTAGGACCGAAGCTAAATGTTTACCACCGACTGCTTACGATGCTAGGAGCTTAGATGCTGCAACTGCTGACCTTGCCACCAGCTCCTTCACAGTGCCAAAGAGGAGCACTGATCATGCTGGTGCATTTTATTTCCATGTCAGATTATGTGCTTGCTTTATACAAATCACATGCTGACACAAAATGTCTATGAGTCAGTCTTTTTCCTTCATGTATTACTCATGTAAGATCTGTAACAAAATCCTCTATTTTCTGCAGATGGCAAAGCCTTGTTAAATTACTCACACAGCAAATTGGAAGGAAGAATTACTCCATTTCTCTTTAGAAAAATTAAAACTTTTGACATTTAAATAGTATATTTACCAAAGCACTTAGAGAAATACTGTCATCTATTTTCTGACTATTAAAAAACATGTTACAGTGTAAAAACTGTTTTTATCTCCGTCTAGGCAAAAACATAGCAAACATTGATTCTATTTAACATTTTATCAGCTGAGCTAGAGAAGAGATATTACCTCTTTGAGCACTAGCCAAAGGTCTTGTAGCTAATGCTGACCTCTGTCAAATCTAACACATTGTATAGGAAGGATTGACAATTATTGTTCTACTGTATTTTGCAAGACACCAAGGGTCAGAGCAATGGAATTGTTACATTGCAGCAGAGCAATAATTCAAAGCTTGTTTGCCTGTGCTGGGTAAAGCTGCTAGGGTCAAAAATCATTGTTATGTTACAGTATAAAAAAAATGTTAAGAAATTTGTAAATAGGCTTCCAGTTTTCCTAGTTATTTAATTTGTTTCCAGGGATTTCCTTTGTGCTTGACAGGTATTCCAAATCAGCCCCCTGTCCTTCTATGACAGCATGATCTTTCTTGTTAGAAAATGAAAAATCTGAATCTCCAAGATTCAGATTGCATTGAGGCTTTATCTAGCCTTCTAGAAAGGAGAGTATCCAAGTAGAAAGGGAAAAGCTTTCTTATTCCTCCAGAGCATGCATATAATAGTGAAGGGCATTTTGAATTTTTTGTTTAATATTTAAGGCTATTTAAAACAAAAAGTATTCCAAAACATCTGTCTGCGAAGCCCATGATCTCATGTCCCTGTGGTGCATTGCTTCTTTACACTGCTAACTTCTATTAACAGCATTCTGTGTAGCTGAAAGAGTGTCAACTTATTCTTTTGTCATCAAAAGTACTGGGTTTGATACCTTCTTATCATCTGATGTGGATCTATGGTTTATTGCAAAGACACTATAAAAAGAAAAGTAAAACTAAATGCCTCTACATAATCACAGAAATGAGAAACCCATTCCCATTGATGCTGAAGTCAAGAAATGTTTATTACAAAAGTTCAGTATGAACAGGATTAGATATAATACAGAATGTAGTTATAGTTAATATATATGTGAATATATATTCATGATACACAGGAAAAATATGAAGAATGTCAATGCACTTGCCTAGGTCATCTCTTTCGCTGACTGCAAGGTCATCTTCTGTGGTACAGTTGAAGAATTTTGGCTAAATTAGTCTGGTTTTTTATTAGCACATCATTCTTCTGCAAAACTAGAAAATATTGTATTGAACTGTCTAAACAGGAGTACCATCTACTGGGCTCAGGAAGCAATCTTTCTGACCTACTTAGCACTGTGAAGTCCTCAGGTAGCGTGTGTGGTTTTGTGCACTACTTTTCAGAAAAAAATGTGGACCAAGGGGGAAAAAAGACTACAGTAAATCTACCAAAATGAAAACAGATATATGGGGAATTCCTAAACAAACTGAGCGATTTTTATGAGGGAAGACATGCAATGAAGCTATAGACTAAATTAGGAATGGGTTCAAGAACTGATACTGGATTATAAATTATAGTATTATTCAGGGTGAGATGAGACATCAGTGAGCAAATTAGAAAGCATTAAGAATTGGACTGGATGTCAGAAATTCAAAGCCAGAGAAGATCATCACTGTTTTCTTGCTGTGAAGATTTATACATCTGTAAATAAGAAAACTCCCTCAGCAGGTTGAGAGTCAGGAAGTAGTTGTACTGACACAGAGTTCACTACAAATCCGAATCCACTTTTACTGGGTACTAAATTTACCTCCTGAAAAAGAGCACCTAGTAAAAATGGTCTGATCTCTATATCCATGAACAAAATCACATAAATACATGGGCTGGTTGAGAGGAACAAATCTACAGTTAATGTTTTGTTTCATTTTAAAACAAGTGCTGCAGCATGCAATCCCCTGCAACTGCTCCAAGGAAAGGAAGAATCTGCTGGGAGAGGGAGGTCAGCAGTGTTCATATGAATTAAAATAAATTATAGTTCCAAGTGCTTAAAACAAGAAGCAATCAAAGTAACTTAATGAAAGAAAAAAACTATCTCAAATTCCAATCTTAAAACAGGATGGCTTTTCATGAAATTCCCAGGCCTCAAAATTACAGTATCAAGTCTTTGTGTACCTCTTATTATTCAACCATCCTTCTTGTATAAATAGTTGCAAAGAGCCTCCAAATGTTATAGTTCAGGATAAAGGCATTGTTTTCTTCCATCAAATGACAGTATGGAAGGAAGGCATGGCAAAAGCTGAGGGAGCAGATTATAGCTCATTCTGATTACCTCTAGGCTCCCAAAGTTCAAATCAAATGCTCCCTAGAAACATCTATTGCTTATGTGTAGCAGGCACTTGACCTGAAGAGAGAGAGTAGGTTTCAGTCTTCAAAGGAGCAACTATACCATTTTTTTGTGGATATTATTCTCATTCAAATATTTTTGTAATGCTTTTAATAAATCAAAACATAAACGTAAGACATGGAGGATCAAAGTGGTTGCATACTCACAAAAGAGCAATGTCATACTGGCAATCTCTTTCTGGGCAATGATGACACTCATAGGGTGACTAAGCTAAATAGGTTTGGTTAATTCTTAAAACCATCTCCTGTTATGTGAAGAAAAAGGTTTCCCGTAAGCTGCCTCTGTCACTGGAGAAATAAGTTCAAGTTAGATGATTCAGGAAGAAATATATGAAAGCTCACTCTAACAGCAAACTAGCTTGTGTAAGGAGAGGAATGCAGTTGTAGGTGCACCAGAAACTAAGAGTTGAAGTTACTCATGAGCCTTCAGTGGGATTCACTGAACACTAAATCCTGATCTCGAGTTCGTTACAATAATCACGATGCTATACTGTCATGTAGGCAAGCTCCTGCTTGCCATAAATAAGGGTCAGGGTATCCTACAGAGAAGCAGAAGCACCAGCTTTGACCCAGCATCTAGCGAAATGTCTGTCAAAACCTTGATTCTTCAGATTTAAGGCTTAATTCTAGTATGGACTGGAACTGAGAAGACAAGGTTTAAAAGACAGTCAGTATCCAGAGCTGATGGGAGGAAGAACGCAAAGTCTACTACTGACCTAAATGAGACCATCTAAAATGACTAGTTAAAGCCTTAGAATCATCCAACTCCATTTTGCTGCGAGTAATTTTGAGAGCTAGGGGAAATACATGAGGCTTTCTTCTGTTATCTGATCATGGTAGGGGTCAGTCCTTGAGGACCAGAGGCTATCTGTGTCTTTGCTTCGGTGAAAGACATGAAGGAGACATACAGAAAAGTGAAGTTTTGTCAGTGTTCAAGAGTTTGTCATTGACATGACATAAACAGGGTAAAGCTTAGAAGCCTGATAAAACTTATTTTTTTCTTTTATCTTTCTTTTTCATCAAAATAGTTGACAAAAAAGCACTGGTCTCCTGAAATGGATTTAATAATTTTGCCTTCTGTAGTATAAAATGAAGTGGCTTTATGTTTTTTTTTGAAAAATATCTTCTTCATATGAGAGTTCAAATTTGTGATTTGCTCTGTGCTATCAAAACATTTTAATTAACATTAATTTTGTTTATCATCAATCACACGCTAATAGACATGAGAAGGATTATTCTTTGCTTACAATTTAGAAGGTATAACATGAATGTTTATTGATAAACTAATAGAATGCATCATGAAATGGTTCTAGTGTTAAGCTGTTAAACATTGACCAAAAACCTGCTATGAAGTACGTAAAGACTACAGTGTGATTTGTATTTATTGAACCATGTAAATCCTTGCCAGATAAGCTGTCAGTAAATATTTTATAAGATACACAAATTTAAATTAATGCAATTAAAATGAAAAACAGTTCATCAAAACATTGTTACAACTGGGTAGAAAGCAAAAACAACAGTAATTACCAACATTAGAGATAGTATACAGTATATGACATTATATCAAATGGAATTCAAATCAGAAAAAAAACTTTCTTTGTGGAGATTCCTAATTCAAGTGAATAAGAATAAAATCCTTACCAATTAAAGCCAGTTCTCCACAATTCCTGCCACATAATGGTTTTATATCTTCCACCTTTTCCCCTATACTTCTCTTGTCTGTCTATAAGCTATTTGGAGCAGAAACCTTTCATTTTGGGACCCTGAATGTAACTGAAAAACTTATAATCATTAACAATTAGTGTTTATTCCCAGTTTTTCTTGCTCCCCGTTAAATGCAAGGAGTCTCAATCCAAGAGCACATTGTCTTCCAAAGCAGCATCCTAGTGAAAAAGCCCTGTGTGTTGTAGGTGTGTGCAGCAAAACATGGCCGGGGTAGCACATGCGAATGGGACCTCATTCTTCAGGTCTGTCAGTCCACTACAAATTTGATGGACTTTTTTACCTTACTCTAATCATGCACTTGAAAACAATCCCATCTCGTATTAGCCTGTCAGTCTCTAAAATAGCCAGGGTCCACTGTTGTCCTCCACTGCGACCAGCCTCATTCTCTACAGCAATTATCTCATGAAGGTGGATAGCAGGAAAGTCTTTTCTCCTTCACTACCCTCACCTCAACTGCTTGGAAACAAATGCAGCTTTCTAGGTGGCAGTTGGGGCTGGATGGGCTTTTGGCCTACACCATGGCAATTCTGATTGTATGCTTGCCCCAAATGAAGAGGTCCCAATTTGCAGAGGAGTTAAATGAAATATGAATCCAGGGAGAGATTTCAATTCATGTTTCAGAGTCACAATGAGATACCTTAGCTGCTCTGTGCTGTGTCCTATTCAAAAGATACTGAATAAATCTGAATAATGAATGAACGAGAAGAGACTGTTATCTGGTCTGTACTTACAAAGAGGCTAAGTTTGTCAAATTAATTACTTACTGTGAATTATTCACTTAGCTCCAACAACCTCTCCATAATCCATCTCATTCCATCCATCCCAAGTGCATGAACATGGTTATACCCAGCTCATATTTTAGCCTTATTCTTTATGTGTGACGTAGATTACTGGAACACAGACACATGATAGCACTGGGGGGAAAAAAAATCTAATTAAAATGATCTTAATAGCTGGAAAACAAACAAACAAACCCCAAGTACAAATAGCTGTAAAAATATGGAGAGTACATTGAACATACAAAACGTACCAGTATTGCAAACATATGGGCATGTGCTTTACCAGTAGCAACCTTGATGAGATCAACAGTAGGAGGCACGGTGCCAGAGTTAAAAATGTACTTGTAAAAGGAGGACCCAAAAGAGTTCATGGATTAAAAGATGAAAGTACTTCCAGGGTTGTGGCAGTTGAAACAGAGCATTAACAAAGTTGAGTCTTTTATAGCTAAAGCTGTACTTCCACTATGTTCTTCCTTATTTCTTATGTTCATCAGAAACATTTAACATCTTTGTATTACTAAATCTCATCAGGTTAGTTAATTTAAAATATTCAGATTTTGCTACTGCTGGTAACTCTGAGCAGTACCTTAAACTCTGTTATTGTGGAGAATAGGAAAAAGGATAACACAGTCAAATTTTGATGCGAAGCCCCAACATAAAGTATGAAATACGAAGAATGTAGCCTGTAAGAATTAACCTAAAACTATAGCTCAGAAACTCTGCTGCAGTTTACCTAGTTCTGAGAGTGTGTGAATCCCAGAAAACAAAATATTTTTTTTAAGATTAAGGACACAATGTAGGCTTTAATTTTATCAAGTGAGTTTAAAGAGATATTTAAAGCTAATACTTCACTTTATGGCTTATTTTGTTTTATGCTAAACAGAATCCAAAAAGACCCTATTAATGAAGATGGTTTAATGCCTGTGCATTATTATAATGCACTCCTTTGTTCTACACTTTCTCTGTGTGTCATAGACTAAGTCATTAATCAATGGGTGCTGAAAAATAATTGTCTAGTTCTTAACAATCTTCTATTGTTGAAACATTTGGAATTTAAAGATAAAGATGTACTGGCTGCTCTGAAAAAAAATGTGGTTTAAGATTACCCTTCATGGAAGTGTGGGCTTATTGTTAGAAATGCAAAGCAGATGACCTGGTTTTAATGTGTTTTAGTGCACTGTTGTTCAATTGCCTATTCAAATTGTGCTAGAAAAGTAGACTTCATTAATGTCACAAAATAATGATTTTGTGTGTTATTTTATTGTGCTGGCACATTAATTAAATGGAGAAGCATCATAGAATTACACTGGGTTTAAAAATAGAAGTACAAAATCTTTTTGGTAATAACAATAATGATAACTCTTAGTCCATTTAATACAATTTAAGAATTATATTCTTTTTGTACTTCTATCCTTGATGCCAGATATACATAAAAAACACATACTGATTATAAATCACCTGGGAATACGTATTTATAGCAATCCATTTCAGTGACTCACCTAAGGAGATCTGTCTGACAACCTTCATATAGACTAGAGAAATTCTGTGGAGAATCTTATAAAGCTGCAGGGTCACAAACAGTACAGAATAGCTCTTTTACTTCTGAGAGAAATCCTGCAGAATTGGACATCAGTTACCTTCTAACAGCACACATTTTTATAATAGCTCTTCCCAGAAAATCCATCTACAGGTAGATCTGCTCAGGATGCTGGAGGTGGACACCAAATCTGAGCCACACTCAGAAGATATGAGGAGAAATTTTAAGACAAGTCCAATATGCCAAAATTGCTGGATGAAATGCATGAAAATGCTTACTATATCCAACAGAGAATATTAGGAACAAGAGGATCTGGAGCACAGAGCTTTTCCATCAAACTCCAATCAGTAGAATGAGTCTCGTTAACGAGAATGGTCAAAGCCTCTTTCACAGCTATTCATGGGACATTTGTGCAAGGTGATGTTACTTGAATATAAAACATCATGTGATATTGGCTAATCCTGGGGAAAAGTAGTGGGCTAAAAGTAGTTCCCCAAGAAGAAAATCTAGGATGATGTTAGAGGGCTTGAGCACGCAAACCCAGGACAATTAGAGTCCTCAGAGTAGAATCATAGAACTGTTTAGGTTGGAAACGAACCTTAAGACCATTGAGTCCAGCCATTACCCTCACACTACGAAACCCACCACTAAACCATGTCTCTCAGCACCTCCTCTTAAACCTCTCCAGGGATGGTGACTCCACCACCACCCTGGCCAGCCCATTCCAATGCCTGACCACCCTCTCAGTGAAAAAGTTCTTCCTAATCTCCTGTATAAATCTCACCCAGCACAATTTCAGGCCATTTCCTCTTGTCCTATCACTTGTTACTTGGGAAAATAAACTGATCTCCGTCTTGCTGCAACCTCCTTTCAGGTAGTTGTAGAGGTCTCCTCTGAGCTTATTCTTCTCTAGACTAAACAAACTCAGTTCTCTCAGATGCTCCTTATAAGACTTGTGCTCCAGATCCTTCCCCAGATTCATTGCCCGTCTCCAGATACACTCCAGCACCTCAGTGTCCTTCTTGTAGTGAAGGGCCCAGAACTGAACAAAGTGTTTGAGGTATGGCCTCGAAGTGCCTACTACAAGGGCATAATCACTTCCCTAGTCCTGCTGGTCAAATTATTTCTGATGCAAGCAAGGATGCCATTGGCTTTCTTGCCCACCTGAGCACGCTGCTGGCTCATATTCAACTGGCTGTTGGTCAACACCTACAGATTGTTTTCTGATGGACAGCTTCCTAGCCACTCTGCCCCAAACTTGTAGTGTTGCATGGGGTTACTATGGCCCAGCACAAGTAGTCAATTCTTGCTCAGCGTAGGAGCTGGGTAGTTGTGAGTTTAGGCCATAACAGAGGAAATAAAGAACATTCAAATAAAATATCATATTTATGGCAAGAAGGCAAAAGAGCTAACAGTAACAAACAAAAGACAGTAACAGCTTCCTTAAGGAGAGGATTAAATGAGGAAGAATGAAAGGAATCGCTCCTACGGTGCTTGCCCTGGTTAACCTCACAGGTTAAGCACAGTAGTATCTCCACTGTTTTTTGGTTTGCCACTCATCACTGCAAACTCAGCAATTATACGTAAACTATTGTACCTTCATAGATAACTAGGTTAAATAGATATGAGTTTTAAATGCCAGTGCATGTATTGTGTGCCCCAACCTCCCACACATCATAGGCAGATGCAGCACCAAATCAGAGTAAACCAGGATACAACCATCCTGAGATGCTGCTTAGCAGCCAGTCCACATATGAATGATACAGAGGTGTCTTGTATAGTTCAAAGTAAAGAAAGCCTTAGAGATCTGGCATAATGTGTTGTATCTGTCTCATATATTAATTTATTAACATGGAACTTAAGAGCTAAGGGCATTATTTTAGTTGTTGTTAACTGCTTTGCTCAGTATGGCAATCATTGGGAGATTATTGAGTTAGAAATGGCATGTGAAAAGAAACAAGAAGAAAAAAAATATTTGGAGGAAAGATGCAGAATACTAATGATGTTTTTAAAAATACTCTCAGCTGGCTGGTAGTTATTGCAGAGAGTAGGTTGTTTATTTAATCTTAGCAGATTTTTTATTTCTTTTTTATTAACATTAAATTCCAATTTTGACGTGATATAGTAGCCCTTTTCAAGTAAGTTATGAACTTTCACTGACCTCAATATCAAAGCAAACAAAAAATATTAAACACTCAATTGTACCATTTATTTTGTTAATAATGACCACAACTTCAGAAAAATCCTAAAGCCAATGGCTGTACAAGTTACTGAGAATATGTTCAAAATTTAAAGAACAATTAACTTTGAATTGCACATACATGAAAAAAAAAGAACAGAGAGTTTGGTTGACATTCTCAAATATTTCCTGGTTTTCTTCTTTCTGCTGGGTATTTATTTTTCCATGATTCTGTTTAGGTTGGGACAAGCATAGTGCTTATTTCAGTGCTTAGAAGTCATTTTACACATTGCGCGGGTTACTGCAAATAAATACTGAAGTCCATTACAGGAAGATGTGTCCTGCTATTGTATTTTGTCTTTCTATTTTAGCTGCTTAATAAATATTTGTGCTTTATTTTCATCTTCTGCATGTGCTCAACTATGTGTATATATATGTCCACACCAAGGGCCAAACACGCAATAAAGTTGATAGACTCATTTTCTAGTATGATGGCTGCAGTGAAGTAAATTCTGTGCCTAGTAATTAAAAGGGAAGGCAGGAAGCTGCCAACTTAATATACTATTCCTCTTTAGCACCTCAGACTCTAGAAAAGGTCTTTGCGTCATAAATTATTGAAAGATTAAGGATAATTTTCTAGTTCTTAATCATCTTCTATTGTTGAAACATTTGGAATTTTGAGATAAAGGTGTACAGTTTGTACTGATAAAAAGTTGTTTAAGATTATCCTTTATGAAAATGTGAGTTTATTGTTATAAATGCAAAATAGATGACCCAATGTTAATGTATTTCAGTGCTATTTTAGTGCTGCCTGTTCAAATTGTTCTAGAAAATAGACTTCATTAATGCCACAAAATAATGATTTTTGTGCATTATTTATTAAACTTAAACATTAATTAAATTTAGAAATTCTTTGGATCTGTAAAACATTTGAAAACACAATTCTACCACATTACTATAATAATAGAAAGGAACAATTCTGAGGCTGTCAAAAGCTTATTATCTTTTTACCTTTTTCTAGACGAGTGCCATAAATAGAAAGAATACACTGCAAGTGATTACAACCCAGCTAGGAACACACACTTCTGTATAACTCAGTTTTAGTATTCTTGTAGGACAAAGAGAATAGCTTAGCAGAGTTGTTTTATTTTTCCTTCTACTTCAGCTGCACAGAACTTGAAACACAGAATTGCAACACAGGCTGCTGAGGCCAGAGAGAAATCTCTACTTCCAAATTAGCCAAGACCATTTATGAAAAAAATAATGTGTTATATAAAAGCAAGATCTTGTCTTTCAAGAAAGCCTTAATAAATTGTTGTAAAAATATAAAGAAATGACACTCTGGTTTGCAAAATAAATGACCTTGATAACAGAATCCCCAAAAGCGGCTTTCAGGATAAAGCATAGCTGAAGTAAATTAATGTGTTTTTTTTTCTCTCTCTTCCCTGTCCCTGAACTGTATTCATATACTGATTTTATACAGAGAGAACTATTAGTTCACAATTCAAACATAGTTTGAATCACACACATTATGTGAATATAAGTGAAGAGTTGTCACAGTACAGCATAGCATCCACGGAAGAGTTAATCCTTTTGACATGTAACTTTGGTATGAAGAACAACTAGTTAAGACAAAACTGGTACGTGAGGGAAGGAATGCTGGTAAGAGGAAAAATTGCCTGCAAAACCTATAACCAGTCATACATAATTCTTGACTTTTTCCTATTGCAGAGGGGGGAAAAACCCCTACAGGTCTGATATGATAAAAACTGCAACTATAAGAATGTAGAGCTGATTAATCAATCTGCACTAGCCCAGGGCCAGTGCTGAGGAACAGGAAAGGGAGGCTGAGTATTGAGAAAGAAAATGCTAACTCTCAGTCTTATTTTTTCCCAATATAATTAAAATAGCTGAAAATTTGGGGAATCTATATATGTTTCTCATCCCTCCTTATAATTTGCATTTATAAGAAAGCCCCAGTTAATCAATGACTTTGGACAACCCCTGTTACCAGCAACTATATGCTCTAGTAAGGCTCAATACTTAACACTCTCAGTGTTAAGATTTTAAAACTTCTTCCACATACAAAGAAATAATAATTTTTCAGTCTGCACAGAATTATGTCTGAAGGTCTGGAAGAGAGTTATCTAAAATACTATCACTAGTCTCCATCTTTTGTAGAAAAAACCCATAACATGAGAATATATGTATGCAAACCACATTTTCTTGTAAGGATTATGACCTAGTATGACCTATTACAGATGCATATTTTGGAGGAATAGGACTTTAGACTTAACTTTTTTTTCGTCTCTTTTGTTTCACAAAAAGTCATTGAACCAGGATGGACATCACTCTCCCTATTCTTTTAATTTAAATGAGTTTTGTCCAAATTTTATTTGTTATCTTTGTTAAAAACCAAATCAGAAAGATTGCACTTATATGTAGCTATTTTCTAAACTATCTTGGGGGAAGAAACAGTGATGCTTCTCTAACAGTCCTTTAAACCTGTAACACGGTGGTACAGCCACCACAGGTAAGGTTAAGATAATTTCAGTCTTAACCTTTCAACAAAATATTTTTTTCTTTTATGCTACCAATGAAAACCAAAATTATATAGAATCTTCCTCCTTTTGTCTGCAGCATATACAGGGAAACGAAAGTGAAAAATGTATCTGCATAAAATCCAGCCTATGTACAAACAGTTACTGTCCACACAGAATATAGCAGTTCTCAAATTTCTTCTCAAAATTACTTGGGGTGAAAGGACAAAATTACTTACCTAGTGTCCATATAACAGGGAAAACTGATACCTTGCGCCCATTTGCTCCCTGCATACAATATCATATGGTCACCAAAAAAAAAAAAAAAAAAAAAACCACACAGAAATAATTTAAAACCTACCAGCTACATTTACCTGTGATTTTGCATCTCTACTGTTTAGTTAATATCCAAATTAATTTATCATGAAACAGGATGTATCACCATATTTATAATTTTACCCTTTACGACTGGCCAATAATATTTGAGTAATCTGTTTAAATGTAATCACCTTCCCTGTCGCAAACACCACCACCTGCCTTAATGCCATCCAACATTATCTGCTCAGCAAATTGCATCAATAGTCTCATTGTGTTTTTTAGCACACGGGCTTATCAGGAAAAGTCAGGAAGAGAAAAATTCACAGTTCTTTGGAAAAGAAATTGAAATAATAAAACAAAGATAGTATTATTAACAAGTCTAAGTTCAAATAGAGTTATATTAGCAGCAGGAACCAGAGCTACTTGTTAGTTCTTTAAACAGTGTCTTATTAAAAGGAGCCCCAAATGCTGGTAAGTCAGCCAAGCTTTTCTCCTTCCTCTCTGTTCCCACTCTTATTTCGCCACAGATCCCAGCTTCAGGAACATGAGAACTTACACAAATTCAGCTTCTTGGTATTGTGTGTATTACTGATTGATTACTCAGAAGCAGGAAATTGTCAAATATGGGGACAAACTAAAGATGACATTTTAATATCTTGCAAACAAAACATTTATTTGTCCCCTGCCAGGCATATATGCTTCAGCACTACCCTCCACAATTAATGGTGGATGTAGAATGCTAGCAAGGTGAGTAAATAAGGCAAGGAAGTGGAAATGTATATGCCACATGTAAGTTGCTAGTATTTTCTCATCCAGAGCAAAGGAAATAAAAAATGTTCTTATGGATTGCCTTATTTAAGAAAGTCTGTTGTGCAAAGAAGTTTTATCATGGCATGTAAAGCTTTGATTTATCACAATAGGGAGCGTCAACAAGTCTGCTGATCCAACTGGTTCTTGAGTTGAACCTAAGTGGGACAAACAGCAAGTCAGGACTTTGTTGTGCCACTGTGGGATGTAATCCCATAACAGAGATAAACTGATCTGCATCTGTTAGCACCTAGTACTTGAACTGCAATTGGCCTTGTCAGATATAACTTATTGAGAAGTGTAAACACAGTGGAAAAAATGGCAAAAATGTATCAAACTAGGGATTGAACACATGGAAATGAGAGGGAGGGAGGCCATATTACAGAAGTCCACAACTACTTGAAAGTGCAACACAGCTAGCATTTGACTGTTGCAGCTCATGTTAGACCCCACCTAGCCCCAATTTAATTCAAGTACTGAATCTGCACATGTGACAGCAGAATGTTCAGGGCAAATTCGGAGATGCTGTACAGCGCAGAGTTTCCAGAGAAGCCTTCTGCCAAGAAGGAGGAGATGATATGCCTGCGTGATTTGTCATCCATAATGCTCCTTCAGACCCAGGTGGAAAGCGTACCACCACCACTTCAGCCTGGAAAATATACTTCTGGGTTTTTCAGCTGTCAGATGCTTTGCTACAACCAGCAGACATCTTCCTCAGGAGAAGGCAGAACTTTTGGAAAGCTTGCCTGGCAGCAGGACCCGGCCCACAGGAGTGAGGCAGGGTCTATATATATATATATATAGCATTTTTTTTTTTTCTGAAGTATTCTTTGTTATTTTCTGTCTTCTAGTTTAACTAGCTTTTGACATCAGCTAAGTGCCTGTCAGGGAATAGCTATATAGCTTTAGGATACTGTAGCCATTGGAGTATTATTTCCTTAAGGGTTGCAACCCACTGAAAGAAGAACAGAAAATTAGGGCTGAAGGAGTGTCAGTCTGTGCGAACTCACATATGGATGGAAGGAAGGAAAAAAAATATTGCTGAATCAGCACAGTGTGCTTTTCCATCCCACGCTGCTATCTGTGGCAGCTCTCTCATTAAGGCATTCATTTTAAACCTAGAACTCTGAGTTTTCAGTGCTCAAACAGATATCCAGCCTTTCCCCCAGATCTAACGATTTGGTAAGTCTACAAACACAGTGCAAAATAAAAATTACTTTCCATAGAAAAATTGGTAATTTACAGCAGTTACAATTCTTTCAGATGTGAAATATACACATAAACACACACACAGAGCAGGATATAACTACTGATAAATGTAGACTTTTTAGAAGATGACCTTTGTAATCTCACATAGAAGGCATGCCCTGGATATTAAATTCATACTGCACCTAATTTTGCCCAGAGTCTCAATTCCATAGTTCAATATTTTTCATTTATTTCAGGTTTTCACGGTTTGTTTGTACAATGCTAGAAAGCCATTTAAGTTATTCTTCATGCTACAGTTCTCATTTTGGTATTCATGAAAAACTTCTTTTCCAAACAAACAACAAAACCCCCAAATCCTAATCTGCTTTTTGCCCCTCCAGGGTGTGAAGAAGAGGAACTCTAAAAAGATGCATTTGCAACTCAGAAAAGCCCTCATCTGTAGAACCATGTAAACTGAAGGGAGAATCTTTCATTAAGTCAGGGCAGATCTATTTTCTATTCTAGCCATTTACACAGAACAGGATTATACTTCAACGCTAAATAAGTGGTAAAGTAATACTTGGTAAAGTATATATTATCTTCTTAAATATAATCTTATAATCAGATGTAGCAGCTTCTTAAACAAATGCATTTCTCAATAGGTGATGTTATAGCATGCAAAGCAGGGGAATAATTTCACAGGAATTTGATACACTGTTAGTGCTTTTATCTTGTTCCTAAGGCATGGCATTGTTTGGGCATTAAAAGAATATTAGGTCCAAAGTTGCAAAATGCAGTTTGTAGCCTGTTTCAGTGTTGCTTGTTATGTTCTTCATATTTTGATTTGCAATCCCTTGTGATAGATTTGAAAAAAATGAATGAACAAAATCCCAGTAACACAGCACAGTTTATACTCCTTTTTATTAAACTACTACATTTTTGTTTCTATTACAGGGAGCAAATATTTCCAGGATTAAGGCTGACCATGAAGCAAGCAAGGTAAACCATGGGTAACCAGGTATATGCAAGGAAATCTGAATAAATACTGAATAAATTCTGAGAGATGCTGTTGAAGTACTGCTTTCTAGGATATGAAATACTTTTGCAATTCCCTAAAGTACATAAGAAATGTACTATGTCATCACAATGGCTGTCTTTGACTTCACTGGACCATGAACAGATTTTCAGAGTAAAATTATGTACATTAAGTGTCTTCACTAAATTTGTCATCAAACATTGAACAATTTTTTCACAGCAGTGATACTTTGGCAGTATTTGCTAATTTGCTGATGCTAAATATTCTTCATCTAACTGACACCTTACACAAGACTATCTCTTCTCATTAGGCACAAAGCAAACTTACTACATTGACATGTCTGGTACATTTTGTGCTAGTGCAAAAGGAAATATCTTGACTGATTAAATAAGAAAACTTGAACATTTGAAGCTTTTTAATAGAAAATCTTGGAGCACTGTATGAAAAATACCAAGCTTACACCAGGAATATCTAGAAACCTTGGCTTGTTATGTATGGCACACAGTGGACATGGCTTTGTGGTTTACTGAGTTTGAGGTTAGCTGTGGAAAATTTGTCAGTCAATCATGTAAAAGAAACAGAAATGCAACCAAACCAAACAAACCAACCCACAGAAAATATGAGCAAGATAAGTGAGCAAGATAGGTGCAAGTTGTTAGCTCCTTGTACAAAGCCTGAAATACGGTGGCATGTAGGGAGTTGCGCCAAGAATCTCTTCTAAATTTGCAAGGTAAATGTACTCAGCGAGGTGATGTTAACCATCTTGCTGGTAATGTCCATCATATCAACAAGATGCAGAGTACCCAGGCTTTTGGATTTACTATGATGACGATGAATGCCCCAAGGCAAAGCAATGACACTTACAGACACCGATCAACAGCTGTAAGTGCTGAAACTTATGGGAGTGCACAGGAGAAAGCATAAAGCTTGAAAACGGAGGGGAATGTATTTATACGTATGAACAACTACATTGAAATAATAGTGTTGTTATTCTGTGTTAGACTGTAGGAGTTACTTTGTATTTTTAAAATCTGATTATTATAAAAAGATACAAATTTGTCAACCAACATATGATTGGTTCTTTTTACTATTATTGAATTACCGACACACCTCTCCCTGGTTTCCCTCAGTATAGAAGATGCTCCTGCTTTTCAGTCTTGGTTCATGCTCATTCTAATTTTTAAGAGACCTTTATTCAGATAAAGACAGGTAAATGCAGTTACAAGTGAAAACAAACCTCACTGCTGTACAAGTTAGAAGGCAATACAGGTTTTCTATAGAGAAATATTTTAATTAACACCTCTATATTGCTAACACAATATGGTTTAATTTTAAACATACAGTTCTCCCATCAATGTCAGTGGGTTTACTCTCATGTCTAAAGATGTGCAGATGCTTAAGTGTCTGCAGGATTAGCTATTTAGTTAGTAGTTAGCAGCTAATTGATCCCACCAACTAATTAACAAAGGAGGCAACATTGCATTTCCTATTTCAAAATCCAGTCATGAAGGTTACTCTGTTAAAGGATTAATGAGATTTGTACTGGCAATTCCATATGCTTATCCTTGTTCCAGTGTAATGGTTTCTTCCCAGAAAGAGCTACATCTTAGAGGTAAGGATAATTTTAGAATCACAAAATGTGGGGCTAGAATGATGTGATCGTGGAGGACACAAAGTCTTTTTTTTAATTTTTTCCAGTCTAGAAAGAATCAGTTATGATTCAAAGAAAGTGGGAAGATAAACAAGAGATTTTTCTTTGTAAATAAAGATTTGTAAAGAGTCACAAGCAATGTCAAGACTACCCTCACTGACTTCAAAGGAGCTCTATGCACAGAGCATCTGCAGTTTGGGCTAAGCGTCTAATTCTTTATCAAACAGCACTAACCTGTTTCCTTGTCAATATCTCCTGGCTGTGAATTCTACAGTTTATAGCTGTGTTCATTTCTCATCCACTTTAAATTTGCAGAGGATTAATTTAATTGACTGTTTCACTAGCCTTACGATACAGGAAAGGATAAAAAGTAATCCCTAACTACCAGTAGATCATTGTGATATAAAATGCATTTGCACTCAAATAAATATATATATTATAAACACATGAATGTATTCATGCTGTCAAGGAAAGAAAATGTATCAAGAGCCCTGTTCACATAGGATTTAATTTCTCTCTGTCATTCCCTCTGGTTTGCCCACCATGGTCAATGGAGGAATGCAGTGCTTAGCTGAGATGTTCAGACTGCAGAGCAGGGAATGGTGAGCAGCATCTGCTTTCCTGTTTTGAAGGTTTATTTAGAGGCTGACTTTACTTGCTGTATGAAATTCTCCTTTGCAGATGTTCATATCTCAAAACTAGAAGAGCTAATTATTTAAAAACTAGGCAGCACTTTCATTAGTCAGTTAGTAGCTTAAGAAGTGCAGTGTTTCTGAAATATGTTCATTTGTCTAGACTACATCAAAGGCATAAATCCAATTTTTTTAAAAGCCTGATGTGTGTGACAATTGCATATTGTTCCTCAAATTCTCTTTTCAGATTGAAAATCGCTCAGTGGTTCAAAAGAAAGATTCAAAAAACAACTGAAGTATAAAGGGATAAATTAAGATTCTATGTAAAGATTTCTAATGCAGTTAGTGGGTTTTGAAAACGCATACATTTCAAATGACTCGCTAAATATTCTGTCTGCCAAAAGTAATAAAATAATAATTTGCACTGGTGAAAAATCTTTCATCAAAGAATCAGAGAATGTACTATAAAACTGGCACTAAACTTATTTGTACTGGAAGGAAGTTAAGATATAAAGAGGATTAGACCCAAGTATCTGGTGTTGTCACTCATATGGTATTACTCTGCTAACAGAAGAAGGTGGACCTTCTTTACACCTTCAGGAAATGATAGGCTTCCCTTCTTTCTCATGCTTTGAGTTGGCTGACAGGTCTAGATGATGTTTTTGGTCTAGATGATCTTTAGATTGGTGTCCTCTGTTGTAAAGCAAAACATATTTGTCCACATCACAGTGTATCTATGCCTTCCTTTCTGTGGAAATAAAAAAAATATTTAAGCATTATCTACATTCATAATCACCACTAGAAAGAAGACAATGGAAAAACAAAGCATTCTGCTCTGCCTTGTCCTCGGCCCCCTTGGGAAGGAGAAAGAACTCTGCAGTCACAACAACAAGCCTTACTAATGCATTACATTTATAGAGCTAAGACTGAGGCAGGTGGGTGCCAGGTGAGAATTGGCAGGTATATATGTACCTGAAGTGAGATCGTGTTGGCCTGTGCCTCTAGCAGGTCCTTAGCATCGCTACCTCTCCTTGGCCATACCCCAGGCACTAGTCACAGACCTGTCAGACAGCTGCCCCTAATCACCAAGGAAACAATGACAAATGCGTACTGCTGCTCACATGCAAGTTACGCAGTGTGGCTGAGGGAATCTCCAAATGGCAGTTAAAAAGTGAGAGAATCACATTTATGCCCTGATAGGCTTAGTAGAGCTGCACTTGCATGGAAAAGAGCTCTCACTCCTCCCTCTGAGGCAGCTCAGGGCAGGCTCCAAGGCTGCTTTCTACAACAAGGTCCAGCAACCACAAGCAGTAAGATACCATGTAAAGCTCTGTGGATTGATCTCCTGTCATGTAAGGTAAAATGTATCCCCACACCAAATCTTCCAGAGGGGAGAAAACAGGAAAAATTTTTATTTAGAAATTGGTTTCTTCTAATAAATCTTTGCTTGAACCTGTCTTATTTTTGCAAGCACTCCTGGATGCACCTACCTGCACAAAATGTAAGAATTAGAAATCTTAGATATCATCAACTAGAAAAGAACCTGAAACAAATTGCTTTTCCAAGGTGTTGTGGTTTTGCCCAGCCAGCAACAAAGCACCTCGCGGTCTCTTGCTCACTACCCCCCATGCATCCCCATCATCCTTAGGATGGATGGTGGAGGCCCCAGTGAGATTAGAGGAAAAAAGATAAACAAGGAACTTGTGTATTGAGACAAGGGCAGGGAGGATGCACTGCCAATTACAGGCAAAACAAGACTAAACTACTCGACACAGAGAGGAAAGTAAGAACAGTTCCAGCTCCTTGCACCACCGCCAGCCAGAAAAGGAAGGATGGTTGCTTCTCTCTCCAACTCCTTCCACCACCCACTAGCTGTAAAAGAAGCAAGAACAGTAAGAAGGAACAGGGACAACTCTCCTCTTCTGGCTGCTTCTTCTTAAAAAGCGTTCATGGAGGTGCCCAATTGACTCAGCCCCAGAAGTGGGTCTGACTCAGAGCTGGGGAAAGTTTCAAGCAACTTACTACAAGAGCCATCTTTACAGTCCCTTCCCCATTACCAGAAATATACTGCAGCTGGCAGCTCTGTCCTGACAAACCTGAGCAAAACTCTCACATCAGGCAACTTCTCCTGTATAGACTCAAGTGTCATCATTGCTAATTGTGAAATTATGAACATTTGGTGGAAGAAGCTAAAATAAAATAATTTACCACTGAACTAAAAGAAAATAATTTAGCTTTGGATGCTCTAAGATTACCAGATTTACTGACCTTTAGTACTTGTGCTAATCATCTCTTTTCACTGTGAGATCATTTTGCAAAGAATAGAATGCATCATACGCTAATTTGTTCTCAAGTATCTCCTTTCACAAATACTTCAATGTAAAAGCTGTCTTCATTAGAGTAAGTGTTCTTTAAACTGTTGCATATTGGAGCTCAAAGTTTAGGTTGCCAGCAAACTCAGTGTGCCAGACAAATGGATCTGGTCTTTTTCACTTCACTCACCTTGGAAATCCAAATCAAAATCCACTGCAGGACAAGTTTCTTCCTACCAGTCTTATTCAAGTCCCGTTGAAATCTTTCTGCCACCACCACCAAAGTCCTACCTATTTGTCTTCAGAGAAGCTCTGCAACTAATGAGAATGAAGCAGCTGGTAATTCAAAATCACACCAGTGAGGTACTGTGTAGCAAGAGCAAAAAAAGTGGTTGTGTTTCTAATTAATTTAAACAGAAAGTAAAGGCATCTCAGAAGGCAAGAGGGAAGAGACACTAGGGAAGTGAAATGGTTGCCATGAGATCAAGCAAGGTCAGCACTCAAGAAGAGAGTCCAGGCTCTCAGCCCTAAAAGAAGCTTTATAAGGCTACATTTAGAGGCTCAACGGTCACCTGCTAGGCTTGGAAGGGATAGTTTCCCACAATGAGCTGTGCACAGCTGGACAGAGCAGAAAAGAAGGCAAAGCATATGGCTCCCTTTTTGTGCACTTTATATGGGTGCCAGAGCACTCAGCAGTGGCCACAACACTGCCGGTGTGTGATGTTTCTATATGCAAAGGTGGTTTTAAAACACTATAAAATGCAATTTTCTCATTAGTGCATAATACTGGGTCTGAAGAGTGTTCTAAAAATAAGAGGTGAGGAGTTGTTCAGAAATTTCTGCCTTTAAGTATTTATTCGCAGGGAAGAACAAGCAATCCTAGACAATGAAAATTAATGCATATACAACACTAAGCTCCAATAACTACTGCTTGGGTGTCTAAAATGAGGAGTTAAACCTCAAATTTAGGAATCTTAATTTGATTTTTAGAGAAAAATGTATTTACTGGAACCTGTGAATATGATGAGTGTCTAGAAAACTTGCCTTTGTTGCTCTCAAAGTATATTAGTACCTTTTCATAAAACCCTGAGCTTAGGAAATCTGAATTTAAAGCAGCAAATGCAAAACACACATGCACAAAACCCCCCAAACCCTGCCTGTAACTGGAATACCTTTATCTAATTTTTGTATCACCTGAGTACTCTAGATAAAGAGGGTTTTACAACTTTACTGGAGCTACAGTATCTTTTTTTCCTATATTGTGTTTATTCAAGACAAAAATAATTTATTTGCAAATTTTGGCCCAATGTACTTCTTAAATTAATACAAATGTTATAATCAATCTGGAAACACAGGATTTCAGACACTACAGGAATAAAGCAGAAATGCAACTAGTTCTCTCTTACAAAATCAGCAAGACATAATCTATTTACATTTTGCTTTGGGGTTGCTTTTTCTTCTGTTTTATATTATTTTTAGAGCACGTTTTTGCAAGGCATGAGAATATAGGGTTTTTTTTTACCCAGTTGTCTGAAAACTCTGATGCATTACCCATGTGGGAATCCTGGCAGTACTTTGTAATGGAAGCAAAAACAAGAATTAGGAAGAGAAAAATCAATTTAGCCACCAAGCATAAGGGTCACAGCCAAATTAGTTTCAGTACTCACGGCAAGGTACTATGATTTGAAAGGGAAGCCTGATAAAGTAGAGGAAGAGGTAATAGTCAGCAATGTTTTAAATCATCTGGAAATAACATGGGCCATGACACAGCACCACTGCATTGCATGAGCACAACAGGCACTCTATTTTTCTATCATAGCTTCACATTTCTTTCAGAAAATAGGTAGACGGAATGTTTAAATATCTGAGTGCAAGAGAAATATGTCATACAGAAAGACATCTGCCAACTTTGAGTTTCATGGTATTAGCAGATCAGAGGACATGATTTGAGATAGAGTAGAATGACAGAAGACACCAAAGAAAGAACACAACCACGGCAATGAGACATCATTTATTCATACTTTTACTGCCAGAAGTAAATAAAGTTATTCTTGAAATTATTGCAGCATATGTGGAACTAGAAGGAAAACTGCTGAAGCTTTATTGTCCAAATGGCACTTAAAGGTAGTTAATTTATACACAGACACACTAAAGAAACAGTACCCATTATCACTTCTGTCCACTCTAACACATTCCATCTTCAGCCAGATTTAATTTAACAAGAAGAGCCTCAATCTGCCACTGCTGCTGTCTCCCTTCTGCACTTCACAGATTCTTTTATGTGTCTGGAGAGAGAAGGAGGCACTGTAATTAGTTCCTGATATTAACAGGCTTTCTTTTGCTTTATGGAGTTGGAAATAAATGGTCACATTACTGAGCAGACTACTGGATGCTCATCATATTCTGTTTTAAAGAGTTATTTAAACTGGGTGTGGGGGCTGTTGTTTCCATGCTGCTTGCACACAGTTGCTTCCTGCCTTCATGTAATGGAGGTTTTCCTTCCCTATCGAAGCAAATTGGGATCCCAGTTCTATTTATGTTAACAGCATTGCTCCAGCCAAGGAGATTACAATCTGTAATATGAGAATATGAGGAGGAGCAGACAGTTCAGCAGCACATAGATGGATACAGATATTTACTTCAGCAATTTACAAATCTGAGTCTTAAACAGTTGGATTTTTTTTTCTATTATTTTGTCTAGTACAAAATCAGATAAAGGTTCCTAGAAAGCAGGATATTCTCAGAAGTATGTTGTAGCAGTTTCATAGAAATGTCAAATTGTCACAGCTTCTCACAGTATTTGTAGAATTTTTATTCCAACCACTGTCCCCATGTTGGTTGAATTTGGCCAGAGGGATGAAAAAATTATTGGACAGGTCAGGAATACAGGGAAAGGTGGGAAAAAAAAAATAGTTTCACGTTGGAGTGCTCAACTTGAGTGCTCAAAACAGTGAAGAAAGCAGCACAGTTCCAGAAGTCTCAGCAGTCAGAGGCTCACACCAGACAGATTTCCATTAAATGTGCGGAACAAAGAGGAAGCTCTATGAACGACAGAATTTCTTTTCCCATGCCATATCAGCTTTCCCTGAAGCTTCATGTCACACCTGCCACTGCTCTCCCCTTCACAATTGCACCAGCACATTCTCCATCAAGGATTTTTTCTTTTTTCCTCTCTACATTTTTAATTTAAAGAGAGAGAACTGCTAGGATTTAAGACATGGGGGAAAATTCCGTAACATTAAATGACAACTGAGGCTTCTTGCTTAATTGTTGGCTATCTCATTTACATACAGCATGATTTTTGTGTTTCTGCAATGGCATTGGCAGAAATCTGGAGAGAGGCATTATCACTCATTCTAAAACATAGGTTTGCACTAAAGTTTGCTTAGACTAAGCACCTGAGGAAGCTCCCTCAGAGGTTTCTTGAACAATAAGCCCTTTAACCTTTCAGGCTGGGTCTCTGCAGCGGGAACCTCAGGGAAAATATTAACTGACTTAATGTGTTCTTGCATTTGTTGTAACATATATGCTTTTCTAACCCACTTCCATACTTGCATGAATTAAATCCATACTCTCTTTTTAATGCATGTTTTCTTTATTGTTCCTATTACAGGTATTTTATCCTACTATCTACTCATTTTAAGCCCTCAACAAGCAATACCTGATGGAAAAGCTTCCACTGCAAGCTGTTTGTGAAGCTGCAAACTCTCTGGGCAGTACCGCTTCCTTTTACCAGCTGATCAGTGAAATCTTTCCATATCCCTGCTTGCCTGTGGTTTATAGATGTGGGAGTGGCAGCAAAAACTTGACTTCCCTGCAAGCATAGAATAGCAGTATCTACAGAAGTTATTAATAGACTAAGTCTCTGTACATCCCTGCTTTTCCAATAAATGATAGACATCTTTTGAAACCCCAATTTTTATCCATAGTTATACGGCAGTACTCCAACTGATGATATGATCTACACTTTCTTAAGCATATTTTCTGTGCTAGAATGAAGAGCGAGTTTAAAATTGAAGATCCTTATTTTACATAATTATATGTAAAGGCAGGAAATGTATTTCTATCATTTATTGAAGCTTTTTACAAGAATTCATCCCTGAATTCTGAAGGAAAGTACATTTTATATGTAAATACCAGCAGTAGCAGTCAAGAATAGCTATGGTAACAAGTCTAAGAGATTTTGACTCATATCATACTCAGTAAATAAAATCTCTTTATATGAAATATCCCTGAAGACTTCTTCTGAACAAAATTATACAACTGTTTTTCCCAGAGTGTGATGGTGTATCACACAGCTGACAAGACAAGGAAACTGGTTCACCGCTGAGGGCTCTTTTCACAACACGTATTTAGCAATGTGGATGCACTCAGGGTCTAAATTCACTGCGTGGCTAACAAAAGGTGTTGATTTATTTAAAGGAAATTCATTTTTAAATAAACTTCCTTTAGAAATTACAGGTGAAGACTGGAAAAGGAAATGAAAAAGGCCACAGAAAGCGCTTTTGAAAGGAAAGTTGCTTTTAAACTGGGATAAAAAAAATGAATAGCATGTTTATTTTACTTGCAAGGTGAAGAGTACAGATCCTCATTATTGCAGTATAAATGAATTTCAGCAAGTTTGTTCTCTTTCTCAAATAATTGCTCTAATTCAAAAGTGTAAGAAAAAATATTTTTACTTGCTGTAATTGACAGTTTACACTTCAAGGTCATCTAGTCAAGGCTCAACAGGGACATAATGTTGAATGTTCTTGAAATATCTATGGAAATTATTACTAAGTAAGCCAATGAGAAATTTTATAAGAACTAGTAGTGATAGTTTTTTTTATCATCAGTCTATTTAGAAATAATTTGAAGTTGAAAAAAATTATTACATTCAGATAATGTCTCAAAGAGTGAAAAATCTGGTTTACTGAATGGCTTTTTATAGATTTCAGTACTTTATGTCTATAAACAGGTTACTTTGATAAGTTTCAATAGTGAGTGAAGCCTGACCTAATGGTGTGGCTATGCCTCTGTTCACTTGACATTCTCCTGATTTAATTTCCTTGAGGCTTTGCAACTTCAACCACTCAAGTCTCTGTAACAGAGTTGTCTTAAAAAAGAAATAAACTTCATCACATACTACACTTTCTATCAAATGTCAGAAAATGAGAACTTGCCAGGAACAAAAGTTTTAACCTCAGGCTTGTTTTTAGTGGGACATGTAATGACACTGTGACTGTTTTACTTACTTAACCTGCATTTAGAAAGCTGTAATGCACTTTGGACGCTCCCATGATTTGTGCCGTGATATGAGTAGCCCAGGAGGCAAGTAGTCAGATACATTCTGAGTTTCTCTCGTACTTAACAGAGGAACTGTCATAGTATGTCACCTGCAAAATACGTCTCTCTCCTGTTTCTGACCATGACTGGCAAATGATTCTCTTTTAAAGAAGACCAGCCGTCTATTGCTCCCATTTCCTAGTCCAACAGAGATCAATCTCAAGTGATCTTATAAGGTTACATCAGCAATTAGTGGAGAAGGAGAAACATTGTCCAGCTAGATACGTCAAACTGCATTTTGAGTGCACCGTTAACACTCCCTGTTTGCATAGATTTGTGACCCATCTAAAAACCAAAAAGCAAGCCATCTTATCAACAAAAAGCTAAAAAAAAATCTCTTTTAGGTAGATTTTATTCTGCTTTAATCCTAATTCATGGTAGGTATATTCTGCAGTCATAAAGGTTTGATAGGATAAGCTGAAAATATCTCCCACTTCAGCCATAACTACTATAATTGTCCCTTTTTTTGGCAGTTTAAGGAGACGTGTGCCCTATTCAGTCCTTCCCTTTCCTTTATCTTCCAAAACAAGAACAGAAAGCATTAATTATTAATTTCCATCTACCAATTACATGTTTCCTTCATCTAAGTATTGATGAGTATTGCCAGAAAGCGACATGTAGTATGATGTAGGACAGGCTGACTGGTTTTTGTGACAGAAAAGTAACTTCTGATGCACATATTTCAGTTCCATCCTGCAGTCTTCTAATTACTGCATCCAATGGAAGGACAAGAAGACTGTATGACTAAAAGAGAGTGAAGCAACCCCTTTTGGCAGTGCTATAGCTCAGATGTAAAAATCAAACTGCACACTAAGTTTATATATATGCATTTCAATGAGCAGAGCTGTATTTGTGTAATAGATGACAGATGTTAACACCTCACATGCATCACACAGTGAAAATCACGTTCTGTATTTTTGGGTTTGGCATAACAGACGTACAGTATAAAGCCTCCTATTCAAATCATCAATCACATTACAGCCATAAATAAAAATATGAGATCAAAGTTAAGCGGAATTTGGCCCAGTGATGGATTTTGTCTTGGAGATAGATTTATCACATAGAAATCCTAGAATCATGACAAATCCTTAACAGTAAAATAAGCAGTTCAGACTCATCACTTGGTATTAAAAAATAATCTGGATTTCACTATTCTTCATACACAAGTTTTCTTTGCCTGTGTGGAGCTACACATTTGAGTTAAATGTCAGGGAAAATCACCAGTAGAAATATAAAATGTGTCAGTGTGAATCATATCACTAAATTTATGTGGTAATTGACATCGGCACAAGCTTCATCTCATTCTTGTATGACCCAGTCTATTTTGGGCAGTCATTCCTACCACCCAGTTTCTTGAGAATTATGTATGTATTTACTCCTCTAACTGTTACCTTTAAAGCTTCTGGGATTCTTTTCCCAATTTCAGCCACAGGTAATGGGCAGAAATTTTGAAGATATTCTATGGCTACTAATTTTGTCGAAAAAGGTGACCACTACAGATCAAAGCCCTTACTACTGTGCTCACAGGGGGCAGGCAGCAATAAGAGGCCTTTATTACACAGCAGAGTATATTTGTGACCATAAGTCACAGACCCAGAGAAAATGAAATTTCTGCTGTGTTTGATGTGTTCACACAATGCTTCAAAACCAATAAGGATTGCCCATGTCACAAGGTGGGCTTCTACATTGAAATTCCATCACTGTATTTCATTTTTCCAGGTCTTTTTTGATGGTTATTATAGATTCTTCACTTATAATTATCATATAGAAGAAAAAGTTAGATGTCTATGTTATAAAACTACTTTTATGCTTTAATAAAATACTGACTAGCTTGTTAAATGCCTACTCATACATTCAATTGAAATTGATAATATTGGATGCTTGTTTTTGAAATGATTTGTCATTAAAGCAACCAATCCAATACAATTTGTTCTCCTGCTTACAGCCTTATTTCTGTATGTATCTTTAAAACCCATTTTAAGTAGGGACAATGTATGATACGGAAGGAAAGATAAAAGGCAGATTCTGTTTTTGAAGAAACACATACAAGTTTTTCTAAGGAAAAGATTGATTCAGATCCTCTATGTTTTTGAACCCTATGATGAATTAATACAGTGGCCAAAGAATATCATAACCTAAGGAACCACTTTCTTTGTTAATTCCACTCATAGCCCCCAATAGTTTTCTAGATTTTTCAGGGTTATACAGCTCTAAAGGCTCCTAATAAGTGTTTTTAAGACTTTTTCTTTTTCTTTAAAAAAAACCCAAACATTTTCTGTCATACAAAGATAGTATTAGAAGTGATTAAATACAAAGAAGGAATTACAAAGTATCTGACATCAGAATTGAATCCCATGACATGACAAAGTATGAAATGTATCGTTACATTTCAATGGGCAAAACTTTCACTGAAGGAACGGGCTTAGAAAACATGCAGTCAATGCATGTTTTCTACCGGTTACTACCTCAATATTACCAATCTGTCTCATAGAGGAAGGAACTGAGAGGCTCAATATATTGATACTTTAAACCAGAGCCCAAGATGGCTCATATACAAAGATGTCTTTATGGATGGACATTATGGATTCTTCTGTTAGACTGCATCATACTACGTCTGCAGAAGGCCATTTACTTCCCCAAGCATTTGATTAGATTAAGGTCATATGTGTAATGCTATTTACTGCTGGGCCATTGCTCGTATCTTAGTGGAATCAGAAAGGGAATTCTTGTACAAGACATGAGAATTTATGCAGCCACTTAATTTGGGCCTTGTGGTTCTCCCATCTATGCCCTGTGCACAGAAGTGGAGCCAGGGTTTCATCTCATCCCTGCTGCTGAGCACTCAAAAGGCACATGAAGGGAGCAGACTTTGTCAGGAACTGATGGGGACTGAACTGTCACCTGAATCATAGAGGGAATGAAGTGGCAAGAACTTGTTGCACGTTACATAGAATCATCATCTGAGTCACAGATGGCAACACACATGAATAGCCTTCTCTGCATTTACCCATAAGCAAATGCTTTTATAGAAAGTCTCGTTCTTAAATTACAAAATCTAATGCACTATTCCCCACAGAATCAGATAAAATAGTTCTGCAAGATCCCAATACTTTAACAGTTCCTTTTTTTTTTTTCCAAAAACGCACTAGCAAATGTGAGTAGCTGCAGAATGGGATGCCAAATTACCAGAAGCTGGCTCTATGTGCTGAAACACAGACCAACAAACTCAAGATGCTGTTGATAAGAAAGATTGCATATGCAGAATACATATGCATGTATTTCCTTGCAACCGATATATTTATTTAGAGTCTTTCCATTAATGTCAAGAAATTGCTTAATAATGCACAATCATGTCATCCTGTGGGACAAGTAGCAATATTTATGACAGTAGTGAAGAGAAGAAACAGTGCATAATAAAGTGTCATAACTGCTTGAAAAAAAAAAGAAAAAAGAAAAGCCTAGATTAATTTGTCAGCTATGTTTGCTGTGTAAGTATTATGGTCTAAAACCAGTCAGCACTGCATGCGTCATGTTCTGGATCTCTGTAATGAATTTTTTCTTTTGCATATAATTGTCCCATGTCTTTATGGATGGACATTATGGATTCTTCTGTTATAATCATATCAGACTGCATTAGGAAACTACCTTACTCTTTAAGTAAAACCTCATTATCTAGCTTAACTCCTATTCCCATTTAAAAAATCAGTATGGTAATATTGAAAATTATAATATCGAAGACTTCTGAAGGAAGCAATCTCTTGTTTAAGTAAACAAAGTAAACTTATCACTAAACTATAAAATAAACTATCTTCTTCTCACTGTTGTTTATCTAGTGTAGAAATGGACTTTATCCAGCAAAAACCTGTTCAATGTGATGTTATAGCCAAGTCTTTCACAACCTAGCAAGTCAAAACCACTGAGGCCATCCTCACTAGAGAGCTAAGACCTCAGATGCCTTCATACCAACAGACGGGATTACTACATGAAACACAGAGCTACATTTAATAAAAACAAGAGAAAAATAGAAGCACAGAAAGTTAATGTAATTTATGTTTAGTGAGTGGAAATAAATTTATTTGACTTCTGTAATCCCTGTACTATGCTATAGCGCTCTTTTTCTGGCATCCTCTAAAACAATTCTGAAAGAAGTGTTTTCTTTGAAGACTTAAGGGATGTAAATAGACTTTTCAGCTTAAAGACAAACCAAACCCTGAATATAGCAAGCAGCAAATCCATATACTAGATCTTCTTGTCTGCAACACCCCTGGCAGTTCTAGAGAGCAAAAAAATCCCTATGGCATTACTGTTTCTTTATGTTATAATACATTTTGATTTTGTTTTACAACAACATCTTGCTTTTTTTTTTCATATATACTGACTATCACAAGCACTCTTCATTGTTTCCAGTGAAAGTTCTCCTTAAGAGCAATAAGAGACCTTGTCCTAGTTGTACTTAGCTTCCCTTGGAGCAAACACTATTCTGGTGTCAGGTCTGCGGGGAGGAATCAAACAGCATTAACTGTCTGAAAAGAAGGTACAATGGACTTGCCTTGGTTTTGTGTTTTTTTTTGTCCCTAAGGAATAAAAACATTTATAAACTCCTCACAAGGTATACAAGCTAGCAGTTTCTTTGATTGAACAAGCCATGTCCATTGGTGATTTGTTTAGGGAAACTGCATTTAGACACTAAGTAAACAAATGGAACTATAAATAATTTACCTCTGCATTTACTTAGGAACTTAAATTTTACTAAGCATACTAAGCTATAGAGAGATATTAATCTGAGGATAGCATATGATCTTCATTTTTCACTGAAGTACATTCATGGTTTTATTCAGTTAGTCCCCTTCAAATTCAAATCTGCAGATACTATGACTTTGGTTTGTATGATCTCACCATAGAGGTAAACCTTTCTTCACCCTTGAAACTTTCATTTTTTTTTCCTTTTGCAAGTGCTGCCTTTCCTTACCCAGATTTTTTCCACGTAAATTTGATGCAGCTCTTTGCTCACTCACTTATATTGTCCAGCTCCCAGTATCACTTCAAGAATTTCACATTTTCTCAGTACTTGTTGGCTTCAATTTTTATTCCTTGCTGTATTCATGCTTAGAGCCTACCTCACTCCCATCATCTGTTGAGTTTAAAGTCTCTGCTCTTCCATCTTCAGAGGTGAAACAGGTATTTAATTCTTTTCAGCAATGTCTTCCATATAATTTGATTCTCCAACTTTGTACCGGTTTCACAACACTGAGTGAAATTATTACTTTGTCATTTCATTGGCACAACATTAAATGATGGGGAACTTTTCTCTTTTTGACAACCTTTACCTTAACCTTCAACAACTCTATTAGAAGGCAATCATCATTGCTACAGAATTTTTATCACATATATTCATATCTTATGCTGACTTCTAACTTTCCTTTTTCCACTTAAATTGAGTTAAAGTGCTAAATATGAATTACTTTATGGCAATCTGTAACTAAATGAGGGTAAATAGATAGTTCATGTTTTAAAACAGTACCTTGCCTGTTTAAAGGAATTGCATGTAGATTTCCATCAGAGATGTTTCTATTGAGGACAAAAGACTTTAATGGAAATGTTCTATATAGACTTTCAGTAGATATTTTGAAATTTCCCAATGGGATTCATTAAAACTTAGTATTGGTATTAGTGACCTGAGCAAATATGCTCATGTATGTAAATGTCACTGGAACCTTTTCCTTATTGAGATTTTAATTAATACAAATTAATATAAAATCAGCTGTAAGCAATGTATATTTTAATGGAATTTCTCATAGTTCTCCCTCTTTTATCTACTGAAAACTGCGTTGACCTATGACTGCTCTTCAAACATGACTAGTAACTAAATTTTTTTCCTCTGCCTCAGTTGTGGCTAAACCTGTTGCACTGAATAGATCATCTGTAGCTCAGATTGTTGTGGTGGTTTAGCCCTAACTGAACAATAACCAAACCACCCAGTTACTCCTCCCCAACTCAGCAGGATGGGGAAGAGAATCAAGAGAGAGTTGTAGAACTTTCTGGATTGAGATAAGGACAGCTTAATAGAATACCACAATGAGTAGGCAGTTACAATGATGACCAAAGGACAAAGAAAAAGGAGCAATGTCCAATGTAACTGCTTACGACGCTCAGCCCCGACGCTCAGCCCCGACGCTCAGCCCCGACGCTCAGCCCCGACGCTCAGCCCCGACGCTCAGTCTGACAGCAGAACTGCAGTTCCCACACTGGCCACAGCACTGCCCCAGCCCAGCTGCTGCCCTTATATCCTGAGCATGATGTCACGTGGGATTGGACAGCCTGGCCACGCCCCCCAGCGGCAGCTGGGGAGAGTTAATTCTATCCTGGCCAAACCCAGGACAATGATGTTGAGAAGAACTCAAGCAAGTGGATTTTCACTGTGTTATTTTTTAACACAACATATAAGTTTGTAATACAAAACTTCCTATCCCTATCCTATTCCCTATCATATCTGTCTATACAGATGAAGAAGGAAGTCACCCATATTGTTAGAGAACATTTTTTTTCCCCAATCACACACATGTATCTTTGTCATGGTTTTGCCCAGCTAGCAATGAAGCACCACGACAGTCTCTTGCTCAGCGTCTCCCATCCACCCCCACCCTTGTTAGGATGGCAGAGGCCCAGAGAAAGGGGAGGAAAAAAGATAACCAAAGTTGTTGTGGATTGAGACAAGGGCAGGGAGGAAGGGCTCCCCAGGACAATTGTTCAATTATCCAAAATAATCGGTTATGTTTTACTTTTAGAACAATAAATACTTTTTTTCTACTGCTATCACAAACACTTCTGCTCAGTACAAAAATGAGAAACTCACTAGGATTGATGAGTCAGATTTTGTACATACTAAAAGTTACAAGAAGACGGACTCCTAGACTGAAGCTATTACTCAATTTAGAGTCAAATTGTTCTTGTTTAGAGATGTTTAGAAGGAGATTTGTATTTGTGGCCTTCAGCAGAAGGTGAAGTGGATAACATGCTTGATTTTCACTGATCTTTATTAAAAGTCTGCAATAGTTGTACTGACAGTATTTGAATCATGAGGAGAATTGATAATTTTACCTTAATGTCGAGTTTTTGGTTTTTTTTTGGAGATGGGAATAATATAAATAAGGAAAGGTTCACTCAAGGGAGACAGTGAATGATAAGGCAATCAAAATATGAACCAAACCATGCAGCGTTTACAAGGTGCCAAAAGAGAAAATATTTATTTTATTTTTAAAACTCATGTCTCTTTTTATTTAGAGATTAATTCCAGATGTGAAAACACAGTCAAGCAGGTGGTTGCTGGTTTTTTTTCCAAAAGCAAAAATAGAAAATGAAATCACAAGGTTTTGCATTTCTAGATGTTCTTATTAGATGCATTTCCTTCTGTGTAGTAATCAAGAATGACTTCTAGATTTAATGCCACTGATACTTCACAGACTTTCACATCTCAGCATTCCTCTGTTATGCCATCATTCACAAAGAGGAAGATGTGCATAACGTCTATTTTTTTGCTGACATTCCCTTCAGGAAGCCTTCTGGTTCTCTCTCATCACTGTGCTCTCTGTCTTCCACCTTTGTTGTCCTGAGAAACGAAGACCTGGTCATGGGGATGTTCCTCACAGTTCTATGTGAGAGACCATTTGGGAGGAAACGATGTCACTTGTCCCTGCCTTCAGTTCCCCTTGAAGATATATTCTCCTTTGCAGAGCTCCTTACAGACAGCTGCGCAAAACTAGTCTTATGTTTCACAGAGGCAGTTGTCTCTCCCACTTTGAAAGGAATCATAGAATGGTTTGGGTTAGGAAAGACCTTTAAAAGTCTAGTCCATGCCCTCTGCTCTGAGCAGGGAAAATGGAGACAAGGAAACATGAACTGATCTAAAACTTACAAGGGACAGACATTATAAAATTTACATGTTTCTCACAGTCACAGTACATATATAGAACTACTGTAGGTTACAATTACACCAGTTACAATCTCAGTCAACAGCTCAATAAGATGCATTTCATAACACTAAGCCATGGTCTACTCTTAGGAACAGATAATGTACTAATCTTCTGGGCAACTAGGGTTGTCCATATATTCATCAAGATTGTGGAAAGAGAGCTTCACCTCTTCAGAAACATTTACCCTTGCAAAATAAAATGCATTTATTCTACTATCAGCTCCAATATCCTACTCCAGATGTTTTTCTGCACAGCAAAGAAGATACGGGGTTTGTTGTTGCTTATTAATGCTTTAAATGAAGAGAAAATGGGACATTTTAAAGTCAGTGTTCGCTTGTAGAACTCTAACTCACAGTTACAGTTCTTAAGTTTTGGGTTTTCTTTAAGATTTCCAAACCTTGGATAATTACCTCATCACTCTCTAGAGAAAGTAAAAACCTAAGTCTTTCAATGAAATGGTAGTTGTGGTGGTACTACATGCAATCTTCCTATAGTAAACAAACCTTGATTGTGACAAACTCCATTGTCACAGAGATCAACAAATTTTGCTTAAAAGAATCACTTAAGCAAAAAGGGGATTTTTATGGTTTTTTTTTTGTTTCTTTGTTTATTTTGCTTGGTTTTGTGGGGTTTTGTGGGGGTTTTTGTTTTTTTCCCTTTAATTTAGAAAGGAGATCATAACTTACTGGCTAGTAAAAAAAAAAAAAAGGAAATCAAGAAAATGAAATAGTCCTTTGAATTTGCCTAAATGTTAAATGTTTATAACAAATTTATAAAAACTTCCTATTCTATAATGAGAAACTAAAAGGCAGAGTATCCCTTAACTCTGAATTTTACTTGTACTTTGAGTTTTCAAGGAAACACTACATTTTAAAAATGAAATAAATATTGCTGAGTCTATGCTAGGTAGCAGCCACCCTCTGTGATTAGGATTCTATCCACTGTTGCCTTTCTGCAGGTATTGTAATTACAGCTTGCAAACTGAGAGCACAAGATAATCATTATCTGCACATGTTTACAAGTGAAAAGAAATGCTGAAATATATTTTATTGCTCTACAGTGAAAGTGTGAATGTTCTCTCACATTTGGTATCCCACTATATTATAGTGATATTTGGTGTTGCTGCACAGCCACCCATCCAAACTTATTCTTGTGTAATTTCTTGAAAAATCAGATGATACTTCTAAATATGTAGGTAACAAAAAGCCATGGTATAGATTGTTATAGCTTTTTCTATTTATAGTTCTGCTTCACTTTGAAGCAGAGGCAAATCCTTACTGTTCTTGCTGATGTTTTCTAATGCACATAATTTGAAGCATGGTCTGTTTAATGCATTGTAGTTGAAAGGAAAAAAAAACAATCTCAAAAAATGCCAATTAAGTTGCCCATGTTCCTCATTGCTGTTTACAGACAAAAGTCCTAAAAACCCTCTTACATTTGAGCCTACACATTGATTAGAGCTGCCAGAATTTTTCAAGAATATTAATTTTTTTCTAATCTTTGAAACAACAAAAAAAATTTCTTAAATTTTTTCCTCAATGTATTTGCAAAATAATATGTGAGCAATGCAGTCTCCTCCAAAATTCTCCTGTTTGTTGAATACCTGTCCTGTGACAAATTCCGACAGGAACAGAGATAATTAGGTGATTTCTTCCTTCTCACCCCTGCTCCCCAAAATTGAAGGACGTCTTGATCCTCCAAAACAAAAAATCTATGCAAAAAGTAGCAGTCTGTAATGTCAAAACACATTTTAGTGTCACAAAGTTTCAGTTCCAAGGGCTACTCATCTATCATTGTTCCCCACAGAAACATGCTTAAACAGTACACACTTTTTTCACCTGCAGAACCATCTGATTTCTGGAGGGTTGCTTTTGTGTAGTGATTTGTTTTGCAGAGACATATGAGTATACATCTACCTAAATCAACCCTGGAGACAATACACTCTAAGGTTCCATCTATGTCACCCGTACACTTATGCAAGGGCTGCATTCCACAATGAACTGGGGTGTCAGAAGCAAATTCACCTCAAATAGAAATACAGATTCCAAAAGCGAAGACTGAGTTGATCCAAGGTAAGTAAAATGTAATTGTAGTGTTTGGCTGATATAATTGGAAGCTCGCAAATTTTTAATATCTGCAAGACTGTCACCAATGTGCAGTCAGTAGACTGTAGCTCTTTTTGTGGACCTTTTACGGACACCTTTGCAGATAGCTTTTGGAAATTAAGGTACTTACCACCATTAGAATAGCAGTCTTAATGCTTTGGGAAATACTTTCAACTAATGTTCCTGCTGGCAAATTGACTATCCATTTCTTCTCAAAGATGTCTAAATTGTAAATGGTCTTTTTCAGAGTATGGAAGTTGTGCGTTGAAACCTGCTGTTCAACAATCCCAGCTGCATGCATGTTATTATCCCAGTGCTGATTACAAGATCCCATTGACCACAAGCCGCCTGTCTGCCTGTCTAGATGGTGTGATTAGTGCATAATCAATCTTTAATCCAATCAGAAAACTCTCTGCCTGCAACTGATAAAGGTCTCGGCAGGATACTGATGAGACCAGTGCCTTGGTATCTCTAAGGGGACACCTGCAGCATGTGAGATGCAGAAGCTAAGCAGGCTAATCTAAGAGAAAGGAATTAAGGTGGTCTGTAAAATATCTGATAAAAGGTATTGAAAGAGAAGAAATCAGGTAGCTAAAGTATGGGGCTCTACAGTCTCACAGCCCCTGAAGCGCTACTGTTCTGAATCCTAACACATGGAGAGCATCACCTTTTAGCTCAGGAAAATCATTCAAGACATAACATTTAGTTTCTGATTGTTAGAAGAAGCAGACAACAAAATAATTCATCTGATTGTATTATTTCCTTCAGTGCATTTCTCCTCTGTGCCACTTCAGCTTTGTACTTCACTGTCTGCATGCCTTCACAGGATACTGGAATGGAATATGACATGACTTTCCAAATCATAGTGCCAAGAAATAATTGCCTGTTCTCTTTTTCTTCTTTAATTTCTTGACTCAAATTTTTTTTTTTCTCTCTGTATCTCAGTATTCTTTCCTAATTCTGCAGATGGGATACACTTATAATTACAGCTCATATTAAAGCTGTTAAAATATAGTACATTATTATGTGATAAACCTACTTGCTTTATATTAATCCTCATTGTTCTGCCTCAGGGCAAACAGTTTCTCATAACTTCCTTTCTCTGATATGACCTGTTCCCATTACATTGACATTCAAAATTAAGAGACAATCCTGACTAACTACCTTATTGAAAACTAAAGAAGCTCCAATGTTCCTCTTTTGTAACCATATAAACATCTCTTAATTGTTATAATGGAAATAATTATTTTTAACAGTTGTATAATTTTTTAAAATGCAGTTCTATGAATTATCTTTACTTCTATGCACATTATTTTCACACTTCCAGTGAATTTACTCTTCTTAGTAACTTCTGGGTGAGCTGCACTCCTACTTTCATGGTATCAGGCACCCATCTGAAACACCTGGAGCAAAGCTCAAGTTCATCTATGTTCACGATAAACTTAAGATCAAAAGAAACAAAAATATTGTGTCTACAAGGTTTTTTTTTTATTCTAATTGATCATTTCAGATTTAATAATTCCTCTGATTTCAAAGTCTCTTTCTAATCAGTAAACAATGAACAGCATCATAGTGAAATAATCTAATTGTCACAGCTCTGACTTCCAAAAAAAGCTTTCAAAACTATAAACTTGTCAACTTAGGAAAAACCTATTGTTACATTAATGTGGCCATAATGCCTACAAAAACAACAGCTATTGAGAGTGTGTAGATATTTGTATTTGACAAATGTACTTCAAAGTCAATATGGACTACTGCAAACAATTGTATATCACACTCAGAGCACAGTTTTAAGATTCACCGTGAACTAAAATAGCTTATATCCAATAGGACTGATTGTACCTTTGAAGATATATGGAAAATATCTGCTCTTCATAGAATATGACCTTCATAACTCAATTTATGGGTCATTCCCTCACTTGTGGGATATTTTCAATATCATATTTGTAAAAAGAGAAAGAAAGGAAGGAAAAATGTTCAGTTATTCATTTTTTTACAGGGCTTTTTATTCAAAGCAGAAATAACAGTAGATTAAAATCATTTCAATGATAATTTTAATGAAATATGAAGTGCTTTGAATATATTTTATTGCAGGCAATATAGGAAAAAAAAAAAGCACTGTCTGCTTAATGTGTCATTTAATGAATGGATTCCACATCGCTTTACTTTGCTATGTTTGGAAGTGAAGGCCATACAAAGATGATAGCAAGTGCTTTCAAAAGGGGGCTTCCCTCTTCACCTAATGGCAAGTGCAAAGTATAATGCAGTAGAAATGAACCTGAACCAAAACACTGAAGCTAAATACCTTAACAAATCTAACTGAATTACATCCTGTAAGCTCATCTCTAATATGAAAAAAAAACTCTGATGTAGATAATGTCCTGGGATGTTGAAGGTCAGGCTGCTGTCAGAATTTGCAATGAGCAAACATCTCAGTTACTTGGTTAATCCAACTGAAGTTGAGGCACTAGAGTGGAATTCTGCCTACAGGAATTTAAGAGTCATTACAGGTAAGGCTGGTAGATGTAATTTATTTACACCCTTTTCCCTTTTAATGTCTGCTTAGAGAAAACCAAAGAAGATTACCAGTGTTGTAGAAATACACCTCAATCTACCTGTCTTTTTTTTAACAGAGACATGGCTTTCACTCAACCAGTTTCCCATTCCTAACCCCAAGTTGCGAAACTTAAATTTTCTCTGTTTAATAGCTACCAACTCTCACTTCAAGCTATTTTTTCCCCTGTAAGATGCAGATTTGTTAGCTGTGTCTAAAATGAATAAAATGCAAATGATAATCATTCTCTGGCCTTGAGACCAGCTATTACTGACTGGCTGGGTCTTCATGCTGTAACACCTGTCACTGGGACTGTCCCCTCAGAGCCAGGCATCCTCTGTGCACTCTATCCTCCTGACTGCCTAAATCTGGTGAAGACGGACCAGTCTCTCACTCAGAAATGCTAACAATTAAGCGATCTGAGAACCAGAGCTCAGTCTTATTCCCTGATGCTTTTGTTTAACAACGCAGGCACAGTCATTGGTCCACTGAAAGAAATCTGTCCACAGCTAACACTTAGTAAAAAAAACCCATCCCAAAAACAAACAACAAAATAACAAAAAAGAGAATTCCATCAGAAAATATGTAATAGGAAATTTCATTTCATATTACAAGCAGACACCTTGGTTCCTAGACATAATACTCTTTTAGGTTAGAGTCTGGAGTTTCTATGAAAAAATAAAGTGTAAAGAAGGTCTGAAGCTGGCACTCTAAATGAAGGCAATTTTTCACATGCTGGAGATGCTTCCTTATCAAGAATGAGGAAGATTCCACATATCTTTTGTGATCATGAATACAGATATGTAGGAAGAATGTGAGACTATCCGAGATACTCAACATGAGTTAGGGAAGTGATATTTTAGTCCTAAAATATTATTTCCATGAACGTGGAGACAACATAAATGGGCACAATGCTGCATGTTCTCACCGTGGTCCTAATTGCAAGGCCAATAGTAGGCAAGGGAACAAAGGGATGTTCGAGGTCTTGGGGATATAACTGCAGAATCTAAGACTGAAAACCTCAGCTTCTTAGCTCATTCTACCTAGTATGCTTGTCCACAAGAGAAATGATAAATGAGAAAAAGGAATATGAACTTTTAGTGTTCCAGCTTTTACCCCTTGTCCTGTCACTGGACACTATAGAAAAAAGTGTTGCCCCATCCTCTTGACATACACCTTTCAAACACTTGTAATCGTTAATGAGTTCCCCTCTCAGTCTTATCCAAGCTGAACAGCCCCAGTTCCCACAACCTTTTTTCATAACAAAGATGCTCCAGTCCCCTTGGTGGCCCTGCACTGGACCGTCTTCAGAAGTTCTCTGTCCCTCTTGAGCTGAGGAGCCCAGAACCGGACAAAATACTCCAGATGAGGCCCTACTAGGGCAGAGTAGAGGGGTAGTAGAACCTCCCTCGACTTGTTGGCCACACTCTTCTTGATGCATTGCAGAATGCCATTGGCTTCTTGGCCATGACAACACATAATAGCACAGGGACACTATAAAGCTCTAGAATTACCAGAATGGAGAACACTTCTCTCAGAAGCTCATGAGATATTAAATAGTAAAAGTAATCAATGTTCTTTCTTGGTAATGATACTGAGGTAGTTTCTCAGCAAATACATGAAACTGAATTCCTAACTTTCAGATGAACTTTAAGGTAGTTTTAAGGGGGTCTCATGTGCACACACACATGCAGGGGACTAGTTTCAGTCAGGTCTGGAGGGAAGTTGACATCATGTTTACTAAAACGCTGCAGCCGAGCAGAGGTGTATTGACACTGCTACAAAGAATGCCAAAAAAAGGGTGCATGGCAGGAGATCCAGAAGAGAGTTGAAGAGTGTTTCTGGCCCACAGACATAAGAAATAGAGTGAGAGAACAAATTTTTACCCTGGATATTTTCCAGTTACCTTTCTGATGTCCAAGCTTCTTCTCTCAGTTACTGGCTCCACATTAATATTAATGAATGATTGAAATAGTAAAAAGGACTGATGTTAACAGACACTTCTTGTTAATAGCAAAAATATCTTTCTTTCAATATATGGTAACAAAAAGGAAAGAATATGTGTAGTAATATAGTTTACCTTTTAAACAATTTTAAAATAGCTTTTTCTTAACACAAAACCTGAAAGTTTAACACCATATGGTCTTAGAACTTACATCAATTGCATGCAAGAGTATTGTTAGAATTCATATTGTCATACAGATCCATAAACAAACAGCTGCATAATTTCTCAAACAATTATCACCCTTGTATGCCTGGTGTAGATGTTATATATAAAAATCAGCAAACAAAATTAAGAATTTTACTGTACTGCAGTGCTGTTACGGCAAGTTGCACTATCAAAATCCAGTTGCACAACACAGCTTCAGTCATCAGTATGATGAGAGAACTGCGCTATATAACCATGGAGACAGTGCTCCATTAAATAAGATGTGAAACGGGCCAGTGTGGAGCCTGAAAAACCCAGGAGGTGCTCCAGGCAATGTAATAGGACCCCGTGGTCAAGAGTATCAAAGGCTGCTGATAAATCAAGGCAATGAAAGAAGGAGCTTCTCAGTTAGCTTGAAGCAACAGATCCTCATTACAAACGCTCACAAGAGCCGTTCCAGCACAGCAGCAATATCTGAAACAAGACTGAAATTTATTAGAAAGATTTTGTCTATTGAAGCCAGTCTGTAATGTCAGAACAACTCTGTCCAGTGCAAACAAAAATAATGGAAAAATAAGGTAAGCTGAGAAATTGCCAACAATTCAACTTTTTATTTTAGTGTAATTAAGAAAAAGATTGTTTTGAAACTGTTTCATTCCTCAAAAATATTTTCTTCTGTCTATCAAGTTCTACTTTGATCTGAACTACTTTACTAAACAGGAATTAACATGTAGGAAAAAATAAACATCTTCAAGACATCCAAAAGATTCAGGAACAGTGTGACATAAAAAGACTGATTAGATGGTATTCACTATGTGTCCTCTTGATCTCAAAATTCCCTCAACGCCTACCTGTTTTCTTCGGGCTCTACAAGCTTATTCTAACTGAAGAAGCTATGAGCTCTGGATGCCTCTGTACTTCATTAGGATGCAGAGAGGAAATATGAAGGGCTCTACATGCTTTCTGACTTAGTCTGGCACACACTAGCAGAGTCAGACCTCATCATGACTGTTCTTGACTGTTCAGCTGGAAGACAAAAATAGACCTACTAGATAGAGTCTTCACCAAAAGACAGGTAACACATAGGCCTCCAAAGACTGAGAAACACAGTCTCCCTTATGGACAGAGGTTTTTACAGCAGGGAAACAGAAAACTGAGCCCAGAACTCCCTTGACACTGTTTCATCTGGAGGTACAGATTTCTCTTCCTCTTAAAGAATTCCTCCTGAATTTCCCACTGCACCTTGGCTTCAATAGGACAGGTCAAGTTCAGCAGTAAAAACAGTTTCCTGGGCTGTGAATGCCATGTACCTAAAAGCTCTCAGGGTCCAGATCCCAGCTCTTCACCTTCTGTTGTTAGAATAACAACAATCACAAAAATGCCCTGTTGAGTTCTTACCCCAATAAGTCAATCATATTCTCATGTACCTTCAATAGAAAAAAAAAACCCACGGACACCACTCTCCATTCCACCCTCCATCTTCCTCATGAGCACTATTCCAATTTGGGAAGCTCTGAAGATGACAAAGACACTTCTGAGCCAAATCATTTAGGTCTTCACACACAAAAAATATCATAAACATATATCATAAAGGCTAAGTGATGCCAGCATGAGATCTGAGATGCTAGATATGTTAAAATCTACACAAAATAGGAAGGGACAGGACAAGGCATACCTACAGTTTTCCCGTACTAGACAAGTCTTAAGTTTGACTTCTGCAATAATATTTTAATTTAGGATATCAACTTTTAAAAAATTACTGTTGGAAGAACTTATTATAAATATGAGAATATAAAGAATATAAATTACATCTCTGAAGATTAATTTATTTTTCTCCATAGGAATCAATAGGAATTTAGTATAAAATGAAAATTATTTTCTTAATCAGGAATTTTGTAAAAACTTGTCAAGCACATTGAGAAAGAAAATATTCAGAAGACTTGCCTAATAACAGTCCCATACTATTAACATAAGATGGATGCAATGCACCTTTCTGTTTCTCATACTCTCTACTCACACAGAAACAAGTAGCCTCAGATTATATTAACTAATCCATGAGCATAAGTTACAGCAAATAAAGTGATACCCTTATGAATGCTCTGCTGATTGGAGTACACTGAAAAGCACTACTGGATAGTCCTTTCTTCTCTCATGAGATCTTCTTCTCTGCTGGGGACTGCATGTACTAAGTAATTTTTCTGGATACAAACCAGAAATTGTCTTTTATCCATGCATCATTTAACCAATGCAAAGATAAGTAAGCTGAAAGCTAGCACATGTGATCACAAGCTTATCTGTTAAATAACAACAAAACCAAAACACATAAAAACTAAGTCCACCTTTCTTTGTCCTTAAAACAAATTAAGTGACATGACCCCATGCTCTGAAATGACATCCATCAAAAGTTTGTAACGTTTTTTGAAGCAGTAATGATTGAACTTGCTGTGACATCTTCATTGCCTCTAGGGTGCCAGAAATTCTGCTGTTTTCCCAAACTGACAATCATATAACTATTTAGAATCTCTCGAGGGAGGTCAGCATTAAAACAGACTGGAAGGAGACAAAGTAGCATATTCTTGAATTGAAAAATCTGTTCAAATCACTGTATGTATAAAACCCCTTACTTTGAGTGTGTAAAAACAATTATCATTAGCAATCATGTATTAATGTGTTACTCAGCTGATCAGCTGAGAGAGTATTTAGTAGGCAAAGGATTTGAGTTCACAGTCTTCCTCACAATCACTGAGCAGAATTAGTAGTGCAATATCTGGCACTTAAGTTTCAGTTGCTTGATAATTCTTAGTGAGCCTGTGAAATTCAAAGGCTTGTCATTCAGTGGAAATGGTTAATTCTGAGAAACACATAATAAAATATATACCATTCACCAAGACTCTGAATTCTTCAAGGACAAACAGCCTGGTAGATATATGTAAACAAGATCATATGGACAACTCTTCAGACCACTTGACTAGATAATATGCCAATTGACAGTTCATCTTGCAGTCTGATTTTCACGTGAAAGTAAAAGTTTTCAGTTCTGTAACAGTTTTAAGTAAGAGTGCAAGAGATCATTTCTGAAAAAAATTCCTTTAATCTTTTTTCAAAAATGGAACCTTGGACAATACATTGAGCAGCATCTTTTATTATGCTGTTGTATTGGAAATGAACATCTTTATGTTTTCGAGTTAATTCAGGACGTTTTGCTTATGAATTCAGTAGGTTTTCTTACTTTGCCATCTTTATCTGAAAGAGATTGTGATGTTAAAAAGACAGACTTCTGGAGCAAAGAGATCCCTTTACCATAGCCAAGCTCTACGTAGCACAGTGAAGATCCTTTGGAAGACATTGGCAATTTCTGTTTAATTCTGGTGAATTAAAATCAAGATCAAATATTTTTTACCAGAAAGTATCCAGGAAGAAAAGTATGTCAAGATAATAAGAGGAGAATGTATGCATTTCTTTTCTCTCCTATAGAATTCAAGAATAAACTTCAACATGGACTTGTTTTGAAGAGCAGTTGTCAATGTCTTCAAAAGGCAGATAAATAACAAGACACTATCTCATGGTATAGCTACATCACTGTAGTTATATTTCTTATGATTATGCAGATGTAACAGAGCAAAAGAGACAGTCAGCAACTTTAAAATAAAATTCAGATTCTTCCCATGCTTGTGCCTGATTGACTGCTGCACAACGACTTACCAGAGGAATCACGGAAAGATGTATCACACATACACATCCCATTCTAAAAAGCAGTCAGTTAGTTGTGATAGGTAAACAGAAATTAAACATTACATATAAGAGCTGAGTGAAGCAAGCCTTACTCAAATTAATAGGGTCATGCTCTGCTTTTGTTACACAATAAACTTGGAAAGGCCAGCTGTGAGATTCTGGGAATGTTAGAAACATTAATCAGCAGAAACTTAATGGTGATGGTGCTCCATCCAAAAAGCTCTCTTTGGAAGAGTCATATCCCTCCATAGTACAGGTTGGGGAGAAGTTTTACATCCAATGCCACAAGCAAGGATTGTGCAATCATCATCATCAACAGCAGCATAACTTCCTTCAGAGGTAAGTATGTGACAAATTATAGGGAAGGAAGGGTCTAGGGGGTGAAGTCAAAGAGAAATAGACTGGTGTGCAGGCAAAAATGTGAGTCAGGAACAGGTGCAAAAAAGTCGAGGAAAGACTAATTGCATGGGAGGAAAGAACAGGGCAAGAGGAGAGCAAGCTGGGGGACAGTAGAATTGCAGGAGCAGGATTGGAGGTACAGCTAAGTGTGAGCTAAGCGTGGCACTTTCACAGGACTGAGGACTGCCTAACAGCTATGAGAGAAGTATAGACCATAAACTAGATGGCTATGTGTCTTAGCTGAGAGCTAGAGTTATAAGCAATATGGAGAGAAGAGGTAAAACTGATGTGAAGATGAGAATGAGGTTGGGGAGCAGAGTACCTTGAAATTTTTGGGTTAAGAGTGGAATGAGACCAATGTTATGGGACAGGAAGACATGGAGATCATGTCAAAATAAAGGGAAGGTGAGGAAATCCCCTTGAGGTTAGGGAGAATGGAACATAGGAAACTGTGGTATATGATGTTCTGTGATCTACAGGAGCTATAAAATATGTCATAATGCACAAAACCAAGTGTGTTCAATTTTTCTTTGCCCAAACAGTTCCAATCTGCTGTTGTCTTGCACATGCTACTTACTGCAAACTCACAGTATGTCCAGAAGTGTAGATGGCCCTGTAAGTAATTGAGGATCCCTGCAGAATTAATGCTAATAGAAAAATACCCCACATTTATCTTTTATTTTAAGTCATGCAAAAGTATCCTTTGTCATCTAATCCCACTTTCATCTGTTACTTACAGCAATATTGCAGTAAAACCTGTAGGACTGGAGACCATTTGACTATCAGGTTACATTTAACATGTTTCATGAAAATTTAATGTTCCTACAATTGATTTTTCTCTCAGAACCATTGAAGTACTTATGAATAACATCACTACTTAAACAAAACACACTCCTCTAATAAGGTTCAGCTACACAGAGAACAAAATTATCTGCAACATAGCATCTAACTGGCAACAGTATGAACTAAGCTTCTTCATATTTTGGTGACAAGTAAGTTCCAGAAGAGGTGGGTAAGGGAGAAGGAAGATAAAAGCAACTCTTAGTCTGAAAGGTGGAAAAGAGAAGACTTAAAAGGAAAGCCTCAGCAAGCACGCATGCTAGAAACGGGACTGCTTTCACTTGTACTTCTTCCCTTTCCCTCACCTGCACTGTCTTTTCTCCAGTGTCCTTTTTCTTTCTCTTAATTTTCTTTCATATGCCTGAGTAGTCCCAGAATGAGTGAAAAAGCCAAAGCATGGGCTCTGTTCCTTTGGAAAGAGAGGATGTACCTGCTCCCAGGCCTTCCATTCATGAATTGTTCTTTACATGACTGTGTAGTAGAACGGACTTATTTCACAGGGTGGAAAGGTGATACAGCAAATATATATCAAAGAATGGAATTTCCTGAATTGAACTGATAAATTGCTTGTGTTCTCAGTCCTTTACAAGCAAAAGGGAAAAAACCTCCACTATCTATGCTCTAGTAGGAGATTTATCCTACTGAAATGGCTTCTGCATCCTCAAGGAAGGATGTCTTGGAAACACCAACGACAAGTTAGTATTGATTCTAGTGAAGTTGCTTCCTAGACAAGGTTTCTATTTGAAAGCTGCCTTAATCTAAGGATATATAACAATGAATAAATAAATTGCACTTTGAGTCTCCCGTGGGGTTGTCAATTTATGCCTATGGGAGCTGCCACCTCCTCACTGTACCACATGCCCATGGGAGGACTACTCCAAGCCAGTAGGAGAGTGATCGTTTTGGAGGGTATAACACAGATAACAATTGATTAGAAATACTAAAATGGAGATTTATTTTTAGAGCAGGTTGTAGGAAACACCAGTCTGCTTGCTAAAGATGAAATAAAAATTAGAAACCATATATTTATAGCAAAAAATAAGTCAATCAGACAATAAGCATCATTAGGGCAGAAGTTAGTATGCAGAAAGAGTACTTGGAGAGAGTTGTTTACACTTTTTACACTGAGCTAGTTTCAGAAGATGAAGCATGTCTTTCTCTGCTGGATTAATTAGGGTTCACTTTACAGAGGAATGCAAAAGCCAGCAGTTATTGTAATACACCCAGAGAACCAGCATTCAGTAAGAAAAAGCCTCCCATGAGACAGAACAACCCATTCTCTATTAGTGTCGCTGATCATTCATGATGCACAAAGTAGGACAACTGTGCCAACTACTTCAGAAGTGGCTCAAATAACTCAAGTTTCAGTCAAGTACTCAATTGTGTAACAAATAATGAGAAAAGGGAAGAGTGATGAAGTAAAGAATTAGTTTATCAAAAAAGACAGTTAATGAAAAAGTTTCTTATAAAAATTGTCTTTCCCATTTAAAGCAGCACGGCACTGCATCATATTTTTCAGAATCATCAACCTTAAATTCTGATATATGAAGGTAAAATTCTGAACTGTTTCTGCACCAGTGAATACCAATCCATTTTATAATGACTAATGAAACTTCCTGGCACTTAGGCCCTTGTGACAAGCTTATTAAACAATAATTTGCTGAAGTGTGATGCTTTATGGATCATCAAAGATAAAACAGCTTTTTTAAAGTATTGTTCTAACAGCTGATTATAGAAACCGAAGACAAAGAGACAGGAATTCCATTGGAGAAAAAAAAAAATTAAAGTGTTTTCCAGGACAGCTATGCTGACCTTTTCAATACATCAATACACATCTAAAAATTGCATAATTGTGCAAAAGAAATAAATTTTATGTTCATGTTAAAATTATAGACTTGATTCAAATTTTGATTATAAAATTTATCCCATGATTTCACAGATTAAACATAGAACAGAGAATGTAAAATAGATTCCCTATTGCAAACTGTTGTGGGTTTGTGTGGAGCCACTTATACTTGTTAACATGAAGAGGGAGCTGCAGTGCCAGTCCCCTTAAACAGTTATTGAAACTTTTCCCTCAGTTGAGTTGGACCATCCTCCAGCCTGGTCAGGCTAAACTGTCACCTCTGCTATTACTATTAAGAAGGGAAATATACAATGGAAGAAGAGGTGCAGGAGTGGTACAAGACGGAGATGATCATACAGATCTCACAGAGAAGGAGAAAGGAAGGAGGAACGTTGGACTGGAGACACCCCTGCAGCCCATGGTGAGAACACAGACTGTACTTCTGCAACTCAGTGAGGGCAATGGCAGGACTGAGAGTCACCAGTAGCTCCGTGTGAGTGCGCCTGGATGAGCAGGAGACTGTGTGAAGAGGCAGCCATGGCGCAGGCCGTGCTGGAGAGCCTGCGGGCCCCAGAGACACACACAAGAGGCAGAGTGGAGCTGTAGCCCTCGGGATGAACACATGTCAGAGCCACCCATGCAGAGCTGCCTGGACTGTGAGGGACCTTGCACTGCAACAGGGAGGACCAGTGAGGAATCCATCTGCCCTGAGGCAAGCCAAAAGGCAAGAGCCATCAGGAAAGGACTGACTGACAGTCCCCTTTCCTGTCCTCCTGAGCTGTTCATGGGGGGAGAGCGTAAAGACATCACAATCAAGTGCCTGAATCTGCGAAGAGTGGAAGGGTGGGGGAAAGGTTGTCTTAAAGGGCTAGTTGTGCTGTTCAGCATTTTGCCACTCTGTGTTGTTTTCTGTTTGTTGCGGTTTTGGTTGTTGGTGGATTCATTTTATTTTATTTTTTTCTTCTCCAAGTTGAGTAGTCTTGTTTGTTTTGCCTGGGACCGTAAATGTCAACTGAGTCCTCCTTGTCCTTAGGGGGTTCCAAAGGCCCCAGGTACTCAAGGTCCTTTGTTCCTGAATACGTTTAAAAACGGACACAAATTTAGGAATGAACTAAAGAATTATTTAAACTAACTCTGACAGTTTTTCCAGATTTGAGGAAGGATAACATCTGAAAATGGTAAAAGACACTGCATTTCAGCCTATTTTGCGAATGCATTATATTCAAATGTATATCAAATTGATAAGGCCACATCATGCTATGATCTTATTACATCATCAGTGTCACTTCTCGAAATATCAATTTCCTTGGCTGACACAGAAATTAATGAAATCTTAATGAAAATGTACAGGTTTTAACACAGTTTTAAAAAAAAGAAATTTTCACTATTTTGTGAAACTAATGATTCAGTTCAGATGTGCAGCATTCTCTAATGTTTATAAGACCTTGAAAAAAGATCAAAATAGAAATGTAAAGTTCCAGTAAAATTAACTTCAAACATGTTTTTAAGAAAAACACATTAAAAAAATGCTGTATATGGCATTTGCTGCTTTTAAACCTGACACCTGCATGTTCAACATTACATTAAAATAGTAAAAGAATAAATGTAAGTAAGTCTATATTGATGCAGTATTCCCAGATGACCAGCTCTCTAGAACTTTTTTATTGAATTATTTACTCTTTTGCTTTATTATGCAAGTTAAAGCTAGACTATTATGTCTAAACTGAACTTAGAAAGTTCAGTTATTCAAAATGAGACTCTGATTTGAACAGTGATGGTCTGACAGCATGTTAGAAAGCAAAACTTCGTTGAGGCAGTAGGAAAGATGAGCACCAACGCACCCGCAAGGCAACTCACCCAATCACGGGTAGCAGACTCAGGATCATAGGCAATGCCTTGTCTCTGGTGGGCTGCCAGGGACCCTTGGTGTTCAGGTCATCTGGCAGCAACTTCCAGTAGTGCAAATGCCTTTTGAAGACAGGCAAGAGTTGTCATGCCCCTTGGCTCCACTGATGGTGGTGTGATTTAAAATAATCACATTGTACATGAATATGCCCATGTTGGTCAGGTTGAGGGTTCTGGCAGATTGTCTATGCTGCTGATATTGGTCAAGGGACAGGCTGTCAGGAGGCAGGGTGTCATGCTACTATCAGAATGTCTTCCATAATTTTCCTTAGATAACTATCTGGTCAAAGACAGCCATTATTGCCAAAATAACAAAACACTACCCATGATTTCAGATAATTTTTAATGAAAAATTTCTATTGCAGAAGTGATAAGTGAGTTTATGTGCTAAATTAAAATACTGCAATATTTCTAATACTAACCTGCACTCTGTAAAGACAGTTTTGATTTCCTATTCTGCAAAAACTTTGTGTATCATCTCAAGGACAAGTAATGTTTCTCCCTGACGTGGACCTGTCAGTCCTGAGCTGTAAAATTGAATAGCACTATGTATCAGCACCTTGAAACACATATGTTTAGTAAATGTAAGAATTTATATACAACACAAAGGAAGAAGGACAGGTTGCTTACATGAACAGTTTAGAAAAACACAGGCTGAACACTCTATCCATAGCCTTATTATTATAATTTTTACAAGAGGAAATTAAATTCATATCATGTAAAGTTTTCACCTGTTTCTGCAGAGGGGTTGGACTAGATGATCTTTAAAGGTCCCTTCCAACTCCTACCATTATATGATTCTATGAGAAAAGGCAGGATCAGAATTTTAATCCTGCAGTGAAGGATATGGAACTTGAAAGTTTGTTCATTGAGTCACAGCTATAAAAATAGAAATTGTTAATTTTATGTGTTAAGTAAATAAGGAGGTCTATTGGACCACAGAGGTGTCTCCTATGAGAAATGAAAGCTCTGTGCACCAATACATTTCAAAACCACATGAAAAAATGTGCAAGAAAAGAAAAGATTGCTTTTTGTTATGGTGAAAAATATGGAGTGGATGAGATTCTTCAGCTTTGACTTCCATTTTCAGAGAGCTATCTTCACAATAAACATTGACAAGAATTGCAAAGAGACATTGGAGAATAAAGGAAATGATCAAAGTGGTTTAATTTTTTGGAAGGATTGTTACCAGAATCGAATCTAAAAGAGACGAAGTATCCTTCAAAACTTTCACAGAAAGTCAGAATTTTCTTATGGACAGTTCTGAAGACAGCCACATATGCGTGGGAGACTGTTACCAACTGTACTTTTCAGCACATCTCTTCTGTAGTAGCAGGAGGGAATGCTAATTTCCTTTAATTGGATGCTTAAAACTTTTAGGCAGTTTTTCTGTATTTCAAGAAAACCAACAGGAAAACCCTGTGCTGTACACTGATTGTAACCTACCTATTGTATATGTGAACAACTTTCCATATAATATAATAGAAAGTGGTAGGACAGTGGAGTTAATTCAGGTGTTCTATTTGCAGAAACACAAACAAAAGCTTCAGGCTGTGCATCTTCTCCCTCTAACAGCAGAAAGACATCAGATCTTTTCTTTTAAAGAACTAAGAATCATACAAAGTACCAAAGTGTTTCTCCTGAGTGATAACAGACTAAAAATGTTTTCTTCTGTTTGTTTTTGTGGAAAGGTCATTTTCACTTCTTCGGCAAAAGTTTTCTTCCAGGTCCCAGAATGAAAATATTCCTGCTTCACATGCAAATTAGATAATCCTTAACACCAGAGTAACAAAGCCAGTGTTAAGTCAAGCAGGTAATGGGTTTAGAATTCTGAGGTCCTTGTTCAATGAAAGATTACCCTACTGTGAGAAGAAACTTCAGGATGAGTATGTTATAGAATGATGGCCAGGTACACAAGCCCAGATCTTGCTTACAGCTACAGCTTGTGCAAACATCAGCAGCCTGCAGTTACATTCTCTGTGAACATCCTGCATGTATACACAGCACTGTTCTCTCCATTGCTGTGATGTGCAAATATCAACAATTTGACAAACAAAGCTCTTAATTAAGAAAAATCAGAGCATTTGGTATCATGAACAGAAGTACAGAATTCCTCTTTGCAATATAAAACCAAAAATTAAATAAACATTATGAAATAAATAGTAGTTTCTCAGGGCAAAATTTTCATTTAATAAGAAGGGTTTTAAAGTTGAATGTCTGGAAATTTGTCATTCTACACTGAGAGATACTGTGCAATTTTGTTTCCCTGTATTCATACAGCATGTGAATGATTTCGTAAAGGGATGATAAACAAAAGCATCAAGTATACAATGTTAAGACAACAAATAAATAGGGCCAGTAAACTCCCCATTTTTAATTAGGAAGTAACCCCTATTATGCACCTTGTTTGCTCCCTCCATTTCCTTCCTCTGTTGATTCATACTTACCTGAAAATAGTTAATTATCCTGTAGGATTTAGTTTTTATACTCTTAAAAGTGGGGTAAATAGTCCAAAGACATGCGACAGAATGGGGAGAGTTGAAGGGACTCATATTTTAGGTAATGTGCTCTGCCAACAACTCTGCCTGTCACCATAGCCTTACAGAATGGCTAGCAGTGCTGCAAACAGTTTGAGACAGTTCTGAGGCCCCTGAAGTCTGTACTTGGTCAGGTACTCATGAGATGGAAATGGTACACAGCTGTTCTAGTTCTTAGGCCACAGAAATGAGACACCAAATTAACATTTTGCTTTTCTACTAACAGAAATGATCTTCTCTCTCACCTCCTGTTTTCTTCATCCTGCCCTGTAAAGGAAATTCTGCTGTTACACTCCAAATGGACTACCTTTTTGGTACTTTTCCCCTCTTTAATTGTCATTGTATGTATTAACAGACTCACCAAAAGAACATCATCATTTTTTTTCCCAGTGTCTGGCAAGGATAGACTGAAAGACTACAAAAGAAATGATGAAAAACGTTGGTTTTCCTACATGACTTAGTAAGCTGTAAAATTCTTTGGCTGCCCCATTGGGGCAGAAATATATCACAAGCTAGCTGAAACGTAATGCAAGAGAAAAATGAGAAATTTTACCAGACCATTCACCAGTGAAGGCAAAAGATCCAAGGGAGAGAGTTCTTCCAAATTTAATACAGAAGTTCACGCTTTACAGTAAGTGTTCACTGAAACTCCTACAAAGCCTCAAGTTAAAACTGCAGTGTGAAACCAGCCACAAAAACCAGCTCTTTCCTTTTGTCCTTATGATACAACACAAGAAGTCCCTTGCCACAACCATTGAGGTTGCTGTGTTACAGCTTTTCTCTGGACATAAAAGACATTCTTTATATCCTTTGTTTCAGGAGAGGTTTCTTAAAGAGAGTGAAAGGGACCATAAATAAGAGACAGGACTTGTCAGAAGACATTGTTTTGTGCTGAGTAACTGTGTTAGGACTGGATGGTAACTAAAGTAATAGTAACTAATGCTAATCAAAGTCTATCAGTCTTTAGTCTGACAGGACAAACATACAAATCTTTGCATGGACACATGTGAAATGTTATGGACAATGTCAGTTTGCATTTTAAACGCTAAAACGCCAAACTAAATTTGGGAACACAAGCATTAGTATGTCACTTGAGGTGAAGAAAGTAGAAAGCCAGAGCTGATACATTTTTTGACTTCACGTGGTTTATCCCAAGCTCCTCTGACTTCTGTTGCCTGTTTTGATTTAATGACATACTCTCTCCTATAAGAATAAAATCTGAGGACATTAATAGAATGACTGTCATGTTGAGCATGAAGGAAAGCTGAGAAATATGTGTGTTTCTGCATGTTCTTCTGACTAGCTGCTTGCCACAGTAACAGTAATAAAGCTAATGGGTAGCTCATAGGTGATTGTCATTTTTCAGAATAAATTTTCAGACAGTTGAAGAAAATCAAAGGCTTTCCCACTTTCATGATATTTTATTCTTCCTCATTAAAGATCCAATTCCTTGTGTCCAAATAAGAACTTAAAAATAGTTACTTTCGTAACTTTTCCTTCACTACTCACTTTCCCCATTAGAAGTAGGGATCATACGTTCTCCAAAAAGAACTCTTTCATAGAAAACTAGCGAGGAAACGTGGCTGAGAACCAGAACCAATCAGTGTCTGTTGATGCTTAGCACAACTGTTTTCTAAGAACTGCAACTTGGCCCCATGGGCCATTTATTCTAGTCCAGTCTTCCTGGCCCTATCACTAAGCTGGAAAAATCAATGTCTCTGATGCATAAGACTTCATCTTGCATCTGTATAAAATGATATCTGTATGAAGTTATTCCAGCAGAGGAAACCTTGGCTCCAAACTTGGGGCATTCCACATCTGAATCTGAGATTTTCCTGCAGAATACCCAACTCTGATTTTTTTTTCTTGTTTGTTTGTTTCATAATCTAAGAAGGGACTGTTTTTTCCTGTATCTGAATTCCACTGACATGAGAATTGCAGACACAGCATGTATCTCCATTTTCTGAGAGAATTAAATAGACTATAGATTTTAATAGGTGTTGCAAAGTGGCTAATTCTTCATTTGGAAAGTTCCCAGTGGATGCTGATATTTGCTAATTAGGGCTTCTACTTTGTCAGTCACACCAGCAGTTTCTGAACTGCATAAATTGCTTCAGTCTGAAACTTGTAGGTAGGAATTGTAACAGAGATCTTTTCTGGACTGTCAAACTGACAATAAACCACACACTTCTTCTCAAATGATTCCCATCCCACCTGCCCAAGTCCTATGCTGCAGCACCTCTGGGACATCTCTGCATGCCAAAAGCCACCATCTTGAGTAGGTCAGAAGGGACGGAAAAAAACTTGGTGTGGTAGTGAGATGTAGAATTTTAGATCGTGGTCTAACTCACAACCCTTGGTACAAACCATGCTTGTAATGCAAATTCTCTTGACATTTACAAAATGAGAGACTCCTGCTGTAAATTCAAAATCTAAAACTGAAATTGAAAAACACCATTAAGATGCCTGTACACAAATACAGGGAATATGTTCAAATAAAAGTTGCTCAAATTCCAGAGAGGTTTCTATTTCATCAATAATTCATGAATTTGTAAATTCATCATTTGTAATACTTAAATGCTTCCTTGAAACTAAGTAGCTTTCATGTCTCTGGTTAAATATAGTGAGTGCAGGTTATTGCAAAGCTCTCTGGGATTCTATATTGACCCTTATTTCTTTATAATTGCTACATATTTATAGAACAGCTGAACTACATCTTTCAATTTTGATTTGAAGCTCTGGAGCCACAGTAACAGCTTTTGGATTTAAATCCTCAGCTGATGGCCATAATATACTGGGTGAAATGTCAGGAGAGAAATGAAAAATTTATGACAGAATTAAGGATTTGCTAAACAATTGGAGAGGATAAAATATGCAACATTGTTAAGAATGAAGCCCTTGTCTTCCATGAATTGAAGCTGGTTGGAGAACGGCAATTAATAAAGGAGCAAACTGTATTCTTATGAGCAATGCCTAACTTGTCTCTGAATTACAGCAGAAAAAATGAAGAGTAGTCCCAGGAATCTAGCTGGCATCAGATGGTGCTGCTTACTGTGACAGCCTGAAATCTTTACGAGTCTTTTGGTGATGCAACAACACCAAAAATATCCTGTCAGTCATTTTTCTACATCTTGTCGTTTTGCTTTTCTGTCAGCTGCCATGACCTGTTTAATTTTGTTATTACCATGAATTTGGTATTTTCAATAGAAAAAGGGGTCAATCCTACAGGCACTTTGGTTGAAATCTTGCAAAATGCTGAAGGGGGAGGCAGGCTTAAATCTAAGCAAGCATGTAAGCCTGGACTGGCACAAAGTGAAATGCTAAAGTACCTGGTGAGGTTGACTTCATGGAGGAATAGAGTCTACATGACACACAGATCTTCTGCAGTAACAGGGTTTGTGTCAGACTCCATTGCCTTCGGCTTCCTTATTACTCTTTTTATGTCATTTGACATGAGGTCAGATCTTCAGTTGGTAGAAAGCGCTCTGTCTCCCATGAAGTTAATGAAGCAGCTTCATCAACTTCTACTGAACCACAGGTTAGAGATTTGTTTCCTGTCCTTGAGAGAAGAAGAATCACGAATATATGACTAATTACCAATTTTTAAATTCTTTCAGTGAAGATTGCAGTGGAACACAACTGTACAGTGACCATGTGATGGTCTCTTGAGTTTCCTAGATTTAAGCTATGCTGTGAACACACATGCAGTGGAAAATGACTATTTACAAGTTGTTCTCATAACATCTTGCAATTCTATTTTTGCCTCTTAGTCCATTAAAATATCATTTCCTTAGAAGACGGCGATGTAAGATAACTTTAAATACTTCAAGTTGCACTGATGGCAACATGCACGGATGCAGTCCTGCAGGTTTCCCAAGGAGCTGGAGGCTGTCAATGGTTTCCCTTCATTCCAGGAAAATATTTCTTGTTAAACTAGTATCAATAGTGTCTCTCTCTCTACTCAAAATATATCAGCTTTTCAATGTTACACTTATTAAAAAGGAAATCAAAATTTTAAGCAACTTTAATGACTAAAAATTAACATCTGGGAATTTTTTAGTGACCTTTCCTGTCTGGGTTTTTGTTAGATTAAGACTGGTGTTACTGACTGTAGTAAGTTCTCAGGGTGACAAAATAGTTTTATTTCACGTTGTTCATGCTTTCAGAACATAAGATTTTTAATCTGACAAGAGACACCAAAGTACCTCCAAAGAGTTAGAAGAGATTTTTTGCAAATACAGAGATATTTAATCTATCGCTTTGCTTTTTGGCAGCAATTCAGTAGCATATGCTAAAAAAAAAAAAAAGAGATTAAAAAAATCTAGCAAATTTACTATGGCGGGAGTGTGGAATTCTCATTGCTTTACTTTTTTTCTCATTATTTTTTCTAGTATATTACTTTCAGCTTTTGGAGACTAAGAGTAACATATGCATTGGTCATGTTAGAAAGGTCGGGAGATTTGTTTAATGTATGCACACATGTGCATAGTTTATTTCCTGAGAAAGTGGGAGATGTGGTGTCAACTCATCATGCCTATCATTGTGACTGATATCTTCGACTGTCTTTAAGTTGATTCACCTTGTGGTAAAATGTTCGAAACAGAAACTAGGTAATTTTTTTACAAGATAAAAAGTACACGTGACACCACATATTTTTACCCTTTTTCATTCTAACTTTGATACAGAAAATTCATAGATATTTCATATGGGTTTTGATAAACGTATTTGCATTACATTCAACAAAATAATTAAAATATATATGACTGGTTACACAAGAGGAAGACTTATGAGTCTTTGTCATACTTGCATCACTTCTCAATCATCTAATATAAATTGCATTCTTTCAAGCACTGAAGGTCTCCTCTACTCTCACAAATTTCAGAGAGATTTTAGGTGCTTAGCTTAAGCAAGATTTTTGTTGTGTTTGGTCACAATTGCCTAAAAAAGATGGGAAGAAAGAGCTGACAAACTGAACATAATAAAATATTTTTTATTCCTACAGAAGCCAGGCTAAAATGCAAGTGACCCAAACAGAAAATTCAGAGACAAAATTATAACATGAAACCAAAGTTTCAGAATCTATGCAGCAGAAATAAAGATCACTCGTCTAATTTACCCAGTCTAGCAAAGAGAATTTTTTACAACAGTGTTTTTACCACTGTTACTCCCTCACAATCACTGGATTTTTTAATAAATTTGTTTGACTAATTCTCCAGTTTGCCCACATCTGGTATTTTTTTCACTAATGTACTTTCTGCTGAGCAGAAAGACAAGCACATTAAATTATCAAAACAAAATAGGGTGTTTTAAAATCTAGCTCATGACTTCCAGTATTACAGATTTTTGCTTGTTGTGACATGGGGTGGTATTCCTAAGAGTGCTTAATTATTTGACATCTTTTCCTCTTGTACCAGTGACCACTCTTCCTTTCTTTCTTAAGTCTTATATTTATTTTGATTGGAAAATATGATCTTTTTGGATGTACTTTAGTAGGTGTTATAGCCTAGAATAGCTGCTGCAGATTATTGGCTTCATTTCTTAGGTAGTGCTATCTTGAAAGTCACCAAGGAGACTGATGAAAACCATAAATAAATATTTCTCTCTAAAGATTTTTTTCCTATATTCTTCTCAACTTGCAGAGGTTGATAAGTGAGAAGTACACAGGGCATAAACAGTTTTTTTAAAAGTTATCAAAATGAGAGTTTAGTGGGAACAGATTGGTTGAAAGGAGTTGTTATGATACTAAGTACATAGAAAGGAATTTGTTATGTTACTAAGTACATAGAATGTAACAAAATGGCAGATTAAATTCTGTGTTCATTAGTGCAAAGTAGTGCATTTGGTAAAGAACCATTATAAATAAACACAGTCTCTATATTGCAGATTGCTATATGGGAAAATGATGCCAGAGTTATATTTGACAGTTTTGTGAAAATAACACCTCCTGAACAGCAGTCAAAAGAGCAAAGCAAATGTTAGAAATCATTAAGAAGCACCAAACAATCATGACCACCACACAAACCAGAAAACATTATTATACCAAACTACAGCACATTGATTTGTCCACTCGTTGAGTATCTGAGTACAGTTCTGGTATCTGTTATCACAAAAAACATAGGGAACTAAAAAGAGTAGAAGGAAAGACAGCGAGTGAGATCAAAGGTAAGGAATGGCTTTTGTTGATTAGAGTTCTCTGTATAAGAGAAAAGATGACAGATCTACAAAATAATGAATTATTAATAATGATCGGTTTGCAAGCTTAACATAAAGAAGTACTTTTTCATAGTGTATAATCAAATGATAGAATCATTGTCAAGGGATGCTATAGAATCAGTGTGCTCTAGGAAGGAACCTTGACAGATTATCTGGTCCAAAGTTTTGTGGAAAAAGAAGACTACATGAAACAATCTGGCACCCTGTTCAATTGTACGTTGAAAACCTCTGGTAATGGAGACTCTACCACATCCCTGTGATAGTTGTTCCAGTGAAAGATTATTCTCAGTGTAAAAGATATTTCTTATATTGATATGAAACCTCTCCCCATGAAACTTTTCACGTCCATGTGTCTCCTTGAGAAGAGAGAGCTGCCATACTCTTTGTAGCCACTATTTAAGTACCAGAACACTGTGTTGAGAAGCATCCTGAGCCTTCTCATCCTCAGCAAGAAAACATCTAATTCCTTCAGTCTTTCCTCATAGGGCAGGTTCTTCATGTCTTTGATCACCTTAGTGGTCCTTTGGATCCTCCACAGTCTTTGATGACTTCTGGGAACCACAACTGAGCACAGTTATTTCAAGTGCGATTTGACAATGCTGAGTGAACTGAGATGATCTGAATTTTAGCTCTGCTATTTGTGCCCCTGTAGATGAAGCTCAGGATCTGATTTGACTGTGTTGCTGTTATGCTTAAGACTAAAGCCAAAAATGATTTTTAAAAAAAGTTTGAGAAAAAATCAAGAAAGAAAAAAACCCCATTAAACAAAACCCCAATGCCTTGAGGTTCAAAAGACGTGTAGATGAGTTGCTGAGGGACATGGTGTAGTTTAGTGATGGGCTTGTCAGTGTGAAGTTAGTGGTTGGACTCAATGATCTTAAAGGTCTTTTCCAGCTGTAACAATTCTATGATTCTATGGTCTTCATGTAACATAACACTGCAGGGCATTTTCACTGCCCAATCTTATGACATGAAGCAACATTTCCCTTACAAAATCTCTAAATGTCATCCGTGTGTACTGTTCTCTGCTACAGGACAAAGTTACTGCAGTAATTATGAAGCATGACTTAGATAATGTATGCTCATAAGAATCTGGATGGATTTGCTTTCTTAATAAAAGAAAGGTGATAATGAAGATCTTCATCTCTCATGCAAAAGAGTAGGTCTTTTAGTTTTAGTTTAGCTGAAATTGGTATCTGTAATACTGGTAGATCTTAGAATCAAAGCAAACAAAAAACTATACTGATACGAGAGTCAATTTCTTTTAATATATCTGGATTAGGTACAAATATTTGAATTACTTCAGGCTTCATATTGCTATGGCTTGTTTGAAGAAGCATGACTGCAAAAATATTTAGCCTTATGTTTATTTATTATAATTTTATTTTCTTAGCACTCTTTATAGCACTTCATTGCGTGTGAGCATTAGAATTGCCATACGATAGGTGTGGAACTAGTATTGCATAGCTGTAAGAAAAGGAAACTCATGAAAGAAATAGCAGCTTAATGTAAAATTCACAATGGAAAATATCTGAGAGCTATTTTTCAAAGAGAAATAGTAATGCTGTACTAGCCATCTTTCCTGGTAAGCCCTAATAAACATCATAAACAAAAGCTCCATGCTCTGTGTCAGACAAAGAACTCTGTCAGACAAAGAACTCTTTTTCAGCCAAAGATATAATTTCACATTAAACACTAGCATCAGAATGGTGATGAGTTATTTGTCCTCAGGCACTTATCTGGAGATTACACTCAAATCAACCATTTTCAGTGTTCCAAGCAATATTTTCTTCCTTTATCTAAACTCACAGCAATCCAGTTCATACCAATCTACCTTTCTGTTCACCTATATTTTTTTAGGCAATATCTTAAATCTGGTCTATTTATTTAAGAATAGGTTGCATTCATAAAATGGTGCTCCACTGAACTTAAAAATACCTGTCATCTCTGACGAGAGGCTCCAACGTGGAGAGCTCATTAGCAGCATTAGACATAACCCCTGACCTTAGCCCAGCAATGCTGCAGAACGCAGAACACCCTCCTAAGCTCATAGAGATCACTCCCACATTATACAGGAATTAAAAAACCCATGCACAAACCACATTTGCACACTTCAACAGCTTACAACCATCTCACTGATCTCTGCAAGCTTGTCTAGAGTGTGGGCTGCCTCACGCCCTGCTCCTGCAGGCAGAACAGAATATTCAAGGTACAATATATAACTACAGAGGTCTCAACTGTTGACATTTTCTTGACTCTTAACTTCAAGAAAAGTCAAGAAATGTTGAGTCTTTGTTGTCAGATTCTACATTTACCATTAGTTTTATTATATTATGAATAACTCCAATACATCCTTTAAAATATAGTCTTCTGAAATCAGTCCTAAAACCAGGTAAAGACAAATACTTTTTCAAAAACCTTGTAAAGTATCTTCTTTCTTCTAACCACTTCTGCCTATATTTCTTCATACTAATTTTATTATAGGTTATCATTGCACAAATAGAGCCATGGCACATAATTGGCGTTCCCTTTATTTTTATCCTCTGCTATCACAAATTGGCAGATTTTTGTTTATCCTATTGTGCTGACGACATTGAGTCAGATCACATCCTTCCTTTCAACTACTTCTACTCTAAGAACAGTTTTGACACATGGGGACTGCCTCCCATCGCAGGTGAATGTGGCATACTCTGGCAGGGGCAAGGCTAAGACTGAATTGCCGAATACCTACAACAGAACATATTTACTCTGGAAAAGTTGACCATGCCATGTTTTCACTCTAGCCCTTTCTTTTATTCCTTCATATTTACCGAGTACAGTTTCTACATGCAGGTTCATACTAAGTATGAATAGTATTAAGGCAATTATTTGTATCACTGATGAGTGTGCCTTTGAGCGTAAAAATTGTTATGTCATCTGTGCAAATAACATTACCTCCAGAAATGAGTAAAGGTAAGTGTCTCCCACTGTGTTTGCACTGATAGAAAATATTATGATGGAATGAGCAATATGATGTGGGTTTTTTTCCATTTCTGCACCCTAGACTTAAGTATTGTCAAAGTAAATATTTCAAATATGCTGTTTTTAAAATCATGATGTTTTATTCAGTGTATTTTACTAATTGCTGTCTATCTTATTTCACCAGTAGAGTGAAAACATAAAGATACATTAAAAAATGTTTTAAACACTTTTTTCTTTGTTTATCAGGACAAGGTTATAGAAGAGCTCTTTTACATAAATTAAATGCTGCAGGCCTAACTTGTTCCATTTCTCTCCTTCCATTTTACATTATTGATGGTATAATTTTTTCATTATGCATTTTTCCTACACTTCATAGGAATTCATAAAACATTTCTTATCTGAAAGAAACAATATGTTCTCTGCACTACTTCCACTTATACTTTTTCCATCTATCTACATAACTAAATGCTGAATAAATCTGTGAAAAATGCATCCTCATTTTTAAGTTTATTCGCCTAACTATTCTGGGAGGTCTTGCATTTTAACTCTAAATCTGAAGAATACAAGAATATTTCCTTGTGTTTCTGATCTGCAAGGTGAGAATCAGTGCGTGCTACTGATTTCAACAGAATATGAAGATTTAGTCGTTATCCTGCCTTTCCTACACTCCCTCTAGGATCCACATGAGCTCTGTGTAGCATTTACCTTATTTGCTACTAAGCCAAGTGCACACTTGCCTGCTATAATTTCATTGTCTTTTACTAAGGTGAGGTTTTTTTATTGCTTATTAGTAACACGAAAATTGAAGGCTTTACATCTTTTCCTATATCTTTCTTAATAAATTATGAATTAATCTTGGAATTACTAACTGCTCCTGTTTGCTGCAGCATTGACAGAATGTGTATACTATAGACATGGTCATCTCAAAGTTCACCAGCTAGACCAGACTAACTTTTTCTGTGAGAGGGAAGTAACAGAACTAACCCTAAGTCTTACATGTCTTGTTTTTCAAAAGGAATTATTAATTTAAGAAAATACTGCAACGTTTTGACTTTTAAGTAATAAATGTTAACCATGGTTGTGCAGATATATTTGCTTCTTTTCAGACTCATTCAGGGTGTGTACTGTGTGTGTGGACTCACACTCTAGGTATGCTACCCCATGACTCTAGAGTAGGGTTTGCTGCTCTCTATGAAGCTGCTAGACATCTAACTAGGAATGGCTTAACTTCAGTGGTCTAACCTGACTTTGAATTATATTGACAAGACTTCATTGGGTTTTTTTGAATCTCTGATGTTTGCCTTTGTTAAGAAGAGTTCTGTCAATGCATAAACTGGAGTGGAAGGCAAGTGTGGAGGGAGTTAAGTTTACTCTACTTAAAAAAAAAACACACAAGGAAATTTCACACCAGTTTAATATTGCTGGTTTTACTTTTGTTGCTGATATGATTGCAGTAGCCACTCAAGCACTCTAATTTCTTTCAGAGTTGTTTTTTTTTTTCTTACTCAGTGCAGTTTTCCCTCTCTTAAAAGCCTACCTAGCAATTTCTCTAACGTTTTTGAACTGCCAAAGGAATAGTTGATTCTCTCTGTTGTTTTGTTTGTCCTCTTCTCAGTCCCCATTTATGTCATTTTACTTTTAAAATACAGTGACCAGATACAGAAGTGTTTTGCTTGTAGTCACATTGCACTGTTCGAATAATTTCTTCACATTTACATTCGCATTTGACATCTCTGTGTGCACAGTTTTATTCGCCTGTATAAATTGCTGTTGGGTACTCTGGCAGACGGCTTTCAGCTACTGTAACTCTCATTCAGTCACTATTTTATTGATCAATGCTTTATGTCTTTTGCACTTGGAAAGTGTATTTCCTTTTCATTATTATTTTTGTCTCTTAACTTCCTACCTAGCTTTGTCTGAACTTTGAACTACTGCTGCAATTTTACTTAATAACAGATACTAAGCTTGGAAATAACTCTCTGTGACTAAGTCTAGTATGTGGTCTATCCACATTACTCTGTACAACTTATGCATTCTGCACAGGTGATATATTTGTATGCATCATGAAGACAACCAGTATGTTTTCAATGGAGAAAGTAGTGATCCTATAGATATCAGAATATGATGACTTCTGTTAACAGATGTGTGTTTTTTTTCCTCAAGTGCTACATCCCTGGGATACACATCAGAACAGAAGTACAATCTAAAGTAAATTAAAAAATGATTCTATTTATATGCACAAATTTCCAGGAGACGATGTCTCTACTTCACTGCTGTTACTAAGAAGGGATGCTCATAAAACCATACGTGTGTTATCAAAATCAATAGATGATGTCTAACATTTATATCTATACATAAGGAAAAAGTGAGTGATTGCCACACACACAATCCCTCACTGTACATGTTCATAAAACAGAAAGGCACATACTGACCAATAAGTTGCTGTCTCTACACAATTGGATACAGAAGAAAGGAAAAGCCACATCAGCAGGCAGTATCAGTGATATGTGACAAGTCTTTATCTTGCACCTTTAGGTAGTGACAGTGTTGTTCATTGCGTACGTTTGCTGCTAATATTTCACTGAGGTATGGTCAAAGCCTTGTTTTCTAAGATATAGAAATACCTTATATTTAGAAATATATGTATATAAATATAACCTTTGTTCTTACTTTGGCTCTTTGGTGCAAAACAAAGAAAAAAGGCACAACTACCTCAGATACAGATCTGAACCATTAGGCCTACACAGTGACATTGTAAGCCTGTATGGAGAGGTCAGACTGAGGCAAAAGCTATGGGAGTTATTCCTGGGATATTCAGACTACTGAACCTGTGTCTTCTAAACGAGTCACTGAGATGGAGCGGTGGCCCAAACCATGGCATGCCACCAAGGTTTCTAAAGTGATGATGTCTGCAAATCCTGCTTTTGAAAATAATGAGCTTTTCTGCTTTAGGTATAACCTTTAATAATCCAGAATAACTATATGTTAGGTTTTATTCTTTTTGATAAAAAATTTAAAGTACTGTATTTGATATTCTGCTTCAGTTCCTCTTTTTGCATTGTTTACATTTTAAGCATTGTTAGAAGGAGAGGTTATTGTTGATAACTGAAAATTGACCACCAATAAAGATAATCTAGATGAAAGATGCTAAAACTTCCCATTTTGAACATGATAACATTTAATTAAGTTCAGGTATTCCTATCAAGTATTCATTAGACAGTGGTTTATACATTGGTTTAGTGTAAATGTACCGATGTCATGCATCCTTATCAACTTAATTGACCATTCACAGTCTTTATTATTCAGATGGACTGTGGAACTGCAAGAAATTACACCTGATGCTCAGCAATGCAAAGGAACAAATGATTATATTATCTATTTTTTTTCCTTATTGATGAAGATTATGCTAAATTTGACTTTCAATAGAAGCCTAGTACATCTCCAGATACATCTTGTAGGCTAATATTGGACAGATGCTTCCTTCAAGGACTTTGTGTCCTTGCTGATCACTCAGATGTTCTTTTAAATAAAAGGACTGTCTTGTGAACAGTACATTTATTCTATTAGTGTGATTATTCTACCTTTAAGTGAGTTTCAGTGTAATGGATACAGGGCTGTTCATAGACTGATAAGTGGATATTAATCCATTACAACATACTGTAATAGGAAATTATAAATTCATCTAACATAAATACCATTATATAAAGCTGCAATTATGCAATTAACATACCTACTCTTTTCACCAACATGCTGAAAGCTCTAAGCGCAGTTTATTCAGACTTACATGGCTGTGGACTGTATGCATGATGTATTATGTGTAAAAGATTGCAGTTTCTTTTTGAAATGTCCTTTCTGAAGGTCACCTTGCTAAGGTGACAGTTCCTATTATTTCCTTTTTATATTATTTTAATAAATCCAGTAAATGGGAAAGAAGGCTTAGTAGCAGCCTTTGCCTCAAGGTGCTTGTCTTTTTAAAGAGTTTTTTTGCTGTCATAACACATGGACTGCATCTACCAGAGTCAATAAGAAATAGGATAGTTCCTTTAGAATCTCTTCAATTTAGATTAAGCTATATTATATGTAAAAAGCATGAGACTCATCAGCTTTTTCTTAAGAATTATCCTTCACAAGTTGATACTTTTTTTGAGGGACAGAATCAAGAGGTGACAATTTTGGAAGTTCTTTTAACTTATGTCTAACTGTAACCTCATTTGCAGCCTCAAAGCTGAAACTGTCCTGTGTGATGGGAATGGCATGTTTAACTGTGCAGACGCTCTGATCATCTAAATTACAGACCTTATTGGAGTGTGGAAGGCCTCCCTGTCTCCTAAAGAAACTGGAAGACACAGCAAGATAATGTATGCGAATATGATCATGACAGGACAATTGTCCAAGACTTAGTCTGGGGGATGCATGTATTCTAGAGCAGACATTAAGCACTTAAAGCTAGGAATTTGCTGAAGTAGATTGTTGATTCAGGACCAATGTGCCTGAAGAAAATAAGATTTGGCCTCCAATCTATCACCTTTTTCTAAAAGAGTAAACTGTTAGCAATATGCTTCATATTGTCTTTTCTGACCTCTGTTGCCTCAACATAGAAATAAATGCATGAGGACCTGTGAAAAGGATGCAACTGGTAGCTAAACTGTTCTACGGCAAATCCACAGGTTTCTACAGCATAATTCTTCCAAAGGATTTAATGGGTCTAACACAAATATTTAGAAAAGCCAACATTGCTGTTCTTCAAGTTTGTTGATCTGTAACACACTCTTTTTTTCAGGAGCATGCATTTATTCCAAAAGACATAGACTCTTCCTACTTTCTTGCCTTTCTTATTCCAATAGGTAGAACAAATGCAGTTTTTCATTCAAATTCAAACCCCAGAAGACATGCAGATAAAACAGCTGGGGAGTGTTACTCTCCTAGCTTAAGTTGGGAATTACTTTGTCATCACACTACTATGAGTGATGTTCTGTGAAAGATATTGTAGATCAGGCTTGTTTGCAAATAGAGTACTCAGGCTATTAGTTATTAGTAACATTAATATTTTAAGTGTAATTTTCTCTTTAACCCTGTTACTTACCTAGGATTCTTTCTGGATATTTCTATTTGAATCAGTACAGAACCCTTGCAGAAGCTTTTGAAAGGATGAGTATCATATCTCATGTAAAGCATAAGGAATTTGAAATACTAGGGTTGGTTTTAACACAGAGGTTTTATAGTGATTTACATTTCTAGAGATTATTCAGTGCTCCAGATAGGGCACAACAATGAAGAAAGCACAATTAATCAAATGCAGTAGAATTGATCCACTAGGATCTTTGCTGTGCTGAAGGACTTATTGTAATAACTAAAGATTATGATGACAGTTATTATGATGGCCAAGGATAGAACTAATTTTTCTAAGCTTTAGACATAAAAAAAAAAAAAAAAAATCAGTGTCCAGGCCAAGGCTGTTCACAGGCTTTCTCAATAGACAATAGAGAGAGACAAAAACCTTCAGGGATATTTATCTTATGATAGTTGTCCATTACCAGCTCTCACCACAGATAATAGAGAAACTGAGCCTTTACACAGCTAAAGTTGAGTGAGATAAAACCCGCCTCAAAACCTTACTTCCACCTGAATGAGTGGTTTCCATATCTAGGACACTGGAGATCCTCCCATTAGCTTTTCCTTTCCACACACATTTTGGTGAAAGGTTACTGAGATTGGGTTTTGGAGGATCAAGTGTGGAGAACAGAGCAAAAACACAAGTATATATGAAATATACTGCCCAAGTAGAGTATACGTAGTAAGAATTAATATCCCAGGACTATGTCAGTACCAAGTTTATGGTTTCATGGGAAAACTTAGTCCACTCCTTCAGTGACCTCTATCACAGCAGGCTTATGAAGGTTTATGTTTTCATTAATACCAATGAAATTAACAGCTATTTGCATATTTACAGTCATTAATATTAGGACATGTGTGCAACACTTGCCTGGTCTACAGAATGAAGACTGAACCAATAAAGTTTTTCTATTACACTTTTACCATTTATGTAGCTGCTAGGCTTAAATGCATGGTTCCTTCTAATACAGTGTTGATGGCTAGAAAAATATGTGCTGTCACATAGCAAATAGCTGATGTAACTTGGAAGCCTAAGACTGGACTGAGGATCAAGTAGATGGGTAAGGTATGAGGATCAAATACAGTGCTGCCTGCCCAGCTGATCTTCATTGTCTGCATGAACATGGCTTTGGCTAAATGCAGTGAGGATGTGGCAGCTTTTGATAAAGGTAGCAGGATGGTATGAGGACACCACTGCTGAAAAATCACAAGCAGAAACATTCTCCAACATCGCTTGTTCAAATAACTAAGATACTTAAAATTCAGACTGAGTTGGGGAAAGAAAAGAGTTAGAAATTTTTGTTTCCAAGGTAGTAAAACAAGATGATCAATTGGTTTAATTTCTTATGTCTAATGTACATTCCTGATTATTCCAGATCTTACTTGATTGTTCCAGATCTCTAGAGCTAGAGCCAAAGAAGTGTATTGTCATGGTAAGAAGATTTCTATCCTGTTAATCTTTGACCATCATCCATTTGCCTCCAACCAGCTGGCCCCTGCAGGTGTCTACATGTAGAGGTTATACACTCTAAAGAGAAGTGGAAGGGATGGATTTTCACTGCTCATTGGAAAGATAACAAAAAAGAAGGCAAAACAACAGGAAAGTAAAACTCAAAATCTATCAGTTTTATACAAAGAAAATTCTGTAAAGAAAATTATGGAACAAATGAGTAAAACAGTAGACAGCCATTCCAAGCAGATGCAAATATGATGCCTTAGCTTGCTAGAACTACTTAGGCAGATCCTGGAAAAGAGTATGGAACACTTTTAGCTGATTCAAAGAAAAACTTTCATATAGTATCCTGTCTGTTAACTCAAAACCATCACTTCATTTAAATCTATATAGATAATGATAAAATGACTAACTTAAAGGAATTTATTGTAACAATAGATAGCAAATCAGTTAATAACTTTAATGTTGGCTTGCAGATTGTCTCCCATATTACCATGACTCTTCTGTAGCAGAATAGTAATAAAGTTGGATTTCTCAAAGCATCCTTGAATCCAAAGCTTTGATGAACGTAATCACAGAATCACAGAATCTTAAGGGTTGGAAGGGACCTCAAAAGATCATCTAGTCCAATCCTCCTGTCAGAGCAGGCCACCTAGAGTAGGTCACACAGGAACTCATCCAGGTGTGTTTTGAATGTCTCCAGTCTGTATGACCTTTGTATCACAGGAAGAATGGGAATTAACACTGACAAAAAATGCATGTACAACACCTAGTTGTTATGGTAGTTTTGGTCCACAGTGGAATTAAGTTTTTGATGTATTTTACTTAGACTAAATAACAGCATATTGAAGCACAACAGTTTCCAAGAAATTCAGTCTGCTCTAAATTCAAACAAGCTTTCTGGAGAAAGTGCTAAGCCAACCAGCCTCCTAGACAGAAATTACATTTTCACTGCACATATTCAGAAAATATTTAGGTATAATTATGTGATCAGTACTGTCCCTGATTTAAATTGCTTAACTGTCCCTTTAAAATGTGTGCGGTGAGAACATACGGATGAAATGCTGTCACTTCACACGTTGTATGATTGAAACTTTGAAGAACACTTCAGTCTCGCAGCCTGTCTCTGGCTGCAGTACTGTGAGTGGGACTCTGCTGGGCTTGGATTGTGCCATTGGCATTTGGCGAATGAAGACATTTTGGTTTCCTCTACTTGATAGGGCTGCGTAAGTGAGGTTATGTTTTTTGTGCTTAAGTTCTATCACCAGGAGGAATGATTGACATAGGCATAAGTCTTCATGCTGTCATTCATGGGGAGTGTTATAGATTGAAACAGCTGTTCTTTCATCCACACATACTGCAAGAGGCATGCTATGGGGGTCAGAATTATTCTGGTTTCAGCATGTACCTTTATCCTCTTTAGCAATCAGTTTCATAGTCGGGGCATATTTTCTGGCACTTTCATGCTTCCAGTGAGATATTATATAACTTATGAAATACAGATATCCTATCCCATCTGAAATATGATGAAATAATCCATTAATTTTAGACATAGTTTCAGCTTTTACATTAGCCATTTCCTTCACCCCCACCTTAACTAGAAAGTTCACCCTAATTTAAAATTCACTGGGGACTTGGTAAAATTTCCTGTTATTGTTTTTAAGCTGATAATTAATACTTTTCTTTCTAGTGGTTTTGTTTTTCAGCTTCCTGGTGTAAACATAAAGTGAAAAGAATCCAATGAATGTCACAGGTAAAGTTTCAAACTGCTTCTCAGCTCATCCATAGTTGTACAACTGTCCTAACTGAAGATCACTTCAGAGTCATATACATGGGGACAAACATGCTTTATTGCTAGAATGAACAGGGCCACCTTTGTAAGAATTCATTTGTTTCACTGTTCCAAACTGTAGCTTTTGGCCAAGAGTCATCCTCACACCAACTTTCTGGGTCAGGACAATGGAAATTAAATGCCAAAATTCTCTATTCCAAAGCAAAATCTGAAAACAAACTTTCATGTGCAGGACCTATTCAGAGTATAATTTCACACCATAGGAGTACAATACAGAGCACCATCATCAGGAACTGATGACATTACCAAAGGATAAATACAAAAAATGGAGATATAATCCTCTATCTATAAAAGTCATTTCAAGCAACCTGGCATCTTGCATTCCTTTTTCCTTGCAGTTAGCTTTTTCCTGCAGATATTTGCAGTAAAGCCTTACTCCTGGTCCTTTGATGAAGACTAATACCATTGCCGTAGGATTTTGCCATGTGTAAGGGAGAATGAAGACAAATGGAGGTGTGAATGAACTGGTGAGCAGCATCAAGTCAGATCACATTTGACTGTTCTTCTCACTAGTGATGTCTGAAAGTGTATCTTGTTTTTCTGTAACCTCATGAAACAACACACTTCTGTGGCCAAATAACCTTACATCTCCTTTTATAATTAGTGCTACTACATAGAACCTAAGCTTGCACAGATGTCCCTAGTGACGTGATTAACTCCAGAGATACTAGGCAGCACGAGTCAGTCACAAAGCATAAACTAATTAATGTTTGAGGACAAGGATAGGACAAGAGAGGTCACCCATCTGATGTGCTTTTGAGGATTGCCAAGTAAAAATGGAAAGGAAGCATAACATATCTTCTTCAGGGATTTATTTCAGCATTAATTGGAGTATCTGTGATTGCTTTCCTGAATGCTTCTCTGTATTTAGTCTTCTCTTCCTTGATCATATATTAAATGCAGCAACAAAATGAAAATACAAATGGGAGAAGGTAACTGAAATCTTTATACAGACCATTTCAGCTGGCCAAAAATGTACATGAGAAAACAAAGTTATGGAAGACACCAAATTTACAAAAGCATACCAAAATTAGTCATTGTGTCTTATATGCTGGTATTTCAGTTTTGATGAAGAGTTGTGTAAAAGAAGAACTATTCTGATATTTTTATCTCTTCAGATTTCTTTTAGTTTTTATACAGCAGACTGCCTTTCTTTTTTTGCCCAGATGCTTCATTCTAGTTCTATTATGGTACACATTTAACATGCTCTTATATGCTGACCTCTATGAGAATTAAAGTAAAACATCTGCTGAATACTTTGTTGAAAACATATAGATGACTAATGTATGCTTAAGTACCCCAATGAAATGAAGGCTGTGTTGGCAATGTTTCACTTCATACACAAGGATGGGAAATTTGGGAATACAAAATAATGGGACCGTGTTGGTTTTTATTAACTATAGATCCTGTGTAGTCTGGTTGGTTTCGTCTCTGCATCTGTCAAATAACTTGTTCTGTTTTTTCACAATTCTCCCTTTAAATGCATGGCAGCCACCTTTGGTTCACTGCACTGGACTAGTCACTGCTCAGGTTTAGGTAGGAACCTGGGAGAACCTCGTGCTAAATCCCAGCAGCAGCAGGCCAACCACAAGTAATCTATACTTTTATACTCAGCCAACAGTGATAGCAAGGCTGAGGAAGCAAATGGAGACAATGTGGTCCTCAGGGAGAACAAGAGACATGAATCGGCTGAGAAGAGAGCTGGGAAACAACAGCTGGTCCATGGCAAGGACACTGGAGAGACAAGAGTACAAAACCTGGACAAGGAGTGTGAGTGCTGGAGACTTTCAAATGAACCAAGGGCAAAATGTGATCCAAACTACTTTGTGCAGATTCACGCTATAAATCTGGCAAGATATTAGAGTGGAATAAGCTAAATGTGGAGGGCAGAAAGGTGGAATTACTTCTTTCAATGTCATCTTTAAGAATTTTTCAGTTTGCTATGTTGTGTTTAAATAAGACATCCATGTGAGAGCTTGAGTCACTTCAGAAATGAACTGAGGTAGAGGGAAGTAGAGAGGTGAGACACGTAAGAGTAAAGGGAAGTTGTAAGAGGTGTAAGGGGTGAGGGTAGTACAGATCCAGTATCATGGAGATGGGAAGCGAATGATATCAGGAGAGACATGTGGGATCTATGACCCAGAGGCCAATCTCCCAAGAGCTAGGGCAGATTTGTACACAAGTAGCTATAATTCTTGCCGTAACTCAAACTAATCCAGACAAAACAGGTAATCTGTTAAGAAGATAATGGATGTTATCTATTCCTCCACTGACTAACATGACAGATTTTTCCAGCATCACAATTCCTAAGGAAAAGCATGAAGTGTTTTATTTCTTTTACCTCTCCTTCCTGAGTTGTTGTGTGGAAGAATAAGAATTCTTTCAAGTGTTGTTTTGCTGTTCAATATACATCTTTCTTCTGTAGTCTCACAGCTGCAAGAAAAGAATTATAGACAGACTGAAATCTTGACACAGAGATTTTGCTCTAAGCAAATGTGACCTTATAGTTCAACGGTTGCATTGGCTTCTGTATTTCCAAGAAAAAAAAATAATAGCCAGAATGTTTATACAACAATTCTGCCCATTAAATGGAATCATTCTATCCTTTCCTTAGGCTCTTAGCTAGCAGAAGAAAACAATAAATACACATTTGGTAAGGGACAGGCATTGAATCTGAAAGGTGCTCTAAGCATGAACTCCTCACTGAAGTTTTACTTATGGTGCAAAAGTTGGTCTTTTTGTCTGTGTCTAAAAAGAAGAAAAATTCATATTGCATAAAGTTGCTAAATAATCAGTGAGCTGTAGAAATTGCATGGACAGTCATACAGGCATTTCTGTTTATTGTATTAGAAGTGAAACTGGGCAATAGTCTGATATAGCCTTAAAGTAACAGTACAGAAACAGTCTGACAATCTGTAGGATTTCATCCTCACCGTACTTCCCTAATACTCACCTACTTTTAGTCTCAAGACATAGAAAGTGACAGAAAAATAGATGCTATAATAGCGTGCTCCTGTGTGTGTAATTTATTGGGCAAAATTACCTTCCTTTAAGCAGGAAGGACTGCCACTGGCATTTATTCTAACAAATATACGGATGTGTGAAGCTTCTCTCTCACATCTTCTCAAAACATTATGTCTAGTGCATTGCCTCATTACTTGGAGCCTAAACCTTGGTACATCAGTGCAGGCTGCTAGAAGACAGAAGCTCTGGGTCAGGCTGTTACAGAAGCTTTAATCCTTTAGAACAATTTTTCAATACTGTTTACACCAGGGACTTCCTTGTACAAATCCTCTTTACACAAGACAAGAATAACACAGGAAGAAACTATTTGTCTCTGGTCTCTGCAAAGGAGGAGAGCAAGCCTAAGTCCTCAGGGGGCTTTCTATCACTTAAACTAACCAGGAGGGGATTAATCAAAGATATCTTTGCTGCATGATGTATGGCCAACTTCAGAGCTGCAATCACATTGATCAGTGTACAAACAGAGCAACACTTACAGCATCCTATGTTTTAAGTCGAGGTAGAGCAGAGCAGTTTATTTCATCACTCCTTCTTTCCCATTAAAACAACAGCAGAGTACCATGATGTCCTGGGATCCAAAATGCGCTAGTCAAGTGATTGTGTAGGGTCCCAGCCTTGCACTTCATTGAAGAGCAAACACTAGACCCTCTGTGGTGATCTTATGTACTAGTTCCTTGCAAGCAAATCTAACCTCCTTTTATATGGTCTTATAACTGTCTTGTATGCAAACGAATTTCCTCCATATATGGGACATTGATTATTCCTGCATAATTCCATTTTTACCATTGAATAAGTAGCATTGTTTCCATCTTATCACAACAGCACACAAATAAAATACTGTAATAGTGAAGTAACTCTATTGTCATGAATGAGAAAAAACAGTAACTTTTCTAATATGAGTCCTGAATGAAGAATTGCCCCAGAGAATTGGTAACTAGAATAATAGATGAGAAGCTCATTAATAAAATGGAAGAAATATTTTGGAGTGGAAAACTCCAAACATTATTTTTCTTTCATAAACTTCATTTATTTAAAAAGAAAAGAACAAATACTTTACTAAAATTTTGCTAAAAATTTCACTAAAACATTCCTTATCTTTCTATTATTTTTTAAAGAGAATGTTTGTTACATTTGAAGAAAATGTGTACATTGTAAAAAAGTTCATCTAGTAAATGTGTCCATTTTCATCAGTTAACTATACATAAACCTCAGCTTTTTTCACAATTAGTTAGAAATTTTTCAAGAATATTGCCGTTAAAACTGTCAGAAATAAAAAAGTGTTTTCAAGATGTGTCATCATCTAAGTAATGCTTTTACATCTTTTTGTCATCAGGGAAGGATTTTGGGGGAGATAAAAAGGATGACTTTCATCAGAGGACAACTATATGCTGGTAACTACAGGATTCTGTTGGTCTTATGGATGTATCATGTGTCTGATTTATATAATTAAGAAAGCGTTATTCCATAAATGACTTGCAGCCTAGACAAGGCCCTTTATCATCAGCTCGTGGGTAGCTAGTCTCCACCTTTCTGATACAGTGAATGTTTAATTATTTATACAAGGAGAAACAGATGCAAGAAGCACTCGTATCCCTACTAAGTGACCTAGTTAACAAGGTCTTTGGCTCCATTTTAATCTCAATTTGTGTCTTGCCTCTTTTTTTTTTTTCCCCACATTGAAAAACTCTGAAATATTTTGGTTCTACACTAATATTCTAAGAAGGCAAATGTCAACAACAGAAAATGTTTCAGTTGAGTGGAGTTGTTTTTCTATAGATAATGAAGCTATTTCTGAACTCTTAGAAGAATGAAAAGGTGAAGCTGAGAACATCACAGACTTTTTGTATGCTTTTGCTAAAAATATAGTGTTTCTTCTTTTCAAGATATGACCATTTCCTCTGTTGCTGGTCTCACAAGATGGCAGAGCACACCTCAGTAGAGTAAAAGCTCCAGCTCAGGATGCCATTTCCCTTGAGATGGAATTGCTCCTGTCTGCCCCAAAGCACATTTATTGCACAGGCAGCTAAGAAGACATAAGAAGGAAGATCACAAAGAAAAAGACAGTGCTTGTAATTGAGACTCTTCAGCTGTTGATTCTCTAACAATTCTGACATTTGTGGCCAACAGCCCATTCAAGTTTCTCCACAGATGTTCTTATATTGTCTTTGTGCCTTGTCTCTTACTACCCCTCATTTTGTGTGAAACTTCCCCTTTAGAATGGTTTTGTCTCTAATAATTGGAAGAAAATGACCTGTTGCCATTAATTATTTTTTTTCTGCACTTTAAGAAAGCCTTCATGAAGTGGAGCCATATTCTGTTATCTTTGGATGCTGAAACAAACCCTGGAACAGGAATATAATCAATTGAGCCACACCCTGAATAGAGGAAACTATTTGTTCAGGACCCCAGTAGTTAAACCCCTTGGGAGATGTGGAGGACAACTGGAGGAAGTTTAAAGGATCTACAAGCAATGGGTAGCAGTGAAAAGGAAGACAAGACAACCTTGTTTCTGGCAGCAAGTGATTTTTGAACTACTTGATGTTTTGATGGTTTTCAGTAGCTCCAGCGGAGAGGCTAACTCAGAAAGTGCAGTGCAAAATTCAAGGAGTATTTCACACTTCACATAAAAATGAAAATATGAGCAGTTTTTAGATACACTCAGAAAAAAATCATAGGAATTTCTGGAGAAATTAATTTAATTTAAAGATGTACAAAGCTATCTTTTAGTTTTGGAGTTAATTTGATCCTTAACATCTGATTAAATTATGAGACCATCTAGGGCAAAACATTTCAAAACAGGCTACAAAATGATTTAAAACTCACCACTGACAAAGTAATATTTTCCATGACAAAGAAATTGTCTGGGGAAGACCCTCAGATGTGGAATGTGTTTCCATATGTTAGCTGTGATAGATCTGAAGCACTAGGAGGATAAGACATGAAGATATATGAAGCAGTTCACAATTAGCAGCACAATGGTAGCTCACAGAAGACTGGAAATTGCAAATACTAGTTTGGTAAATTATGCCAGTAGGTAAGAGTTTGTGAATGCCAACAGAAGAAGCACAATTCAGACAAGGAAGATAATGGCAATATTTTTAGTACAGATAAACTCTTCTTATAAAAAATAACAATGTCAAAAAATGAGATAAATATAATGTAAATTTGAAATAATATAGAAAATACATAGATTCAAATTTTAACAGGTTCTGTCATTCAGCCAGTTCTTGATCCACCTCACCATCCACTCCTCCAAGCCACTCTGTCTGAGCTTTCTGATGAGGATGTAACGGGAGATGGTGTCAGGATGCTGAAGTCAAGGTAGATGACATCCACTGCTTTCCCCTCATTTAGCCAGCTAGTCATGCCATCATAGAAGGCTATGAGGTTGGTCAAGCAGGATTTCCCCTTGGTGAATCCATATTCAGTCCCCTTGATAATCATCTTCAATGAGTGCAATTTGATATGGTAGGATGGAATACATAGTTCTCACAATGGTAGTGGTAATAGACTGGTCAACTTGATTAAGAGGGCTTTAAACTGAAAGACTTAGGAGTGTCAAATGAGGGAGGATTCTCTTGCACCCATTCAGGTAAACCTGTCTGCTCAAGTGAGCCCAAGTCAGTTTATAGGAATCTGCCACTCTGTCTCCCTCTCTCTCTGACTGTGAAAGGAGCTTCAGGTAACTAGACATTTGACATGGGTCTTTCTTTTAAGTTTTGGAAGTGTAATCACCTAGAATAAACCTGAGTTTGAAGAAATATGCAACAAGATACTGGAAAAGATGTCTTTACTTTCTACTTTGCTACTAAGAAAAGAAAATTCAGTGTAAATGAGAATCAGGCAGGGCTCAATCAGAGGGTGAACTCAGTGGAAGAGCACAGATCCAAAATCATCAAAGAAGAGTAGAAATGCCTTCTGGTCATAGGAAAAACTTCAACAGAGCTTCAGAAACTATAAAACCTTCTAAATGCGAAGCTTTACATCAAAGCCAATGGACACGTTTTTGAAAACTGTAGAATAAGTAGAAGAACTGGAATGAAAAAAAAGTATTGGTCATTGCAGAAATAAAAAGGTGGATAATAACATTTCTTAAGTTTGTTGGAAGAGTTAAAATATGCTAAATGGGAATGATCCTCACTATCTGCAAGGACAAAATTTTTTTGAGTGATGGTTAATGTCAATGCTTTATTTTTTATGCTTCTATATCTGCTGCTTTCCAAGACTAGATGAGTCTGTACACTGGTCAGAGAAATGTTAATTTACTTCTGTGACTTCAAGACTATCTAAACCAGACAGGTCACTAATTTTGGTGCCAGAAATGAGACCCTGTGTCTCCTGCAAACACAGAGAAATCCCTTTTACATGTAACATGCATATAAAACCCCATATCTTCACTCTGAAGTGCATCTAAATATTATGTGGGACTTTTCAAAAAGATGTAAAAAAAGTTGTACCATAGGGATTATCAGGAAAATACACACATCATGTAAGGACTGCAAAATGTAAAGAAAGTGTAGAACTGCTTTATATTGATCTCAAGTGAACAGCAGCATCAATGACAATGTTAAATCTCATTATTTGGCAAAACACATTGATCAAATTAAAAAAAAATAGTAGAGTAGAAGAATTGTCAGAGAACAGAACAAACAGAACTGCTTACATTGCATAGGAATAAACACACAAACAAGACCTTGCCTGTTACTTTCACTTTCCTAGGACTGTCTTCCTGGAAATTAAACTGCTGCGTGCACACATATGTTCTTCAACAGTTGTGATAATCTGGCATAGCAATGTCACTGGGATAACAAACGCAAGTCTAATCAATTTGTAAGGAAATTATGGATTTAAACTTTTTGTCACTCATCTTTGTCATTCAGAACCCCAGAGGCTAGTAAGAATAGTGGTGAAAACTTTAACTTTTTATTAAAAAGCAGTTAGGTCCCATTCAAATTTGTCATTTTACAAAACAGTAGGAAGGAAGTATGGGTTGTTCCCTGCTGAGCTTTCTGTACATCAGAAAAACAAAATTCTAGTACTAGAAACTCATGATAGAAATTGTTGGAGTAAATAGGTTTGTTAGGTAATAATAGGAAGAAAGATAAAAATCAGGAACTGAACAAATAGCAAGAAGTAATGATCATTCTCTTTTGTTTCTGTCAAGGAGCTCTGTCCTGGCACTTCTTAGGGAATCCTTTACTTTTCTCAAGTATTTTCCCAGCTGCTAAATCTCCCTGGAAACAGTAGATCTTAAAAGACAGAATTCCCTTAAATTGATCTGTTTGTTTCTTTGTTTGTTGTAATGGTTGGAATACCAGGAAAAAGTCTGTTAGAAACTATTTTGATGCACTTCTCAGGTCTTGCAGCCCATGTCATCTAGACTACACAGAGAAATGATTGCTATGAGGAACATCAGAAATAGGAAGCAACTTCATCATCTTCTGATGGCACTTCAGTTTTCACAGAATTATGTTGGAAAGATTGTCAACCATTTAGTACTGGAAGGTAACTGATGTCTCACAACATGTGACCACACAGCGTAGTTTATTAGTGAAATTCTTAAGTCATCCGTACAATTATTATCCATGTTACATAGAAATTCCTGGACTGTCAAAAGTCACAGATGGCAAAAACAGTCTTTATCTTACTGGGCAAGTTCCCCTGATAATGATTATATACCCCCTATATACATTTAGTGCTTCAGAGTATGATTTTTCATAGTCTTCACTCCAGCTGATTGAATACAAACTCAGTCATAAAATTTGGTAATACAAACTATATGTCCTTGTGTGTTGCATGCAGTTTTTGTATTAAACAGATGTGAAAGCATAATAAATCCTACACATATGGCTGGAAAAAAAAATGTAGGAAAACTGCACCCCAAGACTGAAGAGTTATGGTTCAAAAACAGCCCTGGAGGTAAGAGTATGGCCCTCAGGCTGGGAGCAGCTAATGACTACAGACTGAAATGTGATCCACAGCTTACAAGCTGGATCTGAATTTGAACTCCTGGGTTTGTAACTATAAAACTAACTACCCTGTTAACAACCCACAGAGACCAGATGGACCTGTAATTGATTAGAAATGTTTATATTCATGCATTTCCAAGGTGTGACTGCTGATACACATTTATATGTGTGTATGTACCTATCTAAGTGTATACAAACAATAATACATTTTATTAGAAGATGGAAAAACTCCTTAAGTTCCATGGAGCTTTTGTAAAAAATCATCACTTTCATGATTTTTCATTTGCTCCTTGAGAGACCATGTGGAGTATTAATTAGACAAAAGAAGTGGTACTTGAGGAACATGGGTTTTGTTTCACCTGCTACTGGGGTGAATTTGCACAACTCACTGAGTCACATATTTGCGGGAGCTGCTGAAAAGCAGAGGGGCACAGCAGTGCCTCTCAGGGCAGATAGATCTGGATGAGAACATCTGCTCAAAAGTAATGTGAAGGAAAAACATAAATGTGCATTCTCTACCCTACTTCTAGGAGAATAATCCAGTTAAAAAACTTGTAAGTTACAGAAACAACTTCCAGGCAGCTGTGCTGTTGCTTCATGGGCCATGTCCTTTGTATGCAGATGTTGAATACAGACCGGTGAACCCCAAACTGGTCAGTTAGGGAATTATAAAGGATGAGTCACTCCCTGGAGTTATCTGTTTGTCTAAGCTGATCAAAAGGAAATTTTAGGGAGACTATCTCCTGATAATGTGTGTTGCTAGATATTAAGATGAACGTAGGCTCGAATTAGTTTAGTAAGATGGAGAACTCATCCAGCTCTCACTTATGCAATTTGCCTTCTAGCTGAATTTTAAGAAATACATCTGCCACTTTTTCTCTCCTTATGCAAACATTTAAAATACACCAGAGTGAAAGACATCATTTATAATACAATTTTCTATTGGTTCTACTGTTTTTTTGCAATGATAGACTCTAACAAACAGAATTCATGTGTTGCCATATGCACTGCAATATATGCTAGGGGCTGTTTGACATCTATGGCTGCACTTGGTCTACAGTATAAGTTGGAAAGGTTTTATATTGTGGAAGGCAAGAGGAGGCTACCTCATTTTCCCTTTTTTCTATCTGGCCACAGTATGTCTTGACAAAGCTACCTACTGGGGCTTAGTAGAAAGAGTTATTTCATATATCTGTCCTAAGTAGAATGGAGGCATACAGAGTAACTGGAATGGAAGGAATAACAACTTTCCTCTTAACGCTGCATTCCAGCATAAGTATGCCTACTATGTCTTTGTTGGTTCAGACAGGCAAGTTCATGTCTGTACTTCTCAAGTGTAAAGCTTTATGCAGTAGGCTAGTCACATCCATACTGCTTGTATGGTGTAACCTACTAAGTAAAATTGTCTTCTGGCTCTTTTAGCTAAGGAAAGAACTTTGCAACATATATGCAGTGTAGATCACTTGGAGATAGGTGTCATAGAGTGAAAAAGGTACTGAACCCATCTGACAGCATAGATGCACACCATGAAATCAGTGAGATTTTGATACATTTCTTTTTCCAAATATAAACTTCACAGATTTTCATTTCCAGAAATGTTCATTTCTTTTTCATAGCTGCAATAGCAGCAGTATGAATCTGTGCATTCATTACCTACATACAGCAGCTTGACTTTTTTACAGTGACTCATTGAAGCCTTAGGTCACTGAGTGGGAAGGTTTCAAAGACCTGCTAAGGAAGCACAGTCACTGTCAGGAATTTTTGATATAGATTATCTCTACCTTGTGCAGCTGAGCTACTGACAAAGTGATTTCACAGGAGATCTTTATATATATTTAAAAGGTGATTCACTCAGCCTTGGAGACAACAGACATTGAAGGCAGTCGACTGCAACACTGGAAAAATCACTCTATGGTACTAAATACTTTTTTTGTAACTGACAGAATCATTATTTTTTTGTGTGCACTGTAGTTCCTTTGTGTCATACAAGCGCTCATTATCCTATGCTTTTTAAGGTTAAAAATCTGTACTAGACGACAAAGGGAAACTTGAGCAGCCAGGGTAACAATTAATGGACCTCAAAAGGTTTTGAGGTTCCATCTGGATAAATGCAGGTGGATTTGAATACTCAGCTAAAATGTCTCTTTTCTCCTCCTTTGCTTTTTTCTTTTTTCCATTTCACTTCTATTTTTATTTTTTAAATTGAACCTCCCTTTATAAAACCCTAATTTTTATCTGGAATTTTAATTTACTGAGTTGCCATTTTTTTTTTTTTTAAATTCAATCTAGTTACTAGATTACTGGTACAACTCACATCTCTTGATAAGTTTTATTTCTGTTTCATATCCAAATAGGTTCATTTTGCCCTAGCTATTATAGAAGCAGTATGAATAATTACCTTCCTACCAGCAACCTGACTTTGGAAGGTTTTTACTTGTGGTTCAGATGTGATTTGAAATATTTTTTATTTTTCTCCTTTTTTTTTTGTTGTTTCTTTTTTAAGGGCATCAATGACTTGGAGATAGAGCTATTGATGAACTCCCTGATATCAATGCCTACACTGAAGAATGTTAATTAATGACTATGAAATATTACATGGTGATGTTTTGATATTGAAGCTCTGGGTGTCATCAGGTGTATTGGATGATCTGTACTTGTGTTATGGGTATCCATGTATTATTGTTTTTCCCAAAACTGCATATTAGATTTTCAGCTATCTTCCTGATAGACAGTAAAGATGCAACCTTCTCTTTATTAGACACAGGTCTTCAGCAGTTCACCTGACAAAAAATGTCAGGGCTTTGGGCTACCACTGCTCTGGCCATACTGAGTCAGAAATCATGGGCATAGTCATTTCTAAATTTCCATGCTTGGAACTTAGTTGCCTTCTCTGAACTCCTGGGTGGGGAACAACAGCCTGGAACTGTGCTCTGCTAGATTTCCTTTTTCATTACAAATGTAGGTAGAAGTAAGAAGGTGTAGTTCTAAATTGAAGCGAAACTAAATATTAACTTTGCAAAATCATTGTAAAAACTGTGTTGATCTTTTCTTCAGTCATTAAAGCAATAACATAAACCTTACCTATTTTTTAAAAGACCACCACTTCAGCTAATCCAATGATGATAGAGCAGTATAAATCACCTCCAAATGCTTAACACTAGATTTAGTGTTAAAACACTTTTTGTAGTACAGATATTTTTTTCTAGGAAGGGAGTTATTCTATGCTAGTATAAAACACTTTTATACTTGACATGAAAAGTTCATGGAAAAGAGTTTCCCATGGTAGGAGTTATACTGTCATAACTATTCAGTAACATTTTTTTCTGAAAGCTTTCTAAGCTCCCTTTGACAACCTCTATCATGTTCCTCCAGACTGATAATGCCATTTGTTGACTTGTTTCATTTCCATACAAAACTAGTCCCTAACATTTGGATGGTACAATGCTGACTTGGTCTACTTGCCATGGCATACAAATACATGCACAGTTTATATGGGAAAAGTTATTAAAAGGCAGAGGACACTGCCACAGGAATAGATTGTTTAGTGATCAGAATAGTAGTGTGACAAAAGGTGTCACAGCAGTGCCATTGCAAAGTACTGCGTGGAACTCAGAACAGTGGTGTATCTGGGCACCCTGTAACTAATGTTGGCATGAGTCAATATAGGGTTAAAAGTGTGGTAATTGTAAAGTTTAAACAAATAAATCTGATGATGGGGTGCTTTTCTCAAAATGTAACATGCATGATCCCACCCAACTTTGCTGACTGAGAGACTATTTCTTGGGTTGCTGTTTTTGGCCTTACTTATGGACCGATAGAACAACATGTTTCATAAATTATTAACTTGCGTGTGACTTTCTTGCTTCCTCTGAGCAACTGTTACCATCTTTATGGTTTGTATTTCTTACCTCTGGACAGAAGACTACCACCAAAGGCCATGGTTAAAAGTCAAAATAATCACCAAGTCATAAGCAGTTTCTCTGGTGAAATTAAGAAACAGCAGAGCTCCTGCATGACTTAGGCACCTTTGCTCAGTGGCCATCTGATTAATCTCTTCAGCCTTCTTGGTTTATGGTAGGATGTCAACAGTATTAAAATAGATTTTTGATGATATATAAAAATTGTTGATGCTTGTTTCTTACTGAAGATAACAGCTGTCTGTCTTTTTAAATTGCTAAGGAGTATATTTCCTTTTGGTTATGGTTTTAGTTCTAGGGTCCATGTAAAGTCTTTTTATTTGAGAATAACCTGCAATTCAGCAGATGCATTTGCAGAGCTATGCCACCTCCACAGTCTTGTACAGCAAAGCTTTCCTGAAACTGTGCTTGAGAGTGTCTGTAGTGGGTTCCTTAGGGGCAGCTTCATCCTCATTATTCAGACTTAAAACGCTGTAACTTTCTGATGTGGTTCAAAGAACTAAACAGCTCAATTTTTGGAGAGCTCACCTAGATTATTGAGGTGGTTCATATGCATGTGCTACCAGATGCCTGTCCATCTCTGCTGAAAGCAACAGTCTGTAAATCAGTGACAGAAAAAATAATTTGTGGCTTTGCACAGACAAGAAGTCACAGTCTGTATGAGCAGGACAAATCCATTTTATTCAACAGTTCAATCAAATACACTGGAAGATGAAGTGAGGCAGATGAGATACAGGAGCAAAGTTCCTCTGCTGCTGTCCAAAAGGTGCAACAACCTTTGACAGCAGGGGAGACCTGGGGCTGGAAAGGCCCTTGTGACAAGATGATTCAGAAATTGAGTCACAGCATCCTCAGAGCTATTTGTTAGCATTTTTATCTACATACATTAATAAAAAATTCCCTACCTTCACTCTTATGACAAAACTTCAAGAATTTGATGATTGTCCTGGGTTTGGCCAGGTGTCCTGGGTTTGACCAGGATAGAATTAACTCCCCCCAGCTGCCGCCCCAATGTGGGGCACCAAAAAGACTGTGTCAGTTTAGCCCTAACTGAACAATAACCAAACCACCCAGTTACTCCTCCCCAACTCAGCAGGATGGGGAAGAGAATCAAGAGAGAGTTGTAGAACTTTCTGGGTTGAGATAAGGACAGTTTAATAGAATACCACAATGAGTAGGCAGTTACAATGATGACCAAAGGACAAAGAAAAAGGAGCAATGTCCAATGTAACTGCTCACAACGCTCAGCCCGACGCTCAGTCTGACAGCAGAACTGTAGTTCCCACACTGGCCACAGCACTGCCCCAGCCCAGCTGCTGCCCTTATATCCCGAGCATGATGTCATGTGGGATTGGACAGCCTGGCCACACCCCCCAGCGGCAGCTGGGGAGAGTTAATTCTATCCTGGCCAAACCCAGGACA